>JAEQBH010005299.1:0-392659 GCA_016808115.1 Tetrastigma voinierianum | reverse complement strand
AGGTATATAAATGAGACCTAGTGTGTGTATGTGTGTACGAGTTTCATTAAGAAATCGTTTCTTGAAAAACAAGGGGCTCTTTATGCCAAGTCTCCCACAATCAAAAGATACACTCAAGTCCTAGATCAAATAAATGCAATGGTATCCTAAATTTTGACTAAGAAAAATAATTTGAGCACAGTATCAAAGCATTCTCAAAACCATTACTAGGCATCAACCCACCCTATTTGAGACACACAAACAACAAAAAAAGAAAGAAAACACATGAAAAAACTAAACAACTGAAAAGAGATAGATCAAACAGTAAGAAGATACAAAAGTTAGATTTTTGAAAAATTTTGAGTTCAAAACTTGAATTCACCCCAAACTTCACTAAAACATTGTTCTCAATGTGAAACGTGTTATGAAGAGATAACAAGAACCCCCGAGGGTGACTCGTTTCTGAAGTTGCTCCAATGAATATGACGTGCTTTTGAAATGCAAGTTGTGACTTCTTCTTCATAAAGCTTGAAATGTGCAATGAGTGCACAGCTTGGCAAACCCTTCTCTCGATGTTCACAATTCTTCAATCATACATCTTCAACGCTTCAAGACATCGGAACCACGGACCCTTAACAAATAGATGAGGATGAAAGGAATGGAAATGAGATGAAAAATGTTTGAAGTGGTTTCTAAGAGAGGCAAAGGTGTTTTGAGGGATTAGGCCTTAGTTCCAAATGAGGGGAGGATAGAAAATAGGAAGAATATGATGAATCTTTAAGATCGGGAGTGATGCTGAAATTGACGTCTGTTCAATTTTTGCTCAACCTCCAAGATGTTATAACTTCCACTTTTCAAGATGTTCCACTCTCCATTGTGTTGAGACCAAAGAACATATATTAAATTTATGATTTATTACCAAGGACTATTATCTAATCCCCTAAGAACGACGTCAAAATCAGAGTTAAATGACCAAAGACATATACAAATTTATGACACTATTACCAAAGGACTATTGTTCTAAACCCAGAACGCGCCTCAAAACTTGTTAAAGGAGACCAAATGATGTATATGTGAAAAATATGGTCAAGGGAGTGAATGGTAAATACTCAAAACTGGTTTGAAACAAAAGTAAGTGTACTCAAAAACTGAAATGAAAAGTATTACCAACACTCAACCCCTTTCCGCAAGTGCACGGGTCATACAAGTAATAAAGTGAACTCTAGGAGTCCGGATATCGTACCCACGAGGATTGGAGGTTCTCTCTAATTGGAATTTGATCACCCCGACATAAGGGTTTCACTATTTAGGCTAATTGCAGGATGTCGAATAAAATCAATGACCAAAACAAAAACTGGATTTAAAACTAATCCTAAAACTCTACCAAATAAACAACTACTCGAATTCCTAAAAGATATGAAGAGAGTCACTAGGGATGGGGGATAACTATTTACAAATAGCTTGCATTTCCTTGAAAGTGCAACATTTGTGAGTTGAATGTCGGATTTGTCCAAGAGCAATGTAGTATAGCTTGATTTCTCCATACACTATACATTTCACTATCTAACACACCATATTCTTTCGACAAATGGGCTTCAAATAGCTACTTGTAAAATTTGGCACTTTTTAAGATTTGATTGTTTTTCTTTTTCAATACTTCACAACCATTTCTTAGGACTGAAGAATTATTGCCCCCATAGACAGGATAATGCCTCTCCAATGTAATCGTACCTCGTCCTTCAAATCTAATAAAATTTTCTATCTCCTTAATTAGATCTTTGCTAAAACGGGATCAAGATCTTTTCATCTAAGGAGAAACCTCTGATTAACTTAATTAATACATCATCTAATTAATCCTCACACCATGAGTAAATTAGTGATCTAATAAAAGCATTCTTCGTGAGTTCATTAGTTCCAAGATATTAGTCTAACATACCCCTAAGTTACCGCTCTTACTCAGAATCTCCATCTCTGTGTCACAGAGGGCTCCTAGAAATCGAGCAAAGATAATAAATTCTCTTTTTGGGTATAAGCCACTAATATCTCGACTCGCTAATTATATGAACTATACCAATTATACAAATCTCAAGCTAAACCCAATAAAATAACCTAAAAATCGCAACTAATGTTCAACAATTAATCCCCAACCCTAGAGGGTGTTTAATGTTCCACATCGATTCCAATCATCACTAATCAAACAAAAAGTAAGAAACGAAGAAAGAAATCAAGAGAGTTAAGAGAAAAACCCGACTAGCTTAAATCTTCACTCAACAAGAATAAATTGAATATCCGAAAATAACACCGAAATCCCTTCAATAGAAATAAAAATCATTTCAAACTACTCTAAGATCTATTAAAATAAAAATCGCAAAGAAAAACTAAGAAAACTGGCATGAGAGAGAAAACCCATGAGAGAGAGAAATCCGCATTTTTAAATTTCTTCACCTTTATTCGAACATTAATAAACTAACTTCGATGTGTACAACACTGAAAATATCTTCAATAGAAATAAAATCTACTAAAAAATAACTCTCAGATCTAAAAAGAATCAAAATCTACAGAAAAACTGGAAAAATGGGCAGTCTAGAGAGAGAATCCCATGGCAGGCTTCCAATCTTTCCCGCTTGCCTCTTTACCTAAAAACGAGTATATATGGTCCTAGGTGAAATGGGGCTTGAAATTGTCAAAACTCACTTTCTACTTTTCGCTTCGCAAAGATTTCGTCGCTGGAGCCGCTCGTCGCGATCTTACTTCCGTCAGCATACTTCGCCGCGACATACTTTTACATACTTCCCGGGTCGCGACATACTTCCGACGCGACATACTCTCCGACAAAGAACCTGCTTTTTCTCTTCTCCAACCTGTTTCGTGGCTATAACTTTCGCTTTAACCGGATTTGATGCAGAGTACTGCTTGAAAGCTCTTTGAATGAATGCAGCCATGAGGAATTTGAAACATTTATGTTCCAGATAGTACATAAAATTCATCTTTCCAGTGGTGCGCTATGAGACTTTGGTTGACTTTTGGAAATAAATTGCCTATTTTTGCCAAATCACTTGCTTTTCATCAATAATCCACAAAAACTAAGTTTAGAGGAAATTTTATGAGTTTTACATGAATATGGATATAAAATGCATAAAATAGCATGTGAAATGAACTCAAAACATAGATGAGTTTTGCACTCATCACATAGCCAACTTTTAACTCCAAAACCTGAAATAAAAAAAATAAAAAATAAGAAACACAAGATCAAGCAAAAAAAATTATTCAAAAAAAAAAAAAAAACTCAAAACTAACTAAGAAATGGAAAAAGGGTAAGAAAACTTATTGAGCTTGGGTTGCCTCTCAAGAAGTTGCTCTATTTTTCGAGTCTAGCTTGACTTTAAGAACTAGGACTTCGATGGTGATTCTTTCCTCCATCCATCTCTAAGAGGCGATAATTGTGCTCAATTAGCAAATTGAACACCTTGTCTTTAAATGATTTGATCGTTTTGTTCGCAATGAAGGCTTCCTTGATCTCATGAAAAGAGATTATCGGCTCTTCTACCTCCAAAATGTATGGTATGTCTTCACTTGAAACTCTCTCTACACAATGCCAAAACACTCAAATTGTTTCAACTTCTTCATTCTTTGTCTTTCGGTTCCGGAGAAGTTGACTCCTCTTCATTATTCACTTGCTCAACTAACCCTTTATCACCCTCTTCAACTTCCTCTACTTCATTTAGATCTTCAACTTCTCCCCCACTTCAGGTGATATCCTCATGATTTTCCATCTCATCATCTCCTAAATTCACTTCAATTGTGTGAAGAAAATTTTTTTGTTGTTCTTCTGAGAGTAACTTGTTTGCTTTTTTCCTAGCATCATCCAATACCTAATCAGTATCGACACTAGCCATCTCCGTATTTCCTAGATTTTCCTTGTGGAACTTGGCTTCTCTCATCCATGAACTGAGTATAAGCATTAGCCATGTATAGGGTGTGTGTGTTGGCCATCTCTGCTATACTTAGTGTCTCCTCTTGTGGAAGTCGAGGTGGTTAAACTTGTGACGCCCCAATTCCCGAGGGTTGAAATTTTGGAATTTTTTTTTTATACAATTCAGATCCATCACATGGGCATATATCAACATGATTTATTTATTTATTTTTTCATGCATTCCTCCTATCCTACCACCTCAATAAAATTTGTACAACAAAGAAACCTTGTGAAATATTTAACACCGGCACTAAGATGTCAAAACCCAAGTTTTGATTACAAAATTTATTATTTACATATATCAAACCGGATATTCTATCCGTAATATTACAAAACAATATAGTAGTTACAATCCCACTTTTTCACATTTGAGCTCTAGACCATTATCTTCTCCCTGTACCACCAAGCAGCCCTGAAATTATTTCCCACAACAAAGGAGTAATGCCCAAGAGAAAATTTTCCTACATGGCTACTTCCTCACCTAAAATGCACATGCAATGGAAAACATGAAAACGTCCAATCACATTCCATATAAATAATGCAATCCTATATGGAATATTATGTGTCATGAATGAGATGAGACTTCTCATGCCCACAACCCGAGTCCCGATCGACTCCCTCACACCTGTAATGCCAAGTGTGAAACCAGTCATTGGTGTTTCACCCAATGACTTAACCCATTGGACAACTCTCCAATATTCATTTGAATTTTTCAAATCCCGTGTGTTTTTTTGCGTTGCGAATTTCCGGGGTCTCACCGTAGGCTTCGCACACCTTTCGACACTTTCGCGAACTTTCATCGCTGGATACATATGTCCGACTGGGCAATGTAATTGGTCTTTTCACCGCGGAGGAATCCGCCCATCTTGCTTTAACACACGTGATTTATTATTATTATTGTTTTACACAACTGTGAGTCTCGATTTTAGACGATGTCCCATTTCTGAGTTCACCACACATTCACTAAGAATGGTGAATAACCAACACCATGCACACACACCCGACTTGACGCGATGTTACCGTGCATATGAAATGCATTTATGCCATTTCATGCTATGTCATGCTACATGCACAATATTTATAAATTCTAGATAATTATATTTCATACATATAATTTCCATTCATCACAATTTCTATGTTGATACGTCACGCAAACACATATTAACATGATTTTTACACACAACAACATATTATTTATTTTTCCAACAATACACACAAAATGGCCCAAATCTCGGACCCATATAAAACAGGGCACCTCTTGGTTCCTTCACGGCCATGAACCATTTTTGGTTCCATTCGTCACCGAATCACTATGATACCAAAACACATAACAAAACCCAAAGATATCAGTCCTAGGATCAAAACCAAACCCATGTTCGATCCGCCTTAACCGGCCCTAAAATTTAATATTCAGTCCCAAAAAATCTTGGGACTAAATCACATGGCTCATCATGGTCTCGAAGACAACCTGTTCATTACATGGATTGAAGTAAAATATTCCAAGTAGGAAAATTCCCTACTTCGCGGAGTTTGACGAAACTACAAGATATTGGTACCCACACGTAGCCCGCGATGCATGATCGATTTTTACTCTCGGACCGTCGGGATTCGACCGTCGGAATTCCGAGAAAATCCCCTTTTTCGTTTCTCTCTCTCTCTCTCTATTCGATTCCTCCTCTCTTTCTTTCCTTGTTTACTCTCCCTTCTCTTTTTTTTCTTTCTCTTTTCTCATTTCCTTTCCTTTCCTTATCCACCTAATCCCCCTCTCCTTGTTTGTTCCTATCTCATTTTCTCTCATTTCATTTTCTCATTTCTCCTCTTTCTCATTCTTCTTTCTCTTCTTTCTTTTCTCTTTCTTTCTCTTGAATCACTATCAATTCTTATGGTCCACAAGTGGGAAACTTCCTCCCCACTTCCTCCATGCCACATGCCTCCTCCACAAATTTTCTTAATTTCTAATTTTTTCTTTATTTTTCCTTATGTGATACATGGCTCAATGTGAGCCATTTACACAATTTCACCACATGACTCATGCCATGTGTCACTCCCTTAGGGTTCCATGTGGCATTCACATGATCATGCCATGTGTCACCCGACACCCGATGCCTAGAAAAAAGTGAAATTCCGACTGTCTCGAAATCCAACAAAATTTGACGGGGTAACTAGATTTTGCGAGACGAATTCAACGATGAAGTTCGTTTCATCATCCGAAATCTAGAAAATTTCCGGTTTCAACTTAATTTTCGCCAATCTTGTCGAGAAAATTGAATTTTTCCCGTGTTTTACAGAACTTGTGCAAATGGATCCTCCATTTGATGTAATCTATGCTCATATGAGGCCCATCACAATACCTACATAGGGTAGGGTATACTCGAACATTTTTGGCCTCAAACTCAATATTATGAAATTGGATACTCTGAAGTTGGTTTGTAAGAAGCTTTAATTGATCCATCAAATTGGCAAGAGTAGCTTGAGTTGCTAAATTAGTGGAAGCATCCATACTGAGTTATGCTCCTACAAAACAAAAATACAAATCCAAAGTAAAATAGAAAGAAAATAAACAAGACTAACTATATCTATAGTAGAGTCAAACCATTTCGAATCAATATTAATAAAAGCACCACCTCAGCAATGATGCTAAAACCCAGCCAGCCGGACAGCTATGTAAAATGTATGCCTATGTACGCAAGGCGCACGCACGCCCTCAAGTAATATAATGAAAGTATGAGTATCGGGTCTCCACGAGGATTGGCTATTGCTACGATTCTAGTTTAGCTTAGGCTCTATTTGGATGATGGAATATACATGAAAGATTCAAATTAACTAACCTAGCTTGCAACTCTCTAAACTACAACGACACAAGATAAAAGACCTAAAAAGCCTTAGGGCAAAGATTTCACCTAGACTATCCTCTATGAACCTCCTAACTCAATTAATCAATATTCATTTCATTATGTTGATGACGATTTCACTAATGCGATTGTGAATCTCTCTCAATAACTCACAACCTACCCTTAGGATTTAGGTATTTTGCATGTCTACTCAACCCCAAAACCCTAGGAATGCAATACACTCAGGAAACCCCAATACCACACCTAATTTCATTTATATCTCTATCTCATGATACTGAGATGACATTTCATCCATAGTCTAATTCAATCCTCACTTCTTAGATCTCGACTCAAACCACATGATAATGAGATGGCATTTCATCCATGGTCTAATTCAATCCTCACTTCTTAGATCTTTAATTGAACCAAATCATGTAAATACTACAAATTTATAAACAATAAGAACAAAATGAAATACTCAACATAGATATAAAATAAGGCATTAGTCAATAGAGATTAGGAGAATTCATACATCCAAGTCTTGATTATATCTAAGCCCTAAGAAAGTAAATTGAAACATCTTTAGAAAAGGAATTAAAACCATCAAAATGAAGAAAAACATAGAGAGAGGAAGAGAATAAACAAATTCGGATGTGAAGGCCCCTTATTTTCTTCATCCTCCATCTTCTTTAAGTTTCTCCTTTTTCAAAGATTTATTCAGGGTGGTTCCACCCTAAGGAACCCCTAAATTCCTCCCCAAAAATGTAAAAAAAAGTGTTCAAATAGTTTCAAGGGAAATGAGCCTCAAAAAGGGCAGAAAAATGCATATTTTGAGCCTTCAGTGTCGTGTGGTCGCAACCATAGCTATTCATGGTCGCGACCACGCCAAGCCTCTTTGTAGGAAATGGCCCATGGTCGAGACCATGAAAAACCATAGTCGTGACTATGACTTATATCAACACCCGTATTTCAACACCCAACTTCCTAAGATCATAACTTTCTCGTCCGTACTCCAAATTTGGTGTTCTTGGTACCATTGGAAAGCTCTTGTAGTTTAGAATCCATCTATATAAATCTTGATGCCATTTAAGGTCATCTTATAGCTGAAAAGGTCGAAATGCGATAGCTTCAATTTCGCTTGTATGCATTCATGGGTTGACCTAATCATAAAGATGAACATTTAGGGCATTAGAACACTTATTTATATCTAATAACCACAAAATAACACACTAAACATAGGGATAAAATAAGTATAAAATATACTCATCACACAAAAACTTGATAGGTGCGAATGCTAGTTAATATAAATGTGTACGCCATTATGCACACATCGTCAAGTAATATAGTGATGAAAAGTAAGAGTATCGATCCCACTAAGGAAAATGGTTACTAACTACTTAAATTGGGTAATTCCTAACTTTATCTGGATGATGGATTGAGAGTGGAAACACTAACAACCTAAATCCTAATCTATCGTGCAAAGATGCAAATAAAATGGAAAAACCTAGGGTTTAGATTTCGTTTAGTTAACCATTATGCATTATTGCCCAATTTTCCCTTAATTAACATTCTAATATCCTATTAATGGTAAGTCTTACTTGTACATTTGTGGATCTTCTCGATAACCCATAGGTTCATTCCTGTGGTTTAGGTGTTTTATCTCTATCAACCCAAAACCCTAAGCACAATGAACCGTGGAAACCCTAATTACCACACAAAACCCATGAGAATCTCTTGTCAATGGTGAAATGTGATGTTCTACCAAAGTCTAATTCAACTCTCACCTCCCAAATCTCAAATTAAACCACTAATCGCATTAAATAGGCATGAAGATTAGACTAGAACAATTAATATAAATGTTATAGAAATATCAAATAAAAGGTAAATCAGTCTTCAAATACATACATCTTAACTAAACTACATCTAAAACCCTATAAATGAAAATCAAAACATGAGGTGAAGAAATACAACCAAAGAAGCACAAGAAAACATGAAACGATCTTCTCCTTCTTCAATCTTCTTGCTCAAGAGCCCTGTGGTTAGAAACCCTGTGAAGCTTATTCTTCTAACCCCAAATGGAGTCCTCCCTAAAATAAAGAAACAAAGTGTTTATATAGAGTCTAGGAATGTGCCTTGAAAACGAGTGAATAAAAAATAGGGAAATTTCCAATTGGGGTCATGATGCATGGCATATGAACAATGATGCCGCGACTACCTAAATGTTGATGCCGCGATGCACTATTCATATCAAGATTTCCTTGCTTTTCCTCGCATTGAGCTTCCTGAGGTCGTAACTTTCTTGTTCGAACTCCAAATTGGGTGTTCTTGGACTTATTGGAAAGCTTAAGAAGTTTACTATCCATAAATACAAATATTAGAGCCTTGGGAGGTCACTATATAGCTGAAAATATTGAAATACAGTAGTTGCTGTTGCATGTGGAATTTGTTGATTTTTTTTTTTTACTATTTCGCTTCATATTGCCTTAATGCTTCGAATTTAGTCCTAATTATAAATAGGAATAAAACGCTAAAAAATTTATTAATATACAAAAATGCATAAAATCTACCTAGGAACACTGGGATAAATGAGTACAAAGTGTACTTATCACACCCTCATCTAAGTCCTTGCTTGTCCCTGCCAAAGGAAAAAGACAATAAAACAAAACAAACTAAACATAAAACAATATACACAACACTAAACGCAAATGACATAGTGAGATGAACAAGGTGTTAGCCAACACCAAAAGGACACAATGAAAATATTTTTATAGTAACAATGTAACCAAAATGGGGATCCCAAAAGCACGGCTATCTTTCGTTGATAAGGCAAAAATTAGCGTGGTGAATGCCAAGAAGTCTCACTCACCCCCCACATACACATACACATTCTCAATGATCTTTCCTAAGGGAACTTGGCTAAAATTTTAAGCTTAAATTCAAGCATATACAAAGGTTTTAACACTTCTAAACATAAACTCAATTCACCCCTTTAAAAGAAAAAGGATAAAAATGCACATTTTATTCAAACACACAAACCTAAAGTAGGATGCAATGCTAAGGAGTTTTGGAGAAATGTCAATGTACCGGGGATCCATTGCTGACTCCCCACAAATTGGTTAAGGGCATTTTAGCACAAGTCTCTCCAAACTCATCCTAACACTCAACTAGAAGCACCTACTTGCGAGAAATGAACGATCTTCTCGTCCCATGTAGTGAGCGCGGAAGTCAATGTTTCCTCGCGCTGGCTTGTGGACATTAGGGTTTTGAAAGGCCCTCGACTGTGCTTGGGATTCCGACATTGGAACAACTCACGACCATTTTTTTTTCATTTTTTAAACCTTTGCTTTTCTACTTTTCTTATTTTTCAACTTTTTCTTTTGTTTTTGCTCTTTTTACGACATGTTGACCCCCTTTGTTGAGGTGTCCTATCACTTAAAAGTTAAAATCCCTTAAAGAAAATTCAATTTCAACAAAGGCCCAAACCAAGGTATGCAATCGAGATCTAGTGGGTGTAAGTGCGCACAAGTTCTCATAAGAAATAACTTCTGAAAGATACGGGGTCGGGCTAAAAATAAGCCAGCCACAACTAATCATGCACAACAGTCTTAAATCAAGCAAATACCAAGTATCCCAAATGATGGTTCACAAATAATGAAGTTCAAAATTTTCAAGTGTCCTCCAAATAGCAAGCATGACACCAAATCCAACTCATATTTGACATAACTCACAAAAGACTCAAAGAAAAAGCACATGCAAGGACACATACAAACAAAAGCATGCATAGAAATTAGCCAAAGCACCAAAACAACTAAAAGTCTCAAAGGCATAAGATTCTAAAGCATGCACCAATTATACCAAACCGTAACCCATTTCCACCCCCAAACCTAAATGTTACATTGTCTTCAATGTAATAAAAATGTGAAAAATAGAAAGGTAGAGGGGACTCCCTTGATGATTAGAGCTGATCATGACTATTGCTTAAGTGTTGCATGATAATCGAGGTTTCTCACCACCCTTCATTGGTTATCATAGTCTCCAACCATGTATCCTCACGAAGGATACACTTTATGCATTATCCTCTTCATGCTTGAGATAATATTGAGCCTTTGAACCTACGAAATACACAAACACAAAAACAAAAATCAAACTAAGAAAGACTCACTAAAATTAAACTAAAACAAACAAGAAAACTACAAATATGAAAATGAAAGATAAGAAAAAAAATTGTACTTGGTTTGCCTCCCAAGAAGCTGCTCCATTTTTGTAGCATCAAGTACGATTCTTCCAACTACATATTGGTAGGTAATTCTTCCTCCATCCATTCCGAAGAGTTGATAATTGTGCTCCAATAGCACTGGGTACATAATCTTCCACGCATCTTATTTTTTGATTTTTTTTTCTTGTGGTCACAATGGTACTTCCCATTTCCTTGTTCAACTAAATAATGCACTCTTCCACCTCGACATGGGAGTTACTTCCTCAATTTTAAATTCTTTATTCATGTCACCCCATAGGGCCATCTTCGGAATGGCCTTTAAAACTTCATCTTTTGTCGTGTCATGGGATTCTAGGGAAGTTGGCTCATCTTCCATTAAAACTAAGACTTTCAAATCTTGTGTATCATCATTTCCTCTTGTGAATTTCTCAAGTTCTTCATTGTTTCCTAAGGTGATATCCTCATTGTAGCTCAAGTCTTCTTTTTCAATCACCTCAAGAAGGGATGGCAAGTTCTCATGTTGTCCTTCAAAGAACATTCAAATCCTATAAGTTTTCCTCATTAATTTGTTTGGCCATACTAGCTCTTGTATACTCATTCCTCTCCATTGAGGTTGTTGTAGCTCCATTTAAAGTTGAGTACAAGAAGTGACCCTTGAAGTTTTTTTTTTTTCCAAACTCTCAAGTTGTATGTAACGTTTCAAAATACCCTAGAATTTTTATAATAATTTTATTATATATTCCCGGTATGAATTGGAGCCAAACTCGGATTTTTCCTAAGCACTGTAAATTGACAAGTTATGAAGTGATAAATTTAGTGAACCCGGGATTTGTGTATGAGAACAAGGGTACAATGGTCATTTAGCAAATATGATATGAATATGAAAATCTGCATGTAGAGATAGCCACAATACAAATTACATAAGTGACAATTTGCAAAATTAAAGAGTTGAGGACTTAATTGTAATTAGAAGAGAATTGATATTATAATAATGGGAAAAAAAAAAACCAAAAATTCATCTGGGTCTCCAAAGCTAGGGCTCCACTGACAGAGAAAGAAGAGAGCCAAGAAGAGGAAGAGGAGAAGAAGAAGAAAGGAGGAGGAGTTCAAGAAGGATTCAAGGTATGTATGTCTTAGGACTTAAGGTATTTTGATCTCTAGGGCTTTGGTATGGAGATTAGATGTCTCTTTTGGTTTAGGCTGTGTGCAAAAGATCACACAAACCTTGAATTGTTGGGGTTATGAGAGCAAAACCTCAATTGCGGAAAATAACCATGGAATCATCACATTTATGTGGTTTTATAAAGAATTGGTGGACCTTAGGTAGTGTTCTCTGATTTTCACCTAAGGTTTTGTATGGAGGTTCCATAGCACCACTTAAGTGTTGTGGAATTGTTTTTAGATGAATTCCCGTAAGTTGGTTTTGAGGTAATATGAATTATAAAGTTGTATGGAGGAATCTGGCACTAAAAGTGGGAAAAATAACAAAATCTAGGCAATTTCGGAAGGTGTACCAGTACATGAACAGTAGTGTACCGGGTACACCCCACCATACAAAGTGTATCGGTACATGAACAAGCGGGTGTACCAATACACCCCGTCCGGTTTTCCTATTTCGACTGGGGCTTTTGCATTTTGGCCATCTTGCTCTATTTCTATCCGATTTGAGCGATTCATGGCTACGTAAAATAGACTTCCAAGGAGAACCAAACTTAAAGAATAGGAATCGCCAAATTCTGATCCTAAGTGGCCTAAAATTCACTCAAAGTGGGCCATGTGCAAGCCAAATTCTGGTTCCATTTGAACATGTATAATCGGTTGTTTCTGACGAGCCCTGAGTTTCCCCGGGTGTCTAAATTGGGTGATTCCAGTTGGAATAGAACCCTTAGCACCTTAGCTTTAAAAGAGTACAATGACCTAGAGTCAAACATGAATTTAAGACCCGAAAATGAGCAATACAACTGTCCTCAAAGGTAATCGGTAATTTATTAGTTGGCATGAAAATGCTATAACTTTAGTTATTAGGATAATCTTCGATGAGTGATTCCACTTATGAGTAAAGTAGACTCTAGGGAGGAATAAGAATGAGACTAAGTCAAAAACGTACTGGTATTTTCGCCGCCTCCCAGTGCCTCGCTTTGCCTCGCGATATTCGCTTAGTATGATTATTTGCTTAATCACCAAGAGTGAATAAATTGTATTTGGACTAGGTGCGGGTGAAGACGATAACCCTAATCTTAGGATTGACATCGAGAAAAGAAACGGAATCGATAATTGGTTCGTTTTGAGTCTGATCTTTTATTCCAGTATTGTTCTATACTTGTTCCCGTTCTCTATTTGTGAAATATTCACATATATTGATTTGAATCATTGTTATTCGAACTGTTTGACAAATATCTGCATGTATGCGTGTATTTGAGCTACAAGCAAATTCATTGCATAAAAGTAAATTGATTTGAAACGTATTATTGAATGACCAACATGACGGAATTCACCAACTGAATTCACTGCGAAGGTAACCGATTTGTTCAATGCGAAATCACATTGCTACCGGATGACAATGTAGATGTGATTCAAGAATCAATCATAGAATGTCGAATTTCTATAGTCATATGTGAGACGGTAATATAGAATGTAAAATCACACCGCCATCGAATAACAAATGTGACAGATTCAGCAACTGAACTCGCCGCGGGATGTTGGATTCTATAGCCAGACGCGGAATCACAAATCGAAAAGAGAAATGATGGAAATTGAAAAGTGTATTTGTATAAGTATCTTTACATTACACTGATATTGTATAAAGGCATTATTTTGATAAATGCATGATTTATATAAACAAAAATGGAATACAGAACTGTATAGAACCACTAAGCATGAAAATGCTTAGTGTATTGTTTTATCAATGCGCAGGTACCGAGTGATAGACATTGAAGCAAGACCCAAGATCGAGGAGCTCAGAAATTTCATAGAGAAGGAATTAATGAGTATACCCATTATGCATTACTCCATTTCTTTCAAACATTGACATTTTAAAAAATGCTTGAACTGGATCATTATTTTTGTAAAGGCATTTTGTTAAATGTAAACGTTATGAATCTTTTGTTAATTGTAAATGTTTTATGGGCTTGCCAAAATGAATTGCTTCCGCGAAATTACAAAATTTAAAATGAATAAAATAAGCCAAATGTTTTGATAAGATAATTGGAAATGCCTGAAAACCTGCCCGCTTGATCCGCCAACCGGTCGAGTCGGGATTCGTGGTCGCGCATTTTGAAAAGAAAATTTAATAAATACGTAAAAATAAAATATAATAAAAGAAATAAACCGAGCCGCCCCCGGTTTCGTTCGACTCGCCAATCGGGTTGGTCGGGCCGGGCTCGGGGTCGCTTACAAATTATTGGTATCGAAATAGGTTTAGGCGTTTCTACAAAGTGATTTTGAAATTGTTTGTAAATGATTTCGAATTGTTTATGACATGCATTGCATTTGCATATAAAGCGATAATATGACTCTGATGCGGATCTTGTGGGTCTTAATAGGATAATTTACCGAGGAGTGAAACCGAGTATGATATCTTGGTGACGAACCCGCTCGGGCATAGTGTTATTGTGAACAAAGTGTATAGAGATTGTCCCATCAAAATACAAGAGTATGAGTTGGGAGATTTGACTTGAAGTTATCTCGTAATTTGCATGATATTGGGGATGGACTGGTTATCCCGACACCGAGCGATAGTTGATTGTAGAATGAAAAGAGTGACCTTAAGGACACCGAATGACAGTTAGGTTATTTTCATCGGCGAGAGGCCGAATCACCTCTCTAATGTGATAGCCGCAAATAGCTAAGTAGAAAATGGTGCAAAGGATGTGAAGCTCATTTGGCTTATGTGATCGACACGTAAAGGTAAAGGCCTAGTGTATCCGATATCCCTACCGTTAGTGACTTTCCGGATGTGTTTCCGGAAGAGTTGCCAGGATTGCCTCCACAGAGGGAGATTGAGTTTGCTATCAACGTTGTACCAAATACACCGGGCATCTATTACACAAGATAGAATGGGTTCCACTGAGCTAAAGGAATTGAAATTGCAAATGCAAGAACTGCCAGAGAAAGGGTTTATTCCCACCGCGTATCACCAATGGGGAGCTCCTGTGCTTTTATCAAGAAGAAAGATGGTACACTTCGGCTATGTGTTGATTATAGACAACTGAACAAGTTGACTGTGAAGAATAAGTATCCATACTCCAAAATCGATGATCTGGTTTGACCAATCAAAGGGTGCAAGTATCTTTTTCGAAGATTGACTTGAGATCCGGTATCATCAGCAAAATTAAAGATGCCGATGTGCATACGACGCGCGAACACGATATGGACATTATGAGTTCCTTGTGATGCCGCTATTCGATAAACACGCTTTCACGGACCTACGAACGGTTTTCCGACCGATGTGGATCACTTTGTCGAGTGTTCATAGACGGTATATCTCTGTATTCAGTGATCGAGAGTCATGACACACCTTCGAGTAGTGTTGGAGACTTTGGAGAAAAGAGTAATTGTGGCGCAACTCGCTAAAGTGTGAGTTTTGTCGATCAAGTGTCCTTTTCGGGGTACATATCAGACGGGTTAAGAATCCGAGTGCATCTAAAGAAAATGTGCTGGTCGACATGGAAGCCACCAAGAAATGTTACAGAAATACGTAGTTTCCTAGACTAGCACACATGCATGATTTGTTAAGGGGTTTTCTATGATTGCTCGATGACTAGATTGCTTTAAAATTATAAAGTATGAATGGAGGAAAATGTCAAAGAAGTTTCGGAAGTTAAAGCATTCTTAACCGAGGCTCTGCTTACTCAGCCGACCTGCGGTAAAGAATATGTGATCTATAGTGATGCTTCACTAAATGGACTCGGATGTGTCCTAATGCAAGAGGGTAAAGTGGTAGCCTATGCTTCAAGACAATTGAAGCCACATGAAAAGAACTAATTCACGATGATTCGAATTGGTCGCAATTGTATTTATGAAGTGAAAATTGAGACATTATTTGTACGGAGAAAAGTGTTTACTTACATCGATCATAAGAGTCTTAAGTATTTGCCCTCAACGAGAGCTTAACTTGAGACAACGGAGGTGGATGGAATTGATAAAAGATTATGACTCCTTGATTGGATTATCAACCCAGGAAAGGCCAATGTAGCATTAGTTTTAAGTAGAAAGACAAGCAACGCCACAGCGTTGGGAATGCCAATTTGTCATTATCAAACGATGGTGCAGTAGTGGCAGAATTGATAGCGAGACCGAATTTGTTGAATCGAGTGCTAGAGGCACAAAAGAAAGATGAGAAAATTTCTGCCATAATAGATCAGATTAGAGATGGTAAAGAAACTGAGTTCACAGTGAATGAAAATGGAGTATTATATTATAAGGATCGGGCTCTCAAATTCGATGATGATGAATTGAGGAAATCCATACTTGAAGAGGCACATAGTGGATCTTTTGCTATCCATCCCAGTAGCACAAAGATGTACCAAGATTTGAAAATGTCATTCGGGTGGTCCACGAAAAGAGATGTATCGTAATTTGTAACCAAGTGTCCGTGTGTCAAAGAGCAAAGGCGAGCATCAAGTTCCTTCGATTATTGCAGCCTATCGTAATACCGGAAAGTGGAAATGGGACCAATCACCATGGATTTTGTGGTTGCTACCACTGACAGGAGGAAGCATGACCCGCCAATGTAGCGGACAAAGATTGACCAAGTCACCACTTCCACAGTTGAGGACCGACCATTCACTGGCCAAGCCAGCGTGTGAGCTATATATCAAGGAAATAGTTCGGTTACACAGGATTCCAATATCCATAATTTCATACCGAGATCCGAGATTTACTTCGAGATTTTGGGGAAAATTGCAAGAGGCCATGGACACTCGATTGAATTTAGTACGTTTCCACCCAAACCCGACGTGGACAATCGTGAAAGAGTGATCCATTCGAAGATAGGCTGAGAGGAGTCAGGCGACGATCATGAGGGTAGTTGGGATCGACACATCCCTTTGGCTGAATTTGTGTACAACAACAGTTTCCAATCAAGTATTGGAATGGCGCCACGAGTAATTTATATGAAGAAAGTGTAGAACACCACATTGTGTTGGACTCGAATTGAGCGAAAGAAAAGTGATCGCCCCGATTTGATACAAGAAATGTAAGAAAAGTGAAAACTATTAGAGAGAAATTGAAGGTGGCCACCGACAGACAGAAGTCATATACCGACATGAAGAGAAAGGATATTCGATATGAAGTCGGTGAAAAAGTGTTTTTAAAAGTATCGCCTTGGAAGAAGGTGATTTAGATCTCGAAAAAGGGCAAGTCGAGCCCTAGATTTATCGCCCATATGAAGTAACGGAAAAGTGGGTCCAAAGTGGGCATACCGCTTATTTACTCCTCCGACTTGGAAAAAGATCCATACATTTTCCATGTGTCCATGCTACTGAGGTACCGATCGGACCCATCACATGTAGTCTCTGCGGAGACAATTGAGCTTAGACCGATTTGACATACGGCTAGTGCGTGAGATTTTGGCTCGTGAAGTGAAAGAACTACGGAACAAGAAGATTCCGTTGGTCAAAGTGTTGTGGAGAAACCACAAGACCGAAGAAGCCATTTAGGAAAGTGAAGAAACGATGCAGCAGCAGTATCCGCAACTGTTTAACTAAGGTAAATTTCAAGGACGAAATTTTCTTGCTGGGAGAATTGTAACGCCTCAAAAATACCCTAGAATTTTTTATAATAATTTTATTATATATTCTCGGGTATGAAGTTGAGCTAAACTCGATTTTTCTCCGGAAAATTGGTAAATTGACGTTATGAAGTGATAAATTTAGTGAACCCGGGATTTGTGTGTATGAGAACAAGGGTACAAATGGTCATTTAGCAAATATGACATGAATATGAAAATCATTAAGTGTAGAGATACACAATATTAAATTACATAAGTGACAATTTGCAAAATTAAAGAGTTGAGGACTAATTGTAATTAGGAAGAGAGACTTGATGTTATAATAACGGAAAAACAAAAACCAAAAATTCATTCTTGGTCTCCAAAGTCAGGCTCCACATTGGTGAGAAAAGAAGAGAGCCAAGAAGAGGAAGACAAGAGAAGAAGAAGAAAGGATGAGGAGTTCAAGAAGGATTCAAGGTATGTATGTCTTAGGATCAAGTGTACTTGGATTCCTAGGGCTTTGGTATGGATTAGATGCCTTTGGTTTAGGCTGTGTGCAAAGATCACACAGTCCTCAATTGTTGGGAGCAGAGAGCAAAAACCCCAATTGGTGGAAAATAACCATGGAATCATCACATTTATGTGGTTTTATAAAGAATTGGTGGACCTTAGGTAGTGTTCTTGGATTTTCACCTAAGGTTTTGTGTTTTGAGGTTCCATAGCACCAATTTAAGTGTTGTGGAATTGTTTTTAGATGAATTCCAAGTTGGTTTTTGAGGTATTATGAATTATAGAAGCTAGGCGGAGGAATTGGCAACAAAAGTGGGAAAATAACAACCGGGCAATTTTTCGGAAGGTGTACTGGCATAGAACAGTAGTGTACCGGTACACCCCACCATAAGCAAAAGTGTACCGGTACATGAACAATGGTGTACCGGTACACCCTGTTCTGTTTTTTCCTATTTCGACCAGTTTTCGTATTTTAGCCATAACTTGCTCGTTTCTTATCCGACTGGAAAGTGGATTCAAGTGTATACGTAAATAGACTTCAAGGAAATCCAAACTTAAAGAATAGGAATCGCCAAATTCCTGATCCTAAGTGGCCTAGTAATCACCAAAGTGGAGCCATGTGCAAGCCAAATCGTTCCACTTTGAACACAGAGTAGTCCGGTTGTTTGACTTAACTTGAGTTTCCTGTTCGAATCAAGTGATTCCAGTTGAATAGAACCCTTAGCACCTTAGCTTTAAAAGAGTACAACACCTAGAGTCAAACATGAAGTTAAGACCCCGAAAATGAGCAATACAAACTGTCCCTGTAATTCCAGAATTTATTAGTTGGCATGAAAATGCCATAACTTTAGTTAGAATAATCCGATTGAAAGGATTCCAATTTCATGAGTAAAGTAGACTTGAGGAATAAGAATGAGACTAAGTAAAACGTATCAGACGCTCGCAAAGTTTCTCGCTTGTCTCGGCCATATTCGCTTAGTATGATTATTTGCTTAATCACTAAGAGTGAATAAATCAGACGGACTAGGTGCGGTGAAGACGATAACCCGACCTAGATTGACATCGAAAGAAACGGAATCGGCAATTGGTTTGTTCTGTATATCTGATCTTTATTCGCATTGTTCTATACTTGTTCTCGTTCTCTATTTAGAAATATTCACATATATTGATTTGAATCATTGTTATTCGAACTGTTTGACAAATATCTGCATGTATGCGTGTATTTGAGCTACAAGCAAATTCATTGCATAAAAGTAAATTGATTTGAAACGTATTATTGAATGACCAACATGACGGAATTCACCAATCGAATTCGCTATGAAGGTAAATCAGATGTTCATCGCGAAATCACATTGCTACCGAATGACAACAGACAGATTCAAAGAATCGAATCATAGAATGTCGAATTTCTATAGTCATATGTGAGATCTGCACATAGAATGTGAAATCACACTGCCATCGACACAACAGACGTGATTCAGCAACTGAATCGGGTCAGTGGGATGTTGATTCTATACGTATGTGGAATCACAAATCGAAAAAGAGAAATGATGGAAATTAAAGTGTATTTGTATAAGTATCTTTACATTACACCGATATTGTATAAAGGCATTATTTTGATAACGATGATTTATAAGGGAACAAAATGGAATACAGAATCAGATAGAACCACTAAGCATGAAAATGCTTAGCGATTGTTTTTTTATCAATGCTGTGTACCGAGTGATAGACATCAAAGCAAGATCTAAGATCGAGGAGCTCGGAGTCATAGAGAAGGAATTACGGAGTATGCTCCGTCATATGCATTACTCATTTCTTTTCGAACATTGACATTTTGCAAAAACAATAACTCGATCATTATTTTTGTAAAGGCATTTGTTAAATGTAAACGTTATGAATCTTTTTGTTAATTGTAAATGTTTTATGGCTTAAGTTAAAATGAATTGCTTCCGCGAAATTACAAAATTTAAAAATGAATAAAATAAGCCAAAATGTTTTGATAAGATAATCGAAATGCTCCGAGTAAACTGCTCCGCTTCGATCCGCCCAACCGAGTCGAGTCGGGATTCGGTCGCGATACATTTTTTGAAAAAGAAAATTTAATAACACAAAATAAAATAAAATAAAAGAAATAAAACCGAAGGCCCCCCGGGTTTCGCCGACTCGCTAACGGTAGGGTCGTTCGGGGTCACCACAAGACGGGCTGAATTTGAACATTAGTCCTCGCTCTTCCCTTTGAGTAATTCAGCCCTATACTTAGCCAATTAGCCATTGTGATAGCTAGTTCATCTCAATTTTTGCTAATTTCAAAATTTGACTAATCTTGTGAAGGTGTGAACCTCTCCGTGAATCGAGCTTGAGATGCTGCCAATTCACCTTGAACTCTTCTTAGTTTTGCCATGGTTGCCTCTAGGTTAGACATTTTCTCTTATGGAGGTTTACTCATTTCATTTTTAACATAAAACCTAGGCAAACCATCTTGAGAATAGTCCATATCACCCATTAAGATTTCATTTTCAGCTTGGACCATGGTCAAATTAGCTTGAGATCTTCACTTAGTCATAGTTTTCTCTAGACTTTCATTTTCGGGCCATTCGAGCCCGAGACTCTTCCATTTAGCCCTAACCTAGCCTAATTTAGCTATATCTTTCGCTTGGATCTTTGGACATGTGGAGAATGGGAAGTATCTTGTCTCTCTTCCCATGATGTGCTCGAGTGATGGTCCCATCCAATATTAAAATTTCTCAAGTATAGGGTACCTACATATCGAACATGACATATAGGCATTTATGGGCTCCACATTTGATTTCTCACTCTTTGATGATTGATGAGTCTAAAACTCATCTATTTTTAAGCCCATTTTTCATGCATATTTGAGGCTTAAAAGTTCAATTTAATGTAAAATTCTGGAATCTTCACCCAGATTTATGTTTTGTAGGAAATTAAGGAAAAGAAGCATAAATCAGTAGTAAAGAAGCAGAAATCAGCATTGTGCAGAAAAGCCAGCAATGTCGTGACATTGATTGAAGAATGTCACAACATCAACTCAATGTTGCGATATCGGATTTCCAAGGTCGCGACATCGTGTGGAGAATGTCTTGACATGACTTCAATGTCGCGATCGACGCAATTAAATGTCGCCACATCGATGAAGGCTGGCAAGAACAAATACCAATGTCACGACATCACCACGATCGGGCCGCAAATTTCACACTAGACTGCAACACTCAGCGCGTACGTCGCGACATCACAACTCACGTCACAACATCACAACAACAATGTCGTGAAGACGTAGTGGCCTAAACAATCGGCGATCTCATACGTAAATATCGCGACATAATAACCCAATGTCACAACATCAGATCTGGGCTGCCAAGATTAAAACATTAATGGACCAATGTCGTGACATTAGATATTCAATGTCACGACATCGACATCAAGACTCAGAATATCAACTCAATGTCGCGACAAGATAGGTTAAAGAATGTCACAACATCGCCTGAAACGCGATCAATCAATATGCAATGTCACATGATCAAAGTTCAAGAATATCGGAGGCAATGTCACAACACCGTAATAAATCCACAACATTGCATCTCTGATGTCACGACATCTCCACGACATTCCCTAGTAAACTTAGAATGCGCACTGCTGTTTTAATATTTTCAATGTCGCGACACAAGATTCGATCCACGATACGTACCGATGTCACACATCATTACGGTATTACTGCCTACCACATTAGCACTAGGGCCGAATTTTTCTTGGGCTTTTCGAAGGTTGTGATTTTCGCCTCGTTTTTAGGGCCCAATGTCTGAAGCCTATAAATATAAGCTCCAGTGAGGAGGCGGCTTTTCAAACTGCTTTTTCATCCACCAGGCTGAGGAGCTCAAATCTCATCATATATTTTTTTCTTTTTTATTTTTTCTTTCTTTTATGTACATTTTAGTTTTGTTTCTAGATTTATTTTTCTTCCTTTTAGGATTAGAGTAGTAGATCCAAGCTGAGATTCTGAGCTGGATTGATTGTAAATCGAGCTTCATTTATGTATGAACTTTAATGGAATCGGGAAATTTTATGAAATTATTTTTATTCGCTTGATTACAATTTCAATGAATTTGTTTGATCAACTAGCCATTGTTATTTGTAATTTAGTACTTAGTGCTAAGCTTCCCTCTGGGAAGCATATGTTGTTTTGATTGTTGCTCAGAGTATTTTTATTACTATTTTAGGAATGAAACTCGAGTAATTTAATTGTATTGCTCTTACATTGAGTTGTCTCTGAATATGTTTTATACCCAAAAGAGTTGTATTCGTGTTCTTATTTCCGTGATAATTCCCGAAAGGACACAGGATGACTTAATTCGGAGCAAAGAGCAATCACTAGGTATATCAGACCGATATTCATAGATCTAATGCACCTAAAGATCACTTTGATACATCACTCGTGATGTTCTAACCTCGACTTCATGGTTCCTCTCGTGAGTCAGCTAGAGGTGATCCCAAGGCATAAGAGCGCCACTCGATTCATATTATTAGTTTAATCCTTAGAGGTTTCTGCACCTCAATTTGTTATGGTAATAATCTCAATCCCGTGTTAGCTAAGATTCTAATCAAGGAGAGGCATTTTGTCGACTGATGGTCGAGGTACCAATTGTATCTAGAGAAGGTTTGCACATTCAGTCTATGGGGCGTCAGCCCTAAGAGATGGTCAGAAGTACCGGGAAGGAAAAGTCAAATGGGATCTTAAAGAGAATCAAGTCCTACAAGTAGCTCAGGATCCATTGACCGGTTTAGAACAGGTCATCTAGAGAGTGAAATGTGTAGTGTCATGGCGCATTCAAGGCTACACTACCATACTCTTGACAATTCCAAATGTTCATGACCTTAATTGTGTTTTCGGGGAACTTTGCAAATTGATAGTCATCACACCGATTTCTTCCCAAAGGTTATTTTAGTTCGAACTCTTTAATCCATGTATTTAAATTTCTTTTTCATTACGTATCAGTATATAGAAAAACATTTTATTCAATTTATTGCATTCTTGAAAGTTTAATCTCTTTTGGAAATTAGAGGTTCAAATAGCAATTATCTTAAGTAGAAGGGGTAGTTGATTTTTAGATTTTCTAATCAATCCCTGTGGGAATGATATCCGGACTTATAAAGTCCACTTTATTACTTGTATGACCTATGCACTTGTAGTGATTTAGACCAAAAACAATTTTTAACATAATTATTATAGAAAACAATAGAAAACAGTTTTATTTTTATATATGGTCTTAAAAAGTTTTTGGCAGCTTAGCTGATTACTTGGTCAAATCTGGTTTCAACAATGATGCTCATTGATTGTTTGGCCTACTTAGTTGTTGGAGTGAGTGACATTTTGCTGTCAACTCACAAAAGGTTTGTCGTGATTGAAACCTACAAAACAAAAACAAAAACTTCAAAGCAAATAAAACAAAGATAAAAGATATGCACAAACAAGAAAACAAGAAAAACAAAATAAAAATCCAAAGTAAAGAAGGACTACTTGGTATCAATATTAGTAAAAACACCTTTTCTTTGGCAACGACACCAAAAACTTGATAGGCGCGAATGCGTGTTAATATAAAACGTGTACGCCTATTGTGTGCAAGTGCACACATTGCCTCAAGTAATATAGTGATGAAAAATAAGAGTGTTGATCCTAATGGCGAAATGGTTACTAACTATTGAAATGAAAATTCCTAACTTTATCCGGATAATGGATTGACGCGGAAACACTAACAACCTAAATCCTAATCTATCATGCAAAGTATGCAACAAATGGAAAAGTCTAGGGTTTAGATTTCGTTTAGTTAACTATTATGCATTATTGCCCAATTTTCCCATAATTAACATTCTAATCTCCTATTAATGATAAGTCTCACTTTTGCATCTGTGGATCTCTCTCGATAACCCACAGTCTACTCCTAGGGTTTAGGTATTTTGTATCTCCACTCAACCCCGAAACCCTAAAAGCATGATGAACCTTGGAAACCCTAATTACCACACAAAACCAATGAGAATCACTTGTCAATGGTGAAATGTAATGTTCTACCCAAGTCTGATTCAACTCTCACCTATCAGATATCGAATTGAACCACTAATCGCATTAATGATGATAAATCATAAATAAGCATGAAAACTAGAGTAGAAAAATCAATAGAAATGTGACCGAAATATAAAATAAAAGGTAAATTAGTCTTCAAATACATAAATCATAACTAAACTACATCTAAAACCCTAGAAATGAAAATCAAAACATGATGTGAAGAAATGGAACCAAAGAAGCACAAGAAAACATGAAATGATCTTCTCCTTCTTCAATCTTCTTCCTCTAAGAGCTTTGCCCTAGGGTTAGAAACCCTAGAAGCTTATTCTTCTACCCTCTAGTCGAATGTCCTCCCCTAAAAATAAAGAAATAAAGTGTTTATATAGAGTCTTCTGAATGGAAACAAAATATAGCAATCGCCAACCAGCAAATGATGATGCAACATACCAGTACCTTGCTCATATTTCAGAAACCCTGAAAATTCGAATTTTCTAAAAAGGCAAAATCGTAATTTCAGTCAAAACCCGAAATTTTTCTAGATCTCGGATGATGAAACAGACTTACCATTGGAATCGTCTCTGCGGAAATCTAGCTGCCAACGTCGAATTCTGGCGAATTCTAAAGACAAACAGGAATTTCACGCTTTCGAGGCATCTGCATCGAGTGCAATAAAACTGGTTTGAAAGACATGTGATGTGACAAAAGTCACCTACTACATGTACTCATGTGACACATGTTGCATGATTAGAGAGATGAGGAAATGAATGGCTTAGATTTAAGTCATGTGTCAAATAGTGACAAAAAGGGACAAGATGGGAATTTTGGAAAAGTTTAATTGGATAAAGACAAAATAGCAATAGTTTTCTTCTCCAAAATGGAGAGAAAATCGATAGTGGGCTGGGAGTTGTGATTCTAGAGAGAGAAAGAGTGCATTTTCTCTAGATTTCACATTCTGACCGCTTCGCTCTGCATCGAAAGAAGAAGCAAAGCCGAATCCACGCGGCGAGGGCCACGCGTGACACCGACCATGGAGTTCGACAACTCTAAGAGGTAGATCTTCCTACTGTGTTGTCTGGTTAAGAGCCATAAATGGTTGGGGATGTTCGAGGCTTTGATTAAATTGCCGGGTCTCAAAACATCTAACTCGACTGAGAAAACTCATTGTTGTAATGGAACAATGCCAATGGAGGGTTTCACCGCTCATGAATAGTAACATGATTTTTATGATGTCGAAAGTGATTCAAAATGAATTTCAGGTTTGTTAATTAGCCTATATGAGCTAATTTTAGTGTTATTGGTTGTGAATTTGCATAACATGATTTATGTGGATTAATTATGCTTGTATATACATGTTTTATATTAGCATGAGTTTGTTCGGATTGGCATCATGCATTCCATATGCACTGGGGCACCCTAGAATATTAGGAGTGAATGCATGATATGAAATTGAAAGAAACTAAAAATGTTTAGAAAGGAATTTCATGAAGATTTTCCGAAGAATTGCCTTGAGAGTCGCCCAAACGTGTATCACTCGGATGAGGACCAAGGACTGCTTGGAGTGTTATCCAAGAATATTTCTGAGGGTGGGCCCAATATTTTACCGAAACTCAGAGTAAGTTTTTGAGAACAGCTTTGTTTTGAAAACTCGGATATTTTACTCGATTCCGCTTTAGGCATATGAGAGTCGGTGAGGAATCAGACATGGATTAATATAGACATTCGAGTAGGTTCATGTAATTGCTTAGATGTGATCATCATTGCCATGACATGCACTTAGGTGGGGAGTAACCCATGTAGGAAATTATCACTACTGGCTTTGCTCACCCTCGCCGTAGGATCACTATTTCGTACAAGGAGGTACAGAGGACGACGCTCACTAGAGGTCGCGCTTAAAGAAAGCCGAGCTGTGGCCTCGCATAATCATTTTGTATAACATGTATTAGAAATTGTACATTTTAATATATATTGAATTAAGAGTACTTTATTAACTCTTGAACTATTATATATAGTTGATGCATTTTATGAGTATTGATGCAAGGGCCCAAGTGGCCATTATCTTATTCGCATGTGGACCCTATGTGGTCATTGTTAATTGTCGGGATGTGTTTTGTACTCAAGTGTATTCCCGCACAAAGGAGACTCGCCCCGATTTTCGTGAGTGGTGCGTCGTGGTTACCCGACATCCACGAGCACAATGGCTGGACGGTCAATGAGACACCCCGGTTTTGGGGCGTCACATCTTCTCTGTTTCAATGTTGCGGCATTCAAACAGCGATGTCGTAGCATGTACTATTCATCAACACTTTTCTTTTTCCTTTCATTGAGCTTCTTGAGGTTGTAACTTTCTTGTCCGAACTCCAAATTGAGTGTTCTTGGACTTGTTGGAAAGCTTAAGAAGTTTACTATCCATAAATACAAATATTAGAGCCTGGGGATGTCATTCTACAACCAAAAAGATTGAAATACAGTAGCTGCTTCTACATGTGGAATTTGCTGATTTTTTTTTTTTTACTTTTTCGCTTCATATTGCCTCAATGCCTTGGATTTGGTCCTAATTATGAATAATAATGAAAACGGTGTTAAAACACTTATTAATATACTAAAAACATGCATGAAACTACCTAGAACATGGGGATAAATGAGTACAAAGTGTACTTATCACCGACCCTCCTAAATACACTTTAGTGACAGACTTCAACCATTGCAAATTACCGACACACTTATTCCGTTGCAAATTAGATTTTTTGTTGCTTATATATTATCATTTGTCGACAATAATTGAAATAGTAAATATCCGTTGGCATATATATTTTTGCGATGAATTTAATCTGTTGCAAAAGTAATTGTTTTCTTACAAATATTAAATATCCTCATTGTAGATTTATGATAAATATGATCTTAAGTAGTGACAAAAATACTGGTTTTTTTAGTTTCATATGTATTTATACAAACTTATTATTTTTTCTTATCTATTTAAAAACGATATTCATTAAAATTAATTAATACTCGTCAAATGATTGATAAAAATTATGGATAAATTATATAAAAATAATAGCAAAAAAAAAAGAAAAAAAAAGAGTTGTTTTGCTTACAAATTGAAATATGTATGGTATTAATTTTGATATCCAATCATAACATTTAATATTTAACGTAGATATTATAGAAATTTATATCTAATAAAATATAAAAATTATGATAGGTGTATAAATATATTTTATTTATACATACATACATACATACATATACATACATACATACATACATACATATATATATATATATATATATATATATATATATATATATATATATATATATATATATATATATTACAAATAATAAATTTATATAATATCTTTAATACTATTTTAATAAATTTGTATATTGTCATTCATATTACTAATAATGAAGTTAGCTTAGTGTAGAGTTTCTTCGTTTCTATGCTTGGGTTATGATTTATTCATAAAAATAACATCGACGGCTATTGTTCAAAAGTAGGAAAAATGTTGGAAAAGACTTAAGAGTAAAGTATCATCTAAATCAAGCAAAATACAACACCAATAATATAAGAAAATCGAGATCCTAAAATGGTTCAAAAACTTTTTTATTGAAATTTTATTAATTTTATTTTCCGACTAATTAAATCTGTTGGTAATAGTGACGATCCAAATCCATCGAATAGTTAGTCACCAAAAGTTCTTTATTAGCGATGGAAAATTTCCATCGGGAGACTTATGCCGACACACCTATGCTCGACTACTATGTGTAAAAAATATCTCTCGCTAAATGTTTATTCCAATAGTATATATTAGTCGGGGAAAGTGACTTTTCTTGTAGTCCATTTTCTTTGCCTTTTTATATATTTAGAGCAATTTATTGGCCACCTACACTTCTCTTCAGTTTCCTGTTAGTTGCAATAGATAGCAAGGTGTTAATCATTAGCACATATTGTTTAACAACACGATTCATACATATTGATCAAATGTCTTGTTCATGGCCATTTAAATAATCTGAATTCAGTTGCGGGTTCCCTTCAATGTGGATGTTGAGTTAAGGAAGCTGAATGCTCGAGACATTTGAAAGCAACAATTTGTTGGGTTCTTTTGAAGAGATTTAATAGTTATGGAATATGTATTTTTAGTGATATAATCCACTGTTTCATATTAAAAATAGAAAATTCAAATTTTTTTGCTTGATATCCAAACTCAAAAGATTTTCTTGTTTATATTCCTCTCCACCCTCATGATTTGTCCTAAAATTTGGTGGTGCAACCATTTTCTTATCATTGTTTGGTTACAACCATAAATTTAGCATGTTATTTGAGGTTAATTATTTTTCTTAGTAAAATTATAAGGATGGTTTGTCATTTATTTATTGGGATATGTTGTTAGCTCTTGGCTGTCCAGATGTATAGAAAGCTCTTAGGGTGATATATGGCTTATTTTATCATTAAATGTATTTGATATGAAGTTGTGGGATTGATGAAATACTTGACTGGTTTTAGCCTAGATACATGGTTCCTTTCAAGTATCTAAATATACTTGTCAATCAAGGCCAACCACGATCCCCATTGACTCATTTTATTTTTTTTTGAACTTGGGTACTATATATTTACATTATACTATTGTAGCTATGGCTGATGAAAGTCAATTATTGTTTGAAGTATGGTGGCTGAGTTGTTTAGCTTATGAAATAGGTCTTTGAGAGTAAAATGCATGGTTCTTAAACCCCAAATAACCAAAAGCCAATTGTTTTAATAAGCCTAGAATTTTACCCCCTTGCATCAAATCCTTTAGTTTGCTCTAGTGAAGTCATGAGGCTATCATTTTACGATCATTCTTGTAGGTTGTTGAGATCGAAGAAAGCAAGGAAACAAAAACAAAAAAACAAAAAAAAAACAAAAGAACATAGAATTCAACAAAGGCATTAAAACTCGAAGCTGTAAGATAGAATATATTCGCATTTTCCTTCAATCCATAGACAAAGCCCAAATGAAGTACAAGTAGATCATCTTAAAACAACGGTTTTAATTTTCCTTAATGTTAAAAACTAAAAGAAATGGACACAGGTTCATCGTACACTTTGTCACTTTTCAAACATAATTTATGCCTTCCCTCTATTTCCCTCTATACAAGTAGATGTGTATGCAAGAAATGGAACCAAGTTTTTTCCCCAAAAGAAATTCCATGTTGAAATAATACTTAACAAAGAGATATTCTCAACCTATAGCAATTTTTGTTGAACACTGCTTTGAATTATGTTGTGAAATTTCATTAGTTCTAACCATTTATCAAATTTCATTCTTTTTTTTTTGCTTTTAATGTTAACAAACATTTACATGACTTGGAAAATTTCCGTCTACCGCTTTGAATGCATAAAGGATTTAGTAAAAATTATGAAAGGTTTATTGTTTAATACATTTTCTTTCATTTACACCTATATTTACAAAGTGATATGTCTTTTTCCTAAGCACTCAATTAGCTCTACACCCTGTTTGCTTTTTTGATCTTGAATCTGAATGTGAGTCGAATATTGTATGGGGGCCTAAAGAAAATCAACAAAAATATTCATGTAATTAGCAAAATGCAGAATTTCAAGCTTTGATCCCATAGGAGTCTCCCTTGGATATTTGTACAGACTCACCTTACTATGTATATATCGCTTGTTTTCACTAACAACTTTAAATACATGGAAAAAATTAGAATCCATATACGAACGAAAGACTGCACAGAATAAAGCCACTTTGATTAGAAGGCTAGTAAACCTCAAGTATAAATTCGGGGCACAAATAAGGGCGTAGCACCGTTGACTTTCTCAAGGGTCAGAACCGCTTAAATGCTATGAAGATGAAGATTGAAGATGAGCTGGGTAAGCATTGTTACTTTTGGTTTCACGATAGTCGGAGATACCTGTTATTCACTTAGTAACTCGCCTAATGGCAATTTAACCATGGATATGGTGTTACGCTTGTTTAATGAAGAAGCCATAAGGAAGGAACATGGAATATCTTCTGAGACCGAGGTTTCGTGTCACGTGAGAATGTGGGAAGAGGTAAAAACTAGAGGACCTATGGTCGGGTAAATCCAAAGGCAGGTCGCAGAATCCAGAGGAAAGTCTAGTGAAAAAAGGAAAGTGTTATCATTGTGGTAAGGAAGGACATATGAAAAGAAATTGTTATGTTTGGAAACTAGGAACAAAAGAAGGCAAAATCGTGAGGAAAGATGAAAATAAAAATACTACAAACGCTTATCCGACTAAGATGTGCGTCATTTTTCGAGATGAAGAATGCTCGCCTCGTTACGCATAATGAGGTTGAGGGATTATTGATACAAAGAAGCCTTCTTTATCATGTTACCTGATAAGAGTTCTCTTCCACATCGCATGTTTGAGACTTTGGTACTGCGGAAGATGGTAATAACGCAAATTACCCAAGATTTTTAGAGCGTGATGTTTGCTTACGTATTTATCGCTGGTTGCTCATTGACTCGAGATGTGCGCACGTTCTAATTTACGCCTTAATCTATTTCGGAGTTGCCTTGGATCGAAGGATATGTGAATTACTCGGTAATTTAATGGAAGCTACCGCGTTCGTAGTCGCAGAGGCAAGGTTAAGCACACTTACAGATAGTTGTGAAAATATGTGGAGATGAATTGAATGCAACTAAGATGGTTCCTCCCCAAATTTATGGCACAAGACTGGTCACATGAGTGAGAAAGGGTTACATATACTGCTAAAAAGGTTTCATTCCTTTTATTTAGCTAAAAATAGCCTTAACCTTTGTGATTATTGTTTATTCGGGAAAACATCATAGAGTTTCTTTTCTAAATCTTCAAAGGAAATCTAATATTTTTGGAATCTTGGTTTATTCCTCGATGTTTGTGGTCCCTTTTGGAGGTGGAGTCTCGGGTGGAATAGATATTTTATCACATCTATTGATGAGATGCATCAAGAAAGGTGTAGTTTATCTCACAAGGCCAAAGATCATGTATCGCTTTCCGTAAATTTCATGCCCAGTTGAAAGAGAGACAGAAAGTTTTGAAGGTTTCAGATCGATAATTGAGGTATATACATCAAAGGAGCGGAAAAACCATCGCTGACATGGTATTAGACATGAGAAGTTGATTAAGCCCTGTACTCCACAAGACAACATGCTGCGAGAGGATGAACCGCACTATTGTTGAGAAGGTCGATGTATGCTAAAATGGCAAAGCTACCCAAAGTGTTTTGGGGTAGCTGGTCTGTATCAGCGGTGCCATTTATAATAGGTTCCCGGGCCTCTTTGGAGTTTGACATTCCGTAGAAGTTGCATGACGTGAAAAAGATGTCATTTACAACATCTTAAGGTTTTAAGAAGGCTTTGCACATGTCCCTAAAGAGCAGAGGTCAAAGCTTGATGACAAAGCTTTTCCATGTATCCTTGTTGGCTATGGAAATGAAGAGTTTAGGTACAGATTATGGATCCAAAGAAAAGAAGATTTTCATAGATGATATTTTATGAAGATCAGACGGCTTGGGATTGTGAGAAGACCTAAAAGGTTAAAGCACGCGATGGTGTTATCGATCCTAGCGCTTATTCATTTTCCTTTGCGCGCATCATAGATGGGAGCAGAGATGATCAAGATGAAGCACCGTAGACAAGTGGGTTGATGATGGGATGCCAGAGAGTCGATCAAGCCGCTGGAAAGGTGGAGCAAATTTCAACAAGTCATTTTAACCTCAAATTAGAAGGACTAACAGGGAGAGTCGTCCATCATCCAAGTGACCCTCTTCGTAGTATGTGTTGATTATCGATGAGGAGCCGAGAATTTTTCACAGCGCACACTTTATGTTATAAGGTAAGCCGATGAAATATGTGAAGAAATGCATTTTGTTAAAGAATGACACTTATGAGTTGGTGGAACTTCCAAAGGCGTAAAGGCATTAATAACAAATGGGTGTTCGTTGAAGAAAGATAGTGATGGAAAATTGCTGAAGTATAAAGCTCGTTTGGTAGTAAAAGGTTTTGGGCAGAAAAAGGGTATTGACTTTGATGAGATATTCTCTCCAATTGTGAAAATGTTTTCTATCAGAGTTGTTTTGGGTTTGACTGCTAGTTTAGACCTCAAGCTTCGAACGCTAGGATGTGAAGACTGCTTTCATGGTGATTTGAATGAAGAAATTCATATGTCACAACCCGAGGGGTTTGAAGCAAAAGGTATGAGCACATGGTTCAGAAATTAAAGAAAAGTCTTTATGGGTCATAAGCGCCTACAAGTGGGTACAAGAAGTTTGATTCTTTTATGGTGAGCCAATGAGCATAAGAGGACGATGCAGATCATTGTGTTTATTTCAGCAGTTTAATAGATGGTAGAATTCATTTACTCTTTTTACTTTATGTTGATGATATGTTAATAGCAGGAATGATTCAAAATTGATTGGCAAGTTGAAAGAGAGGTTGTTCAAGTCCTTTGACATGAAGGACTTAGGGGCCTCGTAAACAAATAAGTTATGCAAATTACTCGAGATAGAAAGGCAAAGAAGTTAGTGGTTGTCACAGAAAAGTATGCTGAACGGGGCGCTTGTGCGTTCAATAAGAAAGATGCTAAGTCAGTTAGGCACACCTCTCTGGGGCCAATCAATGCAGCTTTAGCGAAGCTTATGCCCTACTACAACGTATGAAAAGGAAAAGATGGCCTCATTCCTACTTCCTCAAAGAAGGGGGAGTCTTATGTATTGTATGGTTCAGATGCTGGTCTCATATTGCACATGCCGTTAGTACAAAGAGTAGATTTCTCTCAAATCCGTGAAAGGAGCATTGGGAAGCAGTGAGTCGGATCTTCAAATATTCGAGGGTGGCTTCAAAATTGCGTTTGAGTTTCTGGGTCAAAATCGTTGTTAGAAGGTTTTAGCGTATGCTTCATATGGCAGTGACCTGACGGTAGAAATGACTTCCGGGTTTTTATTCACTTTTTCCTGGGAGTCGCTTCATGCGCTCTGCTTTATGTGTCGCTTTGTCTACTACCGAGGCAGAATATATAGCAAAGAATCGAAGCAAAGAAAAAGAGATGTTATGATTAAAGAGATCGTCCAAGAGGCCGGGTTTGATGCAAGATGAGTAGTGTTGTGCTTTGGTATTAGCCGATTGCTATGGACCTGAAAGTAAGAATACTGCACTACATTCCCGTACAAAGCACATTGATGTACAGATATCATTGGTTACTAGATGTCATTGGAAAAGAGCTATGAAGCTTAAGAAGATTCACACAGATTTTAATCCTTCTCGATATGATGACAAAAGTTGTTACTGAGAGAATAAGCTCATACCGGGTCGACATGGACTCTAATTGAGATGTTAGAGTGTAATCTCCCCTTATGTTGGGCTGGAGGGGGAGATTGTAATGTGGGTCCAGCCCAAATTTTAGGCGGCCCACTTTCTCTCTTAAGCCCATTAGGGCTACAGGTTTTATTATAAAAACCTGAGGAGGCGTGGGAGGTAGTGTGGTTCATGCAAAGAAAATAAAATTCAAAAGAAGCTTTAAAAGAAAAAGACTGGCGATAATCCATGCAAAGAGAAAGAGGCAAGCCGATAACTGCTTTTTGGGTATACTTTACGTAAAGGTTTTCTTATTCGTATCGATTCGTAGGACGCTTTCTGGTGAATTCTCATCAACCCTGCCTCGACTGGTGCTAGATCTCGCCTATTATTTTTATTCACTATATTTAGATGATTTCATTTTTTTGGGATCTTGAAGTGCATCTTCTGATTAGTTGAAACTAGTGTTGAACCTAGTTTAGAATTGTGTTTGTACCCCAATTATTATAGTGGATATTTGGGTGGACTCGACAAAGGCCTGTGGTTTTTCTTCTCTCAATTTTTAAAGTATATTTTCCACGTTAAAAATTCTCTCTGTTTTTTTTTTGTGATTATCTCCTTGGCATATTATTTTTCTTGGCTGCATTTTATTGACTCCTAACAGGTTAAATCAACAAGGGAAAATATTCAGTTTTGTTTATTTCCCAACAGCATGTCCACTTAAAATAAGAGAAAAATGTGAGGTACCAAATATGCAAATGTAGCTCACATGTATTTCCATCAGAAAAATGTAATACAGTTCCAGACTTTATAAATGACATCATAGATATCATCTTACAAGAGTGATAAACTTAATTAGGGAAAAATATGAGACCAAATCCCAAAGAATCTAAAGATAAATATTTCTTTTCTTGTACATCAGCCAATTTCAAAGCAAGAGTGCTAGCTCCAACTTTGCCAAATCACTTTTTCAATTTTCTCAAGAGTCACGATCAAATGGAAACCCACCAAGCGGATTCATATATGACCCAGTTTCTGCATTTATATAGTTATGTAGTAGAATTCAACTTCTTAGGTTGATGAATCTGTAATATCTTTTACCTAATGTATGTGTTGTCTATTATATGCATTTTTTTTCTGTGTATTTGTTGGACCAAAAGTGATTCTTGCTAACGATTTTCACCACTTAGACCTTATTTTATCTGTGGATGCCCATTCTTAAACATGACTAAATTTTGGTCTGCTGAGTGATTGTGACGATTCTTGTGCGGGACTAAGTCTTGGGACCAGCCATTTGAAAATTTTAACACGTACTTGCTATCTATAACCTGACTGATACATCCTTACATATGTGTTTGATAATGACCACGTATATTGTAAAAGTTTGGGCTCATATCATACCCTATTTTTTTTTGTAGGGATTGTTTACATAAAAAAGGAGCTCAATTTGGAAAGCCTCGTAGAAGGGATTGTTGTGGCTATGTCCTTTATTGGAGCCACATTGATCACAACATGCTCAGGAGCCATATGTGTTGATTTGCCTCTACCCAGGATACAACCGGTTCTTTGATCTTCGCCTTTTGCTCTTCACCAGAACTACGAGAAGACTCGGTTTTTGGGACAGGAGACAGCTCTAGGATAAGAGAAGTTGAATTTCAATCACAAGCATGACCAGAGCTTTCAATTTGGCTTGACAAATCAAGAAAGCATTTTGGCTCTAACAGGGTTGAGATTCTTTGGGATAGTCGTAGTTCAGGTTTTCAGGTTCTCAAAATCAACTTCCAAAAAAGAACTTGTTGACCTTCACCGTTTCTGGGCATAAGATCATGAGCAACTACTATTTCCACTACTAGCTATTCACACCCCTTTTTCTTTGATGGTTAAATAAAAGAATTGTTTGATGAAGAAGCTGCCCTTGAATTATGTAAACAAAAAATGGAAAGAGGGAAATAGAGGGAAGGCATAAATTGTTTCAAAAGTGACAAAGTGAATGATGAACCCGTGTCCATTTCTTTTAGTTGTTAACATTAAGGAAAATTAAAATGTTATTTTAAGATGATCTACTTGTTCTTCATTGGAATTTGTTTATGGCCTGAAGGAAAGTGTGAATATATTCTATCTTACAGCTCCGAGTTTGAATGCCTTATTGCTGAATTCTAAGTTCTTCAATTTGTTTCATTGCCCTCTTTGATCTCAGCAACCTAGAAAAATGATCAGAGAAAGATAGCCTAAAGACTTCACTAGAGCAAACTAGTATGGTTTAGCAAATATAAAGGAGAATAATAAAAAATACTTTCATTTTCCTTCTGTCTTTAAAGGATTTGGTGTAAGGAGGTAAGATTCTAGGCTCACTAAACCAATTGGTTTTTGGTTATTTGAGGTTCAACAATCATGCATTTTACTCCCAGAGACATGTTTCATAAGCCAAGCAACCTAGCCACCATACTTCAAACAATAACTGACTTTCATCAACCATGGCTATAGTAGTACAATGCAAATATATAGGCACCTGGGTCTGAAAAGAAAAGATTAATGGAAATCGTGGTTGACCCTGATTGACAAGTATGTGTAGATACTTGGAAAGACATGTATCTAGGCCAAACCAGATAAGTATTTTTTGAAAACACAACTTCAGATCAAATACATTTATTGATAAATAGGTCTCACAGGTCACCTTAAGAAGTTTCTATGCATCACAAGAAGGCCAAAGCACTAGCTTAACATAACCCAATAAATAAATAAATAGATGACAAACTATCATTATAATTTTACTAAGAAAAGTAATTAACCTCAAATATTATGATAAAATTATGATTGTAACAAAAAATGGTAAGCAAATGGTTGAACCACCAAATTCTAAGACAACCTATGAGGTGGTGAGGAACATAAACAAAAAATCTTTTGAGTTACGATATCAAGCACAAAATTTTGAATTTTCTATCATCCCATAACTATTAAATCTCTTCAAAAGAACACAATTCAGCTTCTTCAATTCAACATCCACATTGAAAAAAGAGTAACCCACAATTGAATTCAGATTATTCAAATGGCCCTGAACAAGACATTTGAACAATATACCAGAATTGTGTTGTCACCAAGTGTGTGCCAATGATTAACACCTTGCTACCTGTTGTAGCCAAAATGAAAAGGAAAGTGTAAGATTGATCAATAAATCGCTCTAAATATATGAAAAGGCAAAGATAAGGGGTTACAAAATTCGTTTCATAATCAGCTTAAAACCAAATTAATGCTTAATGTGTTAAAATTTTAAAAATAAATAAATAAATGAAGAAAGAAAGAAAATAAGAGAACATACAATTGATTAAATGTATTATGTAGCCATTCTTAGTAGTGAAATATTCCCTTCTAGACAAAGAGAAAACATTAAACGACACTGGAGTTAGAAAACCATGGGATTAAAATAGAAAACTTAGGCCTAAGATTATATATAATGTAGTATACAAATTAAGCTTCAAGTGGAAACCTATTTGATATATAGGAATGAGTTAAGCATGAAGTAGGAACCTACGCAATATCCGTACTTGCAAAACAATCCCCCCTAGAAAAAAAAAAAAAAAACCAAAAAACAGAAAGGAAAAAGAGGGGGGGTTGAGAAGCACACAAGTGTAACTACTACAAGCATAGTGTGGACATGCTAGAAATAAAAAAAGAAAAAGAAAAAAGAAGCAGGGTCAAATACAACTACATAGCACATGGTATTATGAGATGGATGTTAGCAATTATGTGCTCTTGGGTCCCACTTAGTATTCTCAAATTTATAATAAATATAATTTATTATAAGAACGGTTATTTATAATAAATATAATTTATTATATGAACGGTTATTTATAATAAATATAATTTATTATATGAACGTTATTCCTTGACTAACGGGTTTTAAGGTTTTCTCTGAGACTTTTCATACAAATATTTTCATACATATTTTGAGAATACAGTAATAAGAGAAAGGTTAGACTCTTTTCTATTCTTTGGTTTTTTTTCTGCTGCTCTAAGATTCGCCTACGTCTGATTCATTATCGCCATTAACAACATCCATACTAATTTCTCGGCGATAGATTCCTAAGATTTACTATGCATTGGCCGACCAGAGATCGACTCGCATCGTTGGTTGCGTGTCGTTGTCGTGATCCGACGGTGTAGATTGCTGGCTGGTGGCTGATCTAGAAGTCTAGTTGATTCTGACCGCAAATCTACATAGGTAATTTTATTTAATATTGAATTTAGATACAGCTTACGTTTAACTCACTATAGATCCACGCCTGGGCCAGGTGTTTTTCCTTCAATTGGTAATGTGAGCATGCTATGATTAGATATGTGTATCTAGGTATTCAATAATGCATGTAATTTTGATGTTGATTTAGTATATGGCACCTAGGTTCTATTTGTTGTTAGATCGCATGATTAGATCTCGTTAATTTTATGATTTTTGTTCATGAACTGATGTATTATTTTAATGGTGGTTTCCTGGCTCAGATCCATGGTAGATTTTTGATCAGATAATTTGGGTTTGTAACAGGGAGGCTGGTCATAAGATCAGGTTTCCTTCCTGGTTTTATTTATTATTTACATTTTTTTTTAATTAAAAATAGTTGTAATTTTAAATTTCAACTCAGAATCAGACACCCTTCATTATTTGAAAGCCTGAGAAGATCCGGACACCATCTCGTAACGTGACCACCGTGAAACGTTAGAGGAGGAGGAGACGGCCGACGGATCGGGCGGTGCCCGAGCGCCGCCACGCGCCCACGGTAGTTTCGCGTGGTCCTCACTGGGCCGATACGCCAGAAAGGTATGAGTCGCTTTTACAAATTTACTCGCTACCGGCCTCGTCAGGCAGCCGCGTTCTTCCCCCGGGCCGTTTTTGATTTGGTGGACGGCGGGACCTACTACCCTTCAAATTAGAACATGTTAGGTTTTAGGGTTTTAATTTATTTTAGTTTTCAGTCTTTATGCCTTGTAACTAAAATAATCGGGGCTCCAAGAACCTTGGTGATATTTTCAGAATAGCCCACCCTTAATTTCTTTAGGAAAAACCATGGATTAGGTTATTTAATTAATGCTTGTGAATGGTTTAAATTATACGCTATAACACGTTTATGTGATAACATGCCATATAGAATAAAGGTGCCATATAAATTTGCATCAATGATAATTACATGTGCATAATAATTATTATGATTCTACACGCTTTAATAATTATTATGGAAAAATTATTTTATTTTTTTGAAATAATTTTAGAAACTCATTATTTAAAAATATTGAATGGTGAAGGTTTTAATTAATTTAATTAATTTTAAACCTATATTCTTATTGTGTCTAATAATAAAATGATCATGTGATGCCCCAAGATGAGCTTATGGTTGGATTTTATTGGATTAGACCTCAATTAAGTTTCAAAATTTTAATAAGATTGATCGGCCCAACGTCGGCAATCTTGGATATTAAAGATAATTTTGAAATTAAAACAATGGTTAAAAACATTCAAACTTAATTTAATTATTACAACTCCCAACGAAGAGACTATGATATTTTATTAAGTGCGAAGTTTTGAAGCGATTGGGAGTGAAATGATTATGTATTATCTAGGAAAGTTACGTCACAAGAAGGTGGGATTTAAAGTAGTCGCTTGTGACTCACATCTTTCACGGGAACCAACTTAGTAAGGATACTAATCATTTCATGATCAAATTTAGTTTGTTATAAATATCTTGCTGGCGTAAATTGTTTATAATGGAAACCAAATAATTGTTTACAATAAGCAAATAGTTTTGAAGTTAACTAAATTTAAGATTATGTTTATTGTAAGATATTCACGTTTTTAACTTAGTGTGTATTTTTTTTGAAAATGGCATCATTTAACCACTTGCAATGATTTTGAGTCAAAAAGCCTATGGATGGAAATAATTATAATTGAATGAAGAAAACCAACACATCCGTGATACGGATTTTTGAAAAGCGAGTTTGTCCTAACCACACCAAAAGCCCAGTGAGCCCGCGACAAATGCATCGACCAAGTCGAAGAAAGACTATGAAGCTGGAGACCAGGCAAAATATATCGGTTATTTTGCTATATTCTTGCAGTGTTGCTAGTCGTTTTGAAAGAGACGAATATCTATCGAAGGTGGAGGCGAGGAAATAGTCAGGGACTCTCGATAAGATGTTGCACAATCAACAAAGTTCTTTAAGGCGAGCTGCGATTAGAGGCTATAATGAACACTAGAATGATGGGGAAGTGTGAGGGGATCATTGTGAAAATGATGTCACATCTCGTCAAGGCGAAGTGTTGAGGATGAAGATGGAGCAAGGTCCCAAATTGATTTCATATTTGAATCCCTACCTGATCGTTTACTCGATTTAAGGATTAATTATAATATGAACAAGATGGATCTAACTCCCTACGAGTTGATGCATGAGCAGAAAGTCTTAGAAAGGGCTTTCGGAAGAATCGAGCGATGTTCATATGGCGGGGTTCTACTTTCAAGCCCAAGGAAACTAAGGGTGGGGAAAAGAATAAGAACAAGCGAAGGGTCGGTACCGGGTTACCAAAACCACCGGAACATGAAGCTAGAAGGCAAGTGCTTAGTGCGAATGAGGAAGGATCCTTTAGGCAGAGTGCCCTCGGATTGCCCAAGCAAGGTATGGAGTAATTTAAATGTAGTTTGAAGCTTTAATTTAGTGGAGAATTATAATGATAAATGGATCATTGATTCGGGGAGCCACTAACCATGTACGTACTCTCTTTGCGATGGTTCGAGACGAGCTAGCTTGGTTGGACCCGAGAGCAGAGAGGTTTTGAGAGGCTTGGAAATGGAGAACATGTCTCCGTTAAAGCATTAGAATTAGTAAATTATTTTTCAATGATAGAGCTTTATGTTTTAGTAGTACATTTATATCTTAGGATTTTAAAAGGAATTTAATTTAATTTAGTTGTTATTTGAACCAGTTATGATGGAATTTAATTCCTTTATTATATAAGAAGTTCAACCGATTATTTATGTAGGTGATTTGATAGATGGTCTTTATTATTTAAAGTCCTATATCTATGATGTTTTAATTTTTGAAATTGTTGATAACATGATCACCTAGCCAAGAAAGGAAAGTTTCAAATAAACGTGCCTTTGGCATTTGCGATTAGGTCATATTAATCCTAATAGGATTCATGGTTTGGTAAAAGTGGGATCTTAACTTCCACTGAACTTTGAACCTATACCGTGTGTGAATCTTGTTTGGAAGGTAAAATGACCAAGGCCCTTTAAAGCCAAGGATATCAGCGCAACCAAACCATTGGAATTGAGTGCATCTTGTGTGTGCGGACCAATAAATGTCAAACCGAGGAAGGGAGGGTATGAGTATTTTGTCACCTTTATAGATGACTACTCCAAGATATGGATATAATGTTACCTAATCGCGAGTGCGAAACTTTCACTAAATTTCGAGAGTATAAGAGTGAGGCGAAAGCAATTGGGAACTCCATATCAAAGAGCTTGATCGACCGGTGGTGAATACCTATGCGGAGGAGTTTAAGTCTTACTTGACTCGAGAGGATAGTTTCTGACTATCGACACTGGAACACCCGGTGAAAATGGAGTTGCGAGAAAGAAGAAATAGAACTCTTCGGGATATGGTGGGGTCGATGCTTAGTTATTCGTCTCTACCTATATCGTTTTGGGGATATGCCACCAAAGCGCAATGTATCTTACGAATTTGGTTCCTTACAAGCGGTTCTTAGACACCTGGAATTGTGGGGAAAGGCGCAGAAACTGGTTTAAGCTTCATATAGAATATGGGGTGCTCACATGGTGTCTTAAAGATCAAATAAGTTGGAATCGCGTGCGAGAGGTTTGCATGTTTGTTGGCTACAAAGGAGCGAGAGGTGGACTATTTTTATAGTCGCTTGGATAAAAAGGTTATTGTGAGTACTCCACTATGACTTTTTTGGAGAAGGAAGTATATAAGCAATTTTCAAACCAAGAGTAAAATAATTCTTGAGGAGCTTGACTCAGCTCAAGAACAAACTGAACCACCAGTGTCTTGGCCTCTAGCCTCGCGGGATTCCTATGCATGTTCAAGAGGGAAAATGTACCCGAAGGTGAACAAGCACCAGTGGAACAGTGGGCGAGATCCAAATACATGTGGAACGAACCGAAGAGCCTTGATCTGAGAGGACAGTACCTTTACGGGCTGAGGAACAATGAACCCACAACCAGGTGGAGCTTCCGTCGTAGTGATAGAGTAAGGGCGGAAGCTGCGAGATATCTTGCTAAATGAGTCTTACCAAGTTATTATTGCTATTGACAATTGAAGATGTTCCGTCAATTACAAGAAGCCTTTGGAAGATGTGGATGTCTGGGGAGTGGCAAAAAGCCATGGACCGTGAAATGGAATCTATGTATTCAGATTAGTCGGTCTCTTGTAGAGGCATAAGGGTAAAACCAATAGGGTGTAGGAGTGGATTTACAAAGAAAAAGAGGATCGAGATGGTGGAAACCTTGAGCTAGATTGGTGAGCTATACCCAAGAGAGGATAGATTATGAAGAAACCTTTTAGCCATTGTGCTACTTAAATCTATCCGGTTCTTTTAAATTTGTGGCCCACTAGTCTCGATCCCAGGAATTTGTGGAGATGGATGTCAAAACGACCTTTTAAATGGCAATTAAATGAGGACATCTACATCACGACAACGAAGGGTTGAAGCTAAAAATGAGAACACATGGTATGCAAGTTGCAAGGTCCATTTATGGACTTAAGCAACATCGAGATCATGGAACATCCCCGGGTTTACGATCAGGCCATTACTTCTTTTGGTTTGAGAAAACCGCATTGAACCTTGTGTTACAAAGAATCCAAGCCGCGAGAAGGTAGTTTTTCTAGTCCTTTACGTGATGACATATTGTTAATCGAGCTTGACAAACAAGTGTTGTCGGTGTAAAAGATTGGTTGCATAAGCAGAGTTTGTGTGAAAGGTGGAGGCCAACTATATTCTTGGAATCAAACTTATCTCACGAGGCCAGGAAGAATAAGTTGTTGGCTTATCTCAAGCCTCTTATATTGATAAAATTCTTGTCAGGGTTTAACATGGAAAATTCGAGGGATCATACCCTTTAGACATGGAATTCATCTTTCGGGAAGCGATCACCAAAAGCTCTGACGAAAGAGCGTGTAAGTGGGATACCTTATGCCTCGAGGTACGTAGGTAGTCATCATGTATGCTATGGTATGTACCGGGCGGATATACGTATGCGTGGGAGTTGTAGCGCGTATCAATCGATCGGTGAAGAACCTTGGATTGCTGATGCAAAGCATATGTAAGTATCTAAGGAGAACAAGAGATTATATGCTAGTATATTCGGTGGGAGTTTAGAAACCATTGGTTTCCACAGAACTCGAACTTCGAGGGATATTGACTGAGAAATCTACCTCACAGTTATGTGTTTACACACACTATATGGTGGAAGCATCTGTTGGAGGTATTAAATGACGTGTGTAGCAATTCCCACCTGGCCCGAATATGTTCTTTACTTAAGGCGACTAAAAGGCCCGTGGTGGGTGAAGAAGTTCATTATGGATCTTGGGTGATACCCGGTGCGAGTCGGCCCGTACCCTTTGCTGTGACAGTGGGGCGTATACCGAGTCAAAGAACAAGGTATCACAAGAGCAAAAACACATTGAGAGGAAGTACCACTTGATCGAGACATCATTGAGCGAGGGAGACACGGGTGGTTACGAAAATAAGCGTCGGAAAACCTAGCGGACCCATTCCGCAGAAAGGCTACTGTTCAAGTTTTTGAAAGACATGTAGATTCTATGGGTGTTAGGAGATTACCAGACTTATTTTAGGACTAGTGGGAGTTTTTTTTTATTTGAGCTTTTGTAGCAAGACAAATAAAATTATTGTATTTTTCTGTGTTAATAAAATTTCAATGAGGTATTAATTTCACCTTGTGCACACTAGTATTTTTTAAATTATTAAGGTCCAGTTAATTATGCGGTATATGGTCATATGGATACGATCCATGGAAAGAACATGATCGTAGTTCTCATAATTAATGAATAAGATCTGATTATTGAATAAAGTTGGGCGCTTTATTGTTTTAATATTTTGTAAATAATAATGCTTGGATTTATTATAGCGTAGTGCGGATTATGTTTACCATTGATAGGATCAAAAGTAAGATTTAATTAAAGTTAAATTTACTGTGAAAGAGACAAATCTCAAGTGATATTTGATTATTGCTTTTCTCTCAATCTGAGTTTATTTTAAATAGGTAAATTGAATAATTATCGGTCTTTGAATTGTCAATATGTGAGGCTATTTTGACGGCGATACCTAGATGATTTGGGAGCATTGATTGTTTAATTACGGTATTTATGAAATAAACAAAATGAAGTAGCTATGAAATATCCTCTTGATATGTTTAGGTACTTGGATATTATGAAGTCAGCCGAGTGCATTTGATCCATTAGAGAAAGCGTTAAATCAAGAATTAAAATAATTAATTGATGACGAGAAAATATAATCAATTAGTATCGATATTTACAATGGAGGAAATTAATATATATATCAATATTATTAATTTTGGAGTTCAACTCTGGGCCTTTAGTGGAGTGGCACCGGATTAGATAATTGCTTTGCAATTATAAGAGCCTTTCTATTAATGGCCGTTGGATCCCCGAGGCTGGCTCGGGGAAAGTGGCGGAGCTAATGTCGATAATGGAACACTATAGGAGAACACAAAAGTTGAGTTACATGGTTTGGGCTTATGCTCAGGATTTGTACTCAAGAGCAAGTGGGAGATTGTTAGCAATTATGTGCTCTTGGAGTCCCCCTTAGTATTCTCAAATTTATAATAAATATAATTTATTACTCTGAAACGGTTATTTATAATAAATATAATTTATTATATGAGCGATTATATATAATAAATATAATTTATTAGATATGAAACGATTATTCATGATGGAATGGGTTTTAAGGTTTCTCTTTGAGACTTTTTCATACAAATATTTTCATACATATTTTTGAGAATAAGAACAAGAAGAGAAAAGAAAGAATTTTCTATTCTTGGTTTTTCTCTAAGTGTTCTAAGATTCAGGTTCTGATTCATTGTGCTTACATCCATACCACCCACAGGATAGATACGGAAGATCGGGACGGTGCGAATTGTTGTCACATGGGTGGGCGGTGTAGATGGGTTGGTTGCGTCTTTGTTCTTTGTAGATACGGCCGGTGTAGATTCTTGGTTATTGGGCGATCTAGAAGTCTGGTTAAGCGGATGCAAATCTACATAGGTAATTTTTATTTAATATTGAATTTTTAGATCTGAGTTGCATGTTTAATCATATTCTTCAGATGTCTCTTTATTGTGTGTTTTTCCTTCGATGGAACGAGAAAGCAACAAAAGATGGTCAACATCGAGTTAGGAGTTCTTGAAAATTAAGCGATACAGAGTTGTATCCACATAGGAGAGAACAATATCCTAGGAAAATTTGGAGACTAAAGCAGAAATAAGACCGGGGGCCCTCCCATGAAAAAAACAAAGCATTGCAAGAAGAACTCAAAATCATAGCAAAACAAGTAATTCGAGATAAAACAAAAATAGGTAAATGTGAGATGCCTATATCATATCATAACCGTCTAAACTCCTAAAAGTTTGGATGAACTTATATGATTGATTTTCTTAACTTTAAGGAAAGGTATTGATGGTGCTTTTTCTCTGGAATTGTAAAGTTACGGACTCTTCGAATTAGTTGGGCGGTCTGGCGGGTAGAATCGTCATCTATTTGCAACTTTGCTTCTGAGGACTAGATCGAAGTAAGGGTGCGCTGCGCTCTCAATGCCTAAGTCAGCTTCTTTCTTATTGAAAGGGAAGAATTCAACTATTGATAGCGTTATGAGTGCGTACCTTTTTGTGGTAGAATGGGTCGGTATTTATAAGGAGAAATTGTGGTTACTCCTTGTTAGACAGTGATACAATATCTCTCCCATTGGGTGAGGAGTTTTCTTTTCCTTATCATGGACCGACTGTTAAGGGATAATGGAGGAGCCGTGATCATGTAAGATTCTTCTTTCCTAATTCGTGGGGCACGGATCATGGAGACTAGGCGTTTTCCCTTTTGCATGAGTTTTTGGGCCGCCTATATCGCTTGATTACCTGACAGGGTGGTTTCAACTCTGGGACTGGGCCCATGTACTTTGGCATGGTGGGATCTCCTTTGTGAGCGAGCTTCTTGGTTAGTCGTGCTAACTCCTTCATAAGGTGGAGGTTTGAGGGCTGCTTGGGAATTGTGCTCTGGAGGCTTGCACTCCTAGGCTTGTTTATTTCTACCCCATCGGTGCCCCCGACCTTGGCTGAAGCAAGCTTAGGCGAGGGCTAACTTGTTTCTTGGATCGGTTGCGGCTTCCACGTGGCTAGCTGGGGATGGTTTGATCTAGGCTTTGTTGCCATCAAATGTCTTGTGATAATGATGGCACTCTTTCGGTTTTCATGCCCGTTTCGACTGTTGCTTCTCATATCTTTAGAAACATTCCTTGTATCGCCTTTTCACACATGCCTGCGGGTTGGAAGCGTCTTTGTCAATGGCTGAAGCTGGCGGTGGTGCTGTCGTCCCCAGTCTCCCAAGGGGCCGTTTTCCCGCTTTCCTTCTTAGTTCGGTGCCTTCTTGTAGCTGTTTTCTTTCCGCTGTTTGAATTTAGTAGTGTTGGGTTAGAGATGCTTTGCCTTTCTCGTCGTTCTATTCGTTATTTCTCTCCATTGCTTAATAATTCGTGCTTCTTCTAGGTCTTCTCGTTTTGTAGGCCTATGCATTGAGGGAAGGCCGGTTGAGGATTCTGAGTCAGCACGACCTGGCGGCGGGCTCGGTAGTCCTGCTGCTGTGGTTGCCGGGGTCCTTTTGGTGGGTTATCTTCCTCCGGCCCCCAGAGCGAAGCGAAGAAGGTCGCAGATTAAGGTATCCACGTGGCTCAAATATCGGGTTGCTAGTGATTATCTCACGGATGTCGTGGAGCCCTAGCGGGTTAAGCCTTACATTTAGCACAAAACTTTCGGCTACCCGTTATGGACCATCACTTGGGTTGTCCGAATCGGTGTCTGATCTTCTAACTAGATCTTATGTTGTTCATGTTTCACGAGATGGTATGCTTCTTTGAGGCGAGGCCTTTGAGGCGACCTCAGCTTCCCCTTATCCCTTTCATCAAAACGATCCTCTGACATTTCAATGTATGCCCAGTCATTTCTATCTTGAATTTTTAAGGCGTCTTGGTAGACCTTCTAGTTTTTTTTCAAGGATAAGAGACATAGGATCTAGTATAGCTCTGTGGTTTCTTGACTTGAAGGGCCTCGGAAGGCTTCTTGTATATTTCAAATCGGGCCACTGCCAGACCTATCATTTCCGACCTCCCCTCTTCCTATAAGCATTGGAAAGAGCGCTATTTCTTTGTCGATTAGACATTGGGGTCTGACCACGCCGATCAGGCGATCGTGTGGGGATTAAATGGTATGGCTGCCACGAGAGCACAACGTGAAGTTTTTGTTTATGCTAGTAGGGGTCAACTTTTTTAGAGGTCATGTCATGTTCTTGACTTTTCTTTGGTTGCGTTGCCTTTAGGTATCCGTCCTGACCTTACTCCTGAGGACATGGAAGTAAAGCGTCGATTGACGAGTTTGCGCCCTCGAGTGTCACGATTTGATTAGGTCGGACAATCAGACTCTTCGAGTCACCCGAGCCCTTCGCATTCCCCCTTGTTCGATATCTCACTTTGCCCCACAACTATGGAAACTTCTCTGAGGGGGCCTCGCATTCTAATGAAGCAAACTTGGGGGCTCGGGCCCATGTCAAAGACTACATTGAAGAGGAGGGGCATAAAGCGCAAGGCTCAGAATCCTCCTGAGAGCAGCCTCCCGGCTCAGGGTAAGGTCCCGAAGCTAGGAGCATCTAATCCCCGCTCGCACTCCCAAGTTCAAGTGAGGGGGCAGGCTTTGCCCTCTTCGGTCGAGGTGTCCGAGGTGGTGAGTGCACAGCGTAGCTCGTCACTCATTGCGGGAGTCAGGGTTCTTCAAGAAGATTTCTTGAAGCCTCCTTTGAAAGTCCTTCCCTAACTCCTGTCTGGGGCGCCCGATTGAAAAATGCCTCACCTTCCCCTCCGACACAGGGAGATGACCGCTTTGAAGCTGATGGGGGTGAGGACTCGTTACTCACCAATCTTGAGCTAGCCCGGCCCAGGGTTGTTTAGTTTATCCTTCGAGGACTCACGTCTCAGAAAGTGGAAGCCGTGGATTGAGGAGGCTGGCCACTGTCCTCCTGGGGACCGTCTCTCCGCCTGTTTGAGTGCCTTCTTTTATTCGTCTTGTCGTTTGTGTTAATGTTATCTGCTAACTCAATCTTGTTCCTTGATAGACGACTACTTGCATAAAGGGCCTGGAGAGGAGGGCCGATTCGGCCGAGAGCTCTGCTAAGGTGGCTAGAGCATGCAAAGCTAAGGTCGCCTCGTTGACTTCCGAGAGGGCCGAGCTATGAGCTCGGATACAAAGCTTGACTAATGATGTTTTGGGGTATAATCGTCCTGAGAAGCACACCTCGGCCGCAAAGGCGAAGGCCCCAGAAACAGGGAGAAAAGAGGCCATAGAAGACTAAGGTTTTGTCAAGATGAGGCTGCTTGGTGGTTGGGAAGGAGTTCGGGATGCGGGGAGAACTATGCACGGAAGGCGTGACATTGGATCGGAGCCCCGCCGTGAGGCTTCGGAAGGCGAGAGCTCGGAGTGGAGCGCTTGGCCAGAGGAGGCCTGCAGCGTTGCGGCGGGGACCTCGGCGAGGAGGCTATGATCGACCCGGGGATGGAGTAATAATAGCGGAGCTAAGGGAGCGGGCACCTTATGGGCCGCTGGATGGCCCCCGGCCTAGCTTTCTGTAGAGCTGCTAAGGCTTTTCCGGGTTTGGACTTCAATCTTCAAGTTCCTGATGAAGAGGAGGCGGAAGAATCAATTTTCTCGGGACCGGATCCCAGAGGTGTTCTACGATACTCCCAGGTCGGTTCCTACACTGCGGTAAGAGTTGAGATTCTGAGAGGCGACCTCTTCCCCTCGCGATGGGGCTTTGCCGCCACGACCGCATACGACTTGGAGGCTCGGACCCGCAGAAGTACGCTCGTAGCTCTACCCGACATCTGGGCCTTTGTATAATGTTGCTCACATTCGCTGTGCCAAGTTCTAAACCTCGAACATTTGTAACGTTGACATCAGTTTTGTTGTTCTATGGGTATCCGTCTTTCTACCTTCTTGGTTTTCCCTTTTTTTTTTGTTTTGTTTTTATTTTTTATTACCTGTGTTGAGAGGTTTCTTGGTCATCCAATCTTTAAATGGCCGAGCTCTTATTGAGCTATACGGCCTTTGATTGGTTAAACTACTTTGCTTTCCATCAAACTGAGCTACTTGGCTCCTTGGCTGCTAGGCCTTTTGAGTTGTTAGGTTCTTAAGAAATGAGCTGCATAGCCCCTTTGAAACTAAGCTACGTGGCCCTTTTGGCTTGAGCTACATGGCTCGTGGCTATGGCCTTAAGGTACATCCAAGTTCTTTGAAGCAGAGTTTGTATGGCCCCTTTGGACCCGGGCTACACACATGGCTATTTTAGCGAGCTCGTGGCTCATTTGGCCTTGGGCTGTTAGGTTCTTTAAGAACTGAGCTATATGGCCCCTATGAATGGAGGTTAGAATGGAGGTTAAAAATACTTTTTAATTCTTATTAATATATTTATCTTTTTATCTACTCATCAATAGATTTTCAAAAAATGATTAAACATATATTTTTAAATAGAAAGTAAATTGATAAAATTAATGCAAATTAATAAGGAAGATGCACAAGAAAATTTATTGTTATCAATTTTGAACCTATAGTGTCAATTATAAATACTTCATGGATTCACAATCGGATAGTAATATAAAATTTTCATGAATTAAATTACGATTCATTTTTAAAGTTTCAATACAAAACCGCTCATTAACTATTTTATAAATACAAAAATTAATAAATTTATATTTTTTTTATAATGTTTCTATATTTTTCATAATTACTTGAGAATGACTTTCAACATAAAGTTGATTATTAAGTTGATAGAATTATTTAACATTTAGTGATAATGAAGAGGAAAAAAGTGGCAAAACAATAATATCATAAATACAAAGGAAGTGGTAATAATTATAAATATTATGGTTATATATTGAAAAATGCATTTTAAATTTATATATTTATAAAATAATTAACTAAAAAACTCACAAGTTTATAGCACAAAAGAAATTAACAATATTTGTAAATCAAAATGTGGCAAATGTCATAACTATAAAGGTGACATTTATCTTTTTAACCTAAGAAAATTCATTAGAAAATAATTTTGCCATCATAAATTTTGATGTGGAAAAATATAATGTTATTTATATTTGATCCCAATAATTTTTTTTTAAATGGTTTTATATCTAATTCGAAATGTAATTATTTTTACTTAATTTTTAATATAATTTTTGAAAAAAATATATTCACTTATTTATTATATTATTTTATATTATATCACTTGCATTAGCACGTGCCCCTTTATTAGTATTATAAAAAGTAACATGGTCGAAAACGAGAAAGAAATGATGGAATCATACGTAATCCGGTGGATTTCTGGGGCCCAGCCCGGTATCTTGTGGCCACATCTTAAGATTAATGGCCACTAAATAGGCCCAGTTGTAGGCCCACTTAAAAATGGAGTTGACCAAATGAAAACTAACGTTCTGTCTGTTGATTAATCCAATGGTCAAAAGCCTCAATTGGACAATTCACATATCGAATCTCTTCATCATTACAATAAAAATGTTATCCATGTCTTTTTCCAATCTATCACGTGTTGATTAATAAGATTAAATATAAATATTTTAAAATATCACATAATATATAATAGACATATATTTCCATTGTCTAAGGGAATAAAAATAAGAAAGGAGAACATATTTTATTTTAATCTTTGAGTTATTTTTCGAGTAGAAAATATTTTGCCCGCCTTTGGTGCTGAGCCCAGCCCTCTATCTGGGCTTACATGTCTGTCTTCTTTTCAGCCAATGCGCTAATATACATAGTAGCAGAAAGATCTTCAACCACACTCAATAAATAAATTTACTCAAAATATATTTAAATATTAAATTCATTACTTTATTTCTAAGAACTTTTTAAAATTCACTCCAACCACTTCTATTTTATACCCAATTTTCATTAACTTCAATAATTTTAAAAAAGTAAAACATTAATATGTATGAGAGACAGAGAAAATGCAGAGAGAGACTTGTATATCCTTCAACTACCACCATTCACGAATTATTCGCAAACTGGTAAATGCAGAGCTATCAGAAAAGCATTAAGATAATTTTTCAGATTCGGCCACTAAAACGACTAAGATAAGAACAGAGAGCGCGGCCAGACATTTAACCCGTAGCACCATCACGGTTTCAACATTCACGGCGTAATTAAAAGACATGAGCTGATGATAACCTTCCTAAATTGTTGCTTGGTTGGAGATCGAGTTAGGCCCAAGGTAAATCATGGGCCAAGCCCACAATTTTCTTGGTACTGAATAAAGCATGACCGAAAATATTATAGATAGTTAAAAATAATATAATTTTTATTATTCATTTAATTAAAAATTAGTATTAGTATTAATTAAATAACTAACTAAAAATATAAAAGTGTTTGACGTGTGACTAAGTGGTAAAGGGTTAGAATGAATTCTTTTAAAAACAAAATACTACATGATAATATGTAAAAGTGAATAGAAATAAAAATAAAAATAAAAATTGAGAAGTCTAAAAAAATATAATTAAATTGATATATAATGGGGACAAAAAGAAGGCAATACCCCAACTTTCTAAACCTTTCATCTTCATAAAAAAAACTTTCTAAACCTTTCTTGGGTTTAAAGTTTAAACTTTATAAAAATAAAATCAATCAAAAAGAAAATATGTTTACCTAAATTTCAAAAGGGTTCTATTAAGGAAAATAAGAGTTTTATTTTCATATAAAAATTTTAATTTCGAAAACAAAAATGAAAAATATATGCAAATAACACGGACGGTAGATTTATGGGCCTAAATAGAACTACTTACCACAACTTGATTTTATTAAGATGTCGTGTGCAAATAACTTATTTATAATTTTTTTTTGAAAAGAAAAATACTTTTATAGATTCAAATTACCAATATGTTCGATACAAATAAAGAATCAAATTCATTAAAAACTATAAAGAATAAAACAACATATAGTTTAATAGCTTAATAGATCGGTTCAAAACTTATTCATGATTTAATTTGTTGTCTTCATATGATCAAATATATTTTATCATCTAAATCGTTTACACATAAATAAACATCATAACATGACCACAAATAAACCATCGTACCAAAACCACACAAAAACACACGACACAACAATACGACGAAAAAAACACGAAAAAATAAATTAAAATTCAGATATCTATGTGAAAGAACTATTTGAAAAAGAAAATGATAAAATTATATGTAGATGACATTTGCACTCAAAAAATAGCAAAATAGTCACCCATTCTTACTTAAGGAAAATAGGCCGAAAGAGAAAAAATTGAGGCTAGGGTGTCAAGTGTGCAAATAATTTATTAAAAAAAATGAAAACTGATATTTTACATTGAAAATTATTTTCTTCGTTATAAAATTATTTCGGGTCGAATTCTTCCCTCTTTCCTCCCCTTCAATTTGATGATTTTCTTTATTTTATGACTTGTCATATTTTTGGCAACATGTATCATGGTTCACAATTTCTAGAAACATTCGGGTTTGGTTACTTCTACTAGGGTCCTCATTTAAGGTAATTATTTTCACAATTCATATTTGGTGAATTGAAGATTTTATAATAATTTATCTACATACTACATAAACAGCATATAAACATTTATGGTATGTCAATAATTGAATTTTATGGATAATATACCGATAAAATATGATGGATATTTTTACATAATATCAGTATACTAGAAATTATATATAAAATTTATGAAAATACTTTGAAAAAAATTAAATTAATTTTCTTTTCTCAAAGTCACTTACAAAATGGGCTGCTTTTGAAAATTAAAAATTATCATTGAATGAAAATAATTGTAATATTAAAATTTTAATATATATATATATATATATATATATATATATATATATATATATATATATATATATATATAATTATATTATTAGAATTTATCTATTACAAATAACCATACATATTATTACGGTTCATTTAAAAAGTCAGATGATGTTGTCTTTGGAAAATTATAAAATAATTGTAATATTTAAATTTAAATATCTATATTTGGAATTTATCCATTAAAATAAACTATTATTATTCAGATATTTAAATTCCTAACTGTTATTCTGGTTAAGAAATTTTTTTAAAAATTCGTCTTTTGTTTGGTATTACAAATTTGCGTAATCTTTTTCATTTAAATTACTTTAATATTAATTATTAAAAATTAATAATATTAATTATTAAAAATTAATAATATTAATTATTAAGGAAGTTCTTCGTTTTCTCTTTCAACCTACCCTTCTACTTCTCCTTTTTTTTCTACAATTAATAATATTTAGTAATAAAGGCTTTTCTCACCCCACTTCTCTTAAGTGGTGTTTGTTTTTTTTACTTAATCGAATATAACTTCTTTTTCGGTACTTAATGTTTAATAATACTTAATAACATTGCGATTAAAATGTCGCTTTTTAACATCACGTGAATCAGTATATCGCCAATGACGATTATTTCGATTCCCGTCCCACTCGCTTTTAGTGGCACAGGTTTAATTTAATTTTGACCTGGGTTTTAACAGTGCTTTAATATTTTTCAATCCTAGATTTACTCGTGATTGTTATTAACTGAACCCGAGAAAATTGCAATTTTCAAAATGGCAAATGTTAATAAAAATAATAAATTGGTCACAAGAGTTCGTGAAGCCTAGAAAATTCTCTAGGATCTCGATGACGAAACTAGATCATGTACGTTAAATCTGGGTCTTTACGAAGTCGTAGTGACCTTAAAAGTTCTCACCTTGACTCGGTATAAACGGAAATTTTTCCGATTTTCCGAGAATAAAAATTGTCGACCTGCGACGGTATTTTTACTTAAAATTTCGAAGTCGAAAATTATTACGCTTAAGTTCATTTAAAATAAATGAACTCGAAAAGAAATAAATCATTTTTAAAAACGGAAGCCGAATAAAATAACGCGGGAACTATATATCCAAAATAATAATAATAAGCCCCGCCGATTATATTTTAAAAATAATTTTTTATTATTTTATTTTTATACTTTAATATAAATAATTATTATTATTATAATGTTTTTTAATAAATAATTTATAAAAATTCATAATATTTTTATTTTTATGAAAAATATTAATTTTAATATAATAAAATAAGAGAATATAAAAAATTAAAATAAATAAAAACAAAAAAATAAATCGTAAATGTAAAAGTAGAAGGTGGGGAATTTTTTCATCTCCCATTGTTCCTATTTAATTTTAATAAAGACAGCTAAATCGAAAAATAAACAAGCCGAAGCTAGACGATCGCTGCCCCAAACTCTTTCCTACTGTCATCTTTAGTAGTGTAGTATTGCCAAATTTTCTTCTGTTGCACGATCAGCTTTTCTGTTTTTTGCGTAAATGACTTTTTCTCGGTTAAAAGCCAAATATTTCATTTTTTCACTTGTGGTCTTTGTGGGCCAAATAATGTTATTTAAAATTTTAAAAACAATGTAAATTAATAAAACTATTTACCAAAGATGTTAAACAAACGCCACCTGTGGCGTTTGTTTTGATTCTAATGCCGAAAGTCGACACCAAGATAAATGCCGCTTTTTTAAAATTTTCTACGACTTATCGTCGAAATTTTTAAAAGTCGAATGTAAAAAGCTCGGAAATATTCGCTTTTTCTATTTGTAAAAGTCATTTTCCACAAAATAAGAAAACTCAATCATCAGCCCAATAAAAAAAGAAGCAAGAATATACAATTATTGCATTTATTAAATCTAAGAGTTTGGGACGGGTGATCCATCGTGACTCCTACGTTTATTTTTTTCAATTCTCAAACTTGTCTCATTTAAAAAATTTAACAGGGCGGGGCGGAAATGAGAAAATTCCCAAACTCTCACCGTTTACATTTTATTTTTGTTTTTATTTTTAAATTTTAATTTTTTTATATTTGTTTTTTTATTTTTATTATATTAAAATTAATATTTTTCATAAAAATAAAAAATATTATGAGCCACATAAATTATTTGTTAAACATTATAATAATTATTATTTATATTAAAGTATAAAATAAAATAATAAAACTATTTTAAATCTAATACGACGAAAGCTAATATTATTATTTTGGATATATGGTTCATATTACTCATTCGAAATTAAGTTTACGTCACGAAAATAGAAAATCGTCCTTAGAGTCAACTGGCAGCTTATCACCTAGAAAATCGAAAAAATTTGGGTTTGTCTCGAGTCGAAGCGAAACTTTTTTTGAGTTACTAGATTTCGCGAGGCAGAATTATGGCGCTTGACTCCCAGATCGAGATCTATAAATTTCTAAAGCTTTCACTGAACCCTTATGATAATTTATTATTTTTATTAACATTTTACCATTTTTGAAAATTTCTAATTTTCTCGGGTTTTATAGAGAGTAACAATACCTGAACTCATTATCGGATTTGAGAAAATAAACTCAAATCCATTAAAAACCCGATTAAAATTAAATTAAGCATGTGATAATTAAATGCGTGGACGGGAACCTAAAATAATATATTAAGATTTATCATCCCTACTCACTGCGATGTTAAAAACAAACAACTTAATACTTAATACTATTAAGTACTATTCAGCATTAAGCTCAAAAAAAGTTCTATTCAGCATTAAGTGAAAAAAACAAATGCAACCTTAGTCTTCTCCTTTTTTTTTGTAACAATTAATAAAGTTAATTACTAAGGAAAGTTTTTCACTTTTGTGTCTCCCATATCTCTTGCACATCAGACATGGTTCACTCACCTTCTAGCCCCAAATGATAGAACACTTCTCTCAAAACCTTTAGCAAACAAAGCCATGGCACAAAAACTAGTTGATCGGCATGAATCTCGCCATCAAATAAGGTTTTTTTTTTTTCTAAAATTTTCAATGAAATTCGATATAAAAATCGAAAATTATCACGATATATTACCCCAACCGATATAATATCGAAGCTTCAAGCAACCAACTATTGTTTGAAAGATATGAAAAACGATGTACTTTGATATCAGATATATAAAGCGATATATCAGCCGATATTTCCAATTTTTTAATCCTTATTGTGGGTACCATGGATTTTGTATATTTGACATCTCTATTGAAGGCCCAAACGAGATCAAAGTCCAAAGGCGAAGCATCCTAGAACACGGATCCGAGGCTTAAAGTCGGCTTGTAGGACATCACGCCCTCTTCTAATAATTTGCCATATTTAAGAAGATAATTGACTAATGTTTCCAGCAGTTCCTTGAAACTTGAGAACATATCCTCCCACAAACCTCGTACGTAACCGCCCTAAGATGATCAACCGATCTTTAAGGTAGAAGACTCGAACAACTTGGTTATCGAGGAAAAGCGGTTGATGCGCAGAGCGACACACTCCCTTCCATTTCGAAACCCGATCACCGCACTGCAAAAGTGGATCCTTGACCTTCTTCATAAATAAGGAGGTAATGCTAGCAGTATGTAAAAAATTATATACTGTAAGACGGACATTTTGGCGCTCTCTATATCTCTAACTAGCAAGCATCGGAGGCGGCCGCACACTGCGCATGTACCTTGTTTGTTTACGACTTCATTGCTAGGTTCATGCCTCGATGATCCAGAGACTCTGAGAATCCGAGAGACCACAATTGACGTCGTCTGTGGGAACGACCAAGTAAAAAGTTGCATCGGCAATGTGTGAGGCTTCGTCGGCTATCAAGCGATCCCTCACACCTCGAAGATTCGGTAGTTCCTGCTCATTCATCCAGTTCGTCGGATCCTGTCGCTTTGGCCAGCAATCTAGTAAACCAGTACCTTAAAGACCAGTTCCTTCCCTAGAGTCGGGATATGGAGATGAAGCAAGAAGAACAGGCCAGACATATGGCTGAATTGTAGAGTCGTGCTGACCATCTACAACAAAGAAAGCGTTCACCCTGCTTGAATGGTACGGAAGAAGATCGGGTTGAAAATGCATGAGGAGCGACCAACTTACTTGCACGGTTAAACAAAATAAAGCGAAAAGAACTGTCAGGCCCGACGAAGCGGTGACGGGCGATGAGTTATCTTTGGTAGCTCTCACTTCTTCTTGCCACCCACAAAAATAACGTGATCGAGATCAAGGAAGAGCTTCCACGTCGTTCTTGTCCGTCAATGGCATACGCCAATGGCATACCCGCCGAAAGTACCCGAGAGTAATTCAAAGAAAGAGAAGCGACGTACCAAGGGCAGCCCGAAAATATACTCCTATCGCAGCAAAGGCGTTGTAATTGCTCCCCAAAATATACCCCAAGAAGCCGAAGACAAGCAGTGCATTTTGTAACATAATTTGAATGTTTCTCGTGAGTTAAATGCGTAAACAAAACAAGAGACTAGGAAATTTACAAGATTTATGGATGTACTGTAATGTCCAAAGAGGGACTTAAAAGTCATAAGTTAACAAGATTTGAGGCCAAAATGAACAAAAGGAAACTTGAAATACAAATGGCCAAGAGTCGATGACTAAAAGCCAAATGTAAAGAAAATTTACCAAAAAAATGAGCTGAGGGCCAAACATGGCCTTAACAAAACATGGATTTAAAGCAGACCAAAATTGGTCTCCATTTTTGAAGGAGAACAAAACCGTAGAGGGAGAGAAGAGAAAGGGAGGAAGAAAGAGGAAGAGGAAAGGTGCAAGAGGAAGAAGATGGGAGTGAGCCAAGAAAGGTATGGAAACCACCCACCATGGGATTGTATGGATTCATGGAATTTTAATGCTTTGTACATGATTAATAGCTTGTCTCCAAATCTAGGGTTTTGGATAGAATTGCATCCTAACCTTGATTTCTTGAAAATAAAGCTGGCAAAACCCCATATGGTACGTAAGATAGTTATAGAATCCTCTTTAAATTGGATTCATGGGTTAATCGAGAGTAATTGATAGGTTTAGAATAAACCCTTAACTAATCCTATCGTGAGCGGTTGTGTATGTGGGTTCAACCCATATTAGGGAATGGTTTTGGGAGAAATCTATGAAGTTTGGAAGAAAGCATATGATGAAATATATTTGAGTGTGAAGAGATTTCAAGCGATTTCTGAATATGAAATGGCTTTGAAGTGTATAGAGAGTATGGGAAGTTGATTGGTGTAGCAAAATATGGAAAAAATGGGTGAAAAACACAATACTCGGGCATTTTTTCGGTGACATGTACCAAATGACCTGAACACGTAATCGGCAACATGCTGTGCTCGGTCGGCTTAGATGCCAACACGCACTGCCACATGTTAGGGGTGTTCCACATGTGATGCCCCGTTTCCTATTTCCGACCGCTGTATTTCAAATGCATAACTTCGCTTCTCATTTCTCTATCCAATTTTGAGTGATTCAAGTGGCTAATTGTACGCACTTTGCTATAACCAAAAATATAGAAATAGCCATCTTCTAATTCTGACTCTAAGGGCCCAAAAGTACCACTCAAAGTAGGCCATATATGCAAGCCAATTCCTACATCGCTTGATCATAGAGTAGTCCGAAGTTGTTTCTGGACGCATCTTGAGTTCGGTGTTCGATTGGGTGATTCTAGTTGAGAAGAACCTCTTAGCACCTTAGATTTAAAGGAGTACAAAGAACCGTTGTCAAATATGACAAGGCACCGGAAAATGAATATTGCAAACTGCTCCTTTCGGGTAAAATCTGCAGTCCACTTAGTTGGCACACATGAAAAATGCCATAACTGAAGTTTCCGATGACCCATTGAATGATTCCACTAAGTAAAGTTGATTCATCGAGGAACAAGAATACATGAATGATGTGTGAATACGTAAGTCTTCTTGTATAAGTATATGAAATGCCATATGTAAGAGGCATGAAATAAGGAAAGTATAGGAAATGCAATATGTATAAATATGTTCATGAAACACTTAATTGGAGTGTGAAACATGAAAACTTAATTGAAATATGAGAACATGAACATGCAAACATGAAAAAGGGCATGAGGCCATGAAAACATAATGTGGCGAAGAAGGCCCCTATTATAAGATAGTGTTGTCGGATCCAAAATGAGCCAGGAAAATTGCTCAACACCGCTATATCGAACGACATGGCACCTATGTTACGTGGGCGCATTACTGCATAATACCTCTGGCATTCTCCTCGATTAGTGCGACGATTACCGGCCGCTGCTTCGCAAGACTCTGCCAGCACGCACCGCACACCCAGACCGCACCTTCGGTACTTATTGTGCTGTGTCCTTACTCCTTCCGTATTGTCGGGGTCTAGGCAACCAAATTATATGATGGACTCGAATAATGAATAAGAATAAAGAAATGAATATATAAAGATCCAATGTATCCACTCGGCACCTCCGTGATATTCTATAGTACCCACTGCACCTCTCACAGATTTGCTCGTAGTACCGCCATGTGGCAATTCTTTGCACATCGCACTTCAGAGTACCCACTCGTACCCCGCATCGGCAAAATAAGTATAAGTTCTCGCAGGCACAAGTTCTGTAACTCCTATGGGGAGTCCCTCGAATGAACATACGCCCGTTATAAGTATAAGTTCTACATAAGAAGAAACTCTGTAACTCCTACGGGAGATCCGAATAAGTATAAGTCCAGTAGTACCTACGAGTACTCTCGTATTAGTAAAACAAGTATAAGTCTAGTAGTACCTAAGGGTACTCTCGTATTAGTAAAATAAGTATAAGCTCAGTAGTACCTAAGGGTACTCTTGTATCGGTAAAATAAGTATAAGTTCTGTAATATAAGTATAAGTCCAGTAGTACCTACGGTTGCTTTCGAACAAGTGTAACTCTGAATATGACTATGATATAAACTGATAAATCTATTTGTTTTTGGATATGTTCTGAATTTGTATGAATCCCAGATATGTATCTCTCAAGCAGATTCAGACTCAGCATGGACTAATGTCCATATCTCGATATGTATCTCGCATAAGTCTCGACAGCCCGACTTATCGTATTCCACGGTACCTTGCACAAGAATAAGATCCGTAAGACAAGTATATACTTTGTAAGACATGTATAAGATCTGAAATACATGTATGGTCTCCGTATCACATGTATAAAATCTCGGAATACATATATAAGCGTTCGTAATATCGCGGATAAGATCCGAAATATTAGAATAAACTCTGTAGTACAAGTAGAAGATCCGTAAAACAAGGATAGACTCTGTAGTACAAGTATAAGATACGAAGTACTAAAATAAGTTATGTAGTACCTACGGGTACCTCTGTACCTGATTAAACCCGCACACCTAGTACTTTTCGTATAAGGATAAGTTCTCGGTAATCAAAGAGATACATTCTCTGTATCTCGTGATACCTACGGTACCTCTCAACATATGTAAATCTTCGTAGGATAAGTATGAGTTCAGAAACCCGATGGGAGATCTCGAAATGATATAAATACCAATACGTGTTTAACTACCTCTCAGATAAGATAAGTTCTCGTAACTCCACGAAAGATCTAGATAAGGCATCGCCTCGAATGTAAGTTCGCAGATGTCCTCAAGATCTCGAATAATTTATAAGTCCAAGACAAGTAACGCATAAGTCCCAAGAATATATGTCCTCGGGAGATTTTGAATAAGTATGACGCCTCGATATTAGAATCGAATAAGTATGTGTCCTACGGGAGATCCGTATAAGAATAAGTTTGCTATAAGTAGAAGATCTGAATGCTATAAGTATAAGATCCAAATAAGATTAAATCTGCTATGAGTATAAGATCCACATAAGAATAAGTTTGCTATAAGTAAAGGACCCGCAAGTATAAATTTGTTATATAAGTAAAGTTCAATCTCGCATACGAGAGATGTGAACAAGCATAAGTTTGTTATAAGGGATAAGAATGTATGCAAAATCGTTATATGATACCAAAGTATATGTATTAAGTCCGTTATATGAATTCTCGAAGATTCCGATATCTCGTTAATGCTTTATGTGATTTGTGTTTCAGATAAGATATGCTTCCCCACTAAGCGCAAAAGCTTAGCATGAGTTTTAACCGTGTGTAGGCCGTGAGAAGACATCCGAAGCCATCCGCATACCAAGCCAACACACTAGTAAGGGTTCATCATAGTAGGTCCTGCACTCTGAATATGTAATTGGAATGTAAAGTTGTTTTTGTATATGTATAAGTAAATGAGACTCAGTTATATGTGTCTAGATTTTGATGGACACCAATTCGATGGTGTTCTTTTTGATTTAGTTATAATATTTGATTCCCGTTATAAGACGCGGCCATATCCATAGGTATAAGTTCGACTTAGAAAAAAATCGTAAAGAGTCCCGCCGTCTTCGCTCAAAACCGGCTGATTCGCCAATCGGTCGGGTCGCTAACCCGGTGAAGTGTAGCAATCAAGCCACTGCCGTGTATTCCTACTGGGGCTGCACCAGCCCTGTAAATGCCTGCACCCACCACTGTCCGAGGACTAGAAGACATGTTATCCTCCCCGTAGGGCTAGCACATCTTAAGCTACGAGCCGTCGCGTGGCTTTGTCATATCGTCATTTGCCATGTATGATGGCTCTTCTGACCTGTATGACCACATAATCGCCTCACAATCAAAGTGAGATATTTCACGCGGAGACTCCAATCGCCTATTATGCAAAGTGCTCCCGCCAGCCTTGAAGGGGCCTCACCCTCGGCTTGTTCCAAAAAACTTCCGCAGATTCATCAACCGGTTCGCTGAGTCAGGGCGCATTTGCTTCTCCCCAAGACTGCTCGCTTGACAAAAGGGAAACATCACCTTCACAAAACCATCTTCAAGCAGGAAGATGAGTTCATTCGTGATTTCACTAGGAGATTTAGGGGGGGAGGCGGGGCGTCCAACAAATTGAATCATATAGTATGGATGCGATCCTCTAGAATTTCCGAAGGAGCTTTGGGCTGACCACACCATTCTTCCACTCGCTATCCCTAGATCCGCCTATGACAATGGAAAAATTGTAGGCAGGTCAAACTGACAAATATTCGACACTCAGAGAATAATATCCGGGGCCTCCCCGTGACCGTGAGGAAGATGATCACAGCTCAAAGCAAGAAGCTTCCACCACCACCCGACTTAACAGCCTCCACGCCCATCCGGCCGTGATCCCACAATAAATGCAACCGCCTGAGGTGTAACTACCACAGGGACCATGCATACGAGACCAACTGATGTCAAAGCCTGAAGTTTATGGTGGAAAAGTTAATCGGGGCTGGCCACATCAGGAGATATATCCTGGAGACGGTCCACATAGCTGAGGTTGCCCCTATGATCGAAAGAATAGCGCAGCAGAGCTCGCCTCCAAAACCCCCGCCACCATCAACTATATATACTGGGCGGCTTCAAGTTGACATCAAGATTACTCCAGTGCCGGTTATAGGCTGTTGCGCACAGCCCAACGGTTTCGAGCCCCACACAAATCACCCATTCAATACCCTGGCACAGCCAGCCAGAGCGGGAAGCCCAGCCTCTGGCCAACGATCTCTATATCCTTTCCCCCTATTAACCCGTTCAGGGTCATTACTCCACACCATGATGCACTTGTACTTACTTTATGTATTAATGATTTTGATGTGCATAGAGTACCGGTCAATTTAGCGTGCTGATCTATTACAACCCGCTCTTTCCTTTCGTGTGCAAATGAACATCTCCTCGATCAAAGCTGAGTTCGCTGGTAGAATCCTATCCCGCTCAATGGGCAAACCACGCGGACAATGGGGTGACATTACTCTCCCGGTTAGAGCGTGGCTCCGCGGTCCCAGAGGTTCGCTTTCGCTTGTCGAAGACCCGGGGTCGACAACGCTATTGTTAGTCGAGCATGGTTGCATGCAATGAAAGTCGTGCCATCCACCTACCATCAAATGATCATCTATCTTACCGTTGTCGGGCGTTGATCTTTCAGTAGCCAACCAGCGTCCCAAGAAGGTTACCAATTGGCTGGGTACGAGAGCGCGAGAAAAACGAAAGCTCCCACAATCCAACCCTCGAGACCCAGGCCTCAAAGTAGCAACTACAGATTTCCACCCAGGCGCAGGTGGAAGACAAGGAGCAATTGGTCGTTGACCACCTAGAATCAATGTCCCTAGCTGAGCCGGATAAATCCACCTACGTTAGTTCCCTCCCATCCCAAGTATGAGAAAACATATACGACAAGTTTTTCGGGCTCATAATATGGCTGTGTGTTCGCCTCGACTCACTCCGCATACGCCCACATTAACCTCGCATTAACGCCTACAAATTGAATGTCATTCTTTCGGCCGTGTCGACAGACGTAAAATGAGGCGCTCCAATTCCTAACGAGATCGTTATTCTCGCCAAAATGTAAGTGGATAATCTGGGAAGCTGATTCATCGAGAAATAAAAGTACCTTCAAAATGGTCGGCCAATGTGGCCAGAACCTGAAAAAAAGGCGAGGGGGTCGAGAGTGTCCGCGATCACCGGGATCTTCAACGAGGCATGCCCAAAAGATAGCTTCCCCCTACCCCAAATAGACCAGATCGTTGATGCGTCAGCTGAGCATGGGATGTTATCGTTCTTAGACGCCTTCTCGGGATATCATCAAATACCCATGCATCCGTCGGACGCGGAGAAAACAACCTTTATCACCCCGCACGACCTATTCTACTACAATGTGATGTCGTTTGGCTTAAAGAATACTGGGGCAACTTATCAGAGGTTAGTGACCAAGATGTTCAGGCCACTACTTGGAAAAACCATGGAGGTTTATATTGATGACATGCGTCAAAAGTCCCAAGATCCCATCGGTCCCGTCATCACAAAGAGGCTTTCAACTCAAGATCGAGTCGTATGAAGCTTAATCCTTCAAAATGCGCTAGTCGCATCTTAACTCCATTCTTAGGTTTCATGGTGACTCAGAGGGTATCGAAGCTAACCCCGCTCAACTTAAGGCTATTCTGGAGTCCCCGGCTCCCGCCTCTAGAAAGGGAGTATAATAGCTGGACCGGTCGACGTCGCCTTAGGCGCTTCATCTCTAAGCATGACCGTCTGGGGCCATTCTTTGCTACCCTCAAGGCGGCCAACCGGGTCGGGTGGAATAAGGAATGTGATGAAGCCCTCACAGCTATCAAACGTATCTCGCAGAACCTCCAGTCCTTGCTAGCCCGGAAGCCGACGAAACACCTTCTCGTGGTACTAGCAATTTCGTATGCTCCAAGTGAGCACGCCTGCTCACCTAAGATGAGAATAAAAAGCGTAGGCCGCATTTTCACAGTCCTTCCACGTAGAACCTGCAACGCCACTCCGAGCAAGCTGCATACTTCCTGGTAGCAAACGAAGAAGTTTCGCCCATACTTCCAAGCACACCCCATCAAAGCCGTGCTAACCCATCTTCCTCTTTGGGAGAGCACCATTCACAAGCCCGACTTGCTCCCGGGAGGACGGTTCTGGGGATTGAATCAGCGCATTCAAGCCCGCCAAGATAAACCAAGACTGGCTAAAAAAGAACAGGTTTTGGCAGATTTCTTCCATAAATCCCCCAATCCGGAGCGAGCCAAGGTAGCTTCGAATTAAGTGGATCCCCACGTAGACTTTGGCGCCCAGAATCGGAGTCGACATCGCTTGCAACTTAAATCTCCCGACCGAGGAGAGAAATTGAGCAAGCATTTCAAGCAGCTTCAACGCTCCAACAACGAATCGAATATGAGGCCATACTAGCCTAATTGAACCAGCAAGCACGTGGTGCTCACGACAAAGCTTCTAATTTGAAGTGATTCACAGTTGGTTGTGGTGAAAGTAAACGAAGAATATGAGTCGTGAGATCCCCGAATGGCAAAGTATGTATCCTTGGTTAAACAACGCTAGGAGCCTTCTCACTCGGAAGCTTGGACACATGGGCATCAGAGCCCGCTACTAAGGGCTGGGCCAACCATGAGATCTGACACCGCCGACTACGTATGAAAGTGTGATCGATGCCAGCGACTGGCCCTCGCCTTAAGATCACCCACCGTAACCCTACCTCACCACGCAGCCCTGGCCTTTTCGCCCCAACGAATTGACATAGTCGAACTGCTTCCTACTGCCTTGGTTCAGAAGAAATTATTGCTAGTTGCGACTGATTATTTCAACAAATGGATAGAAGCCGAGACTTTTGCATCAATCAAGGATAAGGATGTCACTCACCATCCGGAGAATATCATCTCGCTCTTGCCGGCATACCCCGACAATTATGTCAAATAACGGGCCTCAATTCAACGCTTAAGATATAGAACCGCAGAATTAAAGATAAAGAATCTTTACTCCACTCCACGATATCCGTAGAGCAATGGCCAAGCAAAACCTCAACAAGACCCGCTAACCACCTAAAAGAAACGAAGAGACATTAGATTCGCCTACCAAGCGCAAGTGGGTGGATTTAACTCCCCGGGTACATGCCTGGGCCGTAATCCATCGTAACACCTACCAACCGGCATCCCCCTTTCTAAGCTCACTTATGAGGAGGCTATAGTTGTGACGCCCAAACGTGGGTCTGCTTGACTAAATCGCCACCGCGGAGCTGCGGAATGCCTGGGTGACCCGAATATTTTTCAGTTTTAAAACCCGGGCAGGTAGCCTTTGCACGAGTTTCACCAAATACAAAACCCGCATAAATCCTGTCCCAAACATTCAATATAACAACAGCTTTATGATTTAAACGGCCACTGGGCTCATAAACAATACCAATATACATGCCAACTATGAACTAACTATATAATTCACAGTTGCAGCTAATATAGCGCCTTATACAATACATACATTAAACTTAAAAGCTGTAATACATGTATACATCAAAAGCCAATAACCCGGCTTTCTTTCTAATCCCGGTCTTTAGACGAGCCGTCCCCTCGCACGCTCCTATTCGTAAGGTCAATATCCCTCTATCGTGGTGAGCTAATGCTCGCAAATGAATCGCCCTAAGCGGGCTACTCACCCACCTAAGCGCAACAAGTATCGTTCCAATGAAAACACACATTCAAGCAAATGCATGATCCTACTTGAATGTCTACATGACCAACTCAGATCCCGAGTCCTCACCGACTCCATCACACTAGCCTAAGCCTCGTATGAAAATTATTATTTTGTTTGTTTGTGGACAACCCTCCGATGTGTATATATCAATTGTCGCTCCGACGATTGATATATTATTTGTTTGTGGACTACCGATGAACATTATCAATCGCCGCCCGACGATTGATATTTTTAATTTGACTACCGAAGTGATGATTAATATTTTTAGACAACCCTCCGAACCGCTTTCTAGACCATCTCATGCATCCTCACCCTATAGTCTCAGTATGCCTAAATAAGATAATGCGAATGCACGTATGCCAATTCCAATACAAGCCTATTCACACGTAAATACAGCAAACACGCATATATTTACAAAACAATCAATTCACACACCATGTCATGTAAATTTTCATTTCATACATCAAAATTAAATACTTCAAGCATCGATCAAACACGAGCAATTTAGCTTAAATCACTGACCAAATACAGCACACAAAAAAATATTTTTGAACACCGCTGGGAATAGCGAAACCCTCTAAGCATTATTCCCTAAAATTACATCCATCTGGCTCACCGGTGAACCCGATTTTCACGGCCATTCCCTACCAATTTCAATCAGTGCCGATAATTTATTTCAATATTTCCAAACTTAGAAAACCCATCGGGCCGCGGGTGCCACTAGCCGCACCAATGGTTGTTAAAAATTTACCATCACCCGTCCCAAGGTTTCGGGATCGCATCAAACGCCCCTCACCGCCACACGACTCAAATATTCGTAAAGTACTTAAAGAAGGAATAAAACCCAAGTAGGGAGAAACCCCTACCTCTCGGAGTTTGTCAAAAACTCATAAATCCGGTACCCATCGTCAGTCCCTCCGCTGCAGCCAGCTTCCCTCCTTCTTGCCTCTCGAAGATACGCCGACTCCGCCTGACGGCCTCGCATTTCTGCAGTAAGCGAGACCTTCTCTCTACCACAACCTCCACTTTCGGCTACCGCATCTCCCCCACCGCCCCCATCGCTTTTGCTTTATTTCACCTTTCATGGTAGCAGCACTATTCAATTCTTTTTTGTCAGCCAAGGATTCTTAAACTTTTCCAAAAATGACGTTATGTCCCTATTTTCTCAAGTGACATTCAAGACTATTTCTCGCCGTCCATTTTCATCATTTCTCTTACTCATACCACTCATGGCAATATGAGTACGTTGTTATATGTGACTGCCGCAACTAAATCGCTTTACCAAGACCGAATCGTGATGCCGAAAAACGTAAATTCTCGACCGGCCTCTAATTCGATAAAAATTTTACGTGCTAGTTAGATTAATGGCATCTATTCCAACTGAAACTGCCGTCATCCGACCTAGAGAATAAACTGTGGATTTTTAACCGAAATTACAATTTTGTAATCGAAATTACGATTTTGCCCTTTTCCGGTGAATCGAATTTCTGCCCACATTCTCCTCCCCTCTCAGCGAATTTGGCCCGAAATTCTGGACAATCACAATCACTCACATGCATATGCATCGTGCACTCTACCATGAATGTAAACAATCATTTAAATCTTAAATGACTAAATCACGTACCTTCATCCCTGAACAAGAAGGGATAGATAGCCCGCATCGTGTCCTCACGCTCCCACGTTGACTCCTCCACTCCATAGTGCCGCCATAGTACCCTCACTAGCCTCACGCTCCCGGCCGCAAAACCGATCACCGACCATCAACAATGCACACCGGGTCCTCCGAAGGTCCCATCCGTGTCACCCAATCTATCCCCAATCCACCACATGAGCCGTGGATCTCAGTATACTTCCGGAGCATGGAGACGTTAAACACCTCGTGGACACCGACATGTCGCGCAGTAGTTAACCGTGCTTTCAATCTGCCTTACCCTCTCGAGTATTCGAAAGGTCCAGAAATGCCGACGATAGCTTCCCACGCTCCCGAATCCGACCATCTCCCCTACAGCATCACCTTCAAGAAGACGTATCCCCAACCTCTGGGTCCTTAAGGGTCGACGTCGCACATCCGCATAGCTCTTCTCGCCGGCTCGAGTCGCGGAGAAGACATCAGTCAGACAAGCTCACCTTCTCGAGCGCTCTAATCGATCACACCACGATGAGCCTCCCACCCCATTCAACATAACTAAGTGATCTACACGGCCTCCCATGGCCAATGCCTCGCTACGGTGCCATCCGGTATACCGCCGGTAACCGGCTGCTGTAGGCGACTCCACCAAGGGCGTGCTCTTCCCAACTACTCTATGATCCAGACGCATGTCGTAGCATGTCCTCTAATGCTCAGATAGCCTCCCTCTCAAACCGACCATCCGTTGAGAGCTGAACGCTGTTCATCGTCATCGCAGGCCCATACCTTTGAAACTCTTCCGTGAGTGTGCCGTAAACCCGGTCCCTATCCGACACTATGGATGTCTACCCATGTAAGCCCGATCATCTCAATGTATAACCCGCACTCTTCAAGGCGAAGGTCATCCGCACGGCTTAGAAAATGCCGACTGCGGAGTTTGGCCCACTATCACCATGTACACCGCGTCATGCTTCGGGCCGTGTCCTGGCAAGTGGGTCACAAAAACCATCGCGGACGCGTTCCATACCTTCCACTCGCCCACCTCCACGGTCGCGACCCCGGGCCGGGCTTCGTGCTCGCCTAACCTCGGCCGGGACATGTGAGACATCGCCGAACAAAGTCCCCACGCGTTCTCATCCCACCACCACAGTACCGCGACGAAGACCCCGGTACATCTTCGTGCCACCCGATGCACCGCGAAATCGAGAGCAATGAAACTTCCCGAGAATTCCTCTTCACCTGGCCAACCGGGAACCACTACCCGTCCCCCTATATAGAAGACCGTCTCATCCGCGTGAATGGTCCACTCTCACACCGCACTCGACCGGCATTATCGGGTCCCCGATGGACACCATTCGGCTGGCCCGCCACCGAACCTCAATCACTCTACTCAACGTAGACCTGTAGCCACTAAACTCCCAAAGGTACCCTAAGTCTCGGCCATTGCATCAGAGTCTAAACCTGCCCCACGCCTTCGAAAGCACTGGCCACTCCCGAAGCCAGTACACTAACGTTCCGTGATCTCCGACCAAACAGTGTATCAAGCCACCACATTCGCCTTTACCGGATGGTAATGCAAAGTGAAATCATAATCCCCAGAACTCCATCCATCTACGTTGCTCATATTGAGGTCCCGTCGTGAAAATATACTTCGACTTTTACGGGTCTCGGAAAGACACCTCGAACTCCTTCGCCGTATAGCGCGGGCGCCGACCTTCAAGGCGAAGACTACTACTCAACTCATGTCGCGGTGTGGGGTAATTCCTCGCCGTGATTCTTAACCAACGAGAACCATAAGCTACTACCCTCCTGACGCATCAAACACATCCCAACCGGCCCTCGAGGCATCACAATACACCGTGGCACCCCCATTCCCCGGTCCCGAACTCAAGATGGGAGCCGAAGTGTCTCTCAACTCCCGGGAATGCCTCCTCGCATCGGCCATCCCATCAAACTTGATCTCCTCCGGGTCAACCTAGTCATAAAGCCGCTATCCGGAGAAATCCTCAATGAATTCCCTGTATCACCCTAGCCTAATCCCAGAAACCACGTATCTCGTAGACCGACGTTTCTCCTTAACTTCATCATCGCCAATCTCAGTCGATCGACACCCCGATGCCGACACCAAAGTAAAATCTTCACCTCGCAGTCGAACTCGCACTAACAACTTTAACGTACACCGATGGTCTTCAACAACTCGTAAAACGATCCGCGATGTTCATGCTCCCACTCGATCGGGAGTGATCAAAATGTCATCCACCGAAGACCACGACAACCGATGCAATGGTCGGGAATACCCTATGCATGAGATCCATGAATGTCGCCGACGCACTCGTCAACCGAGGGCATCACCGTGAAACTCAAAGTGCCCATAACACGCCCTAAACGCTGTCTTAGGTATGCCCGTATCCCTAACCCTCAACCGATGGTAACCAAGGCGGTTCATTCGGGAGTATACTTCTCGCGCTTCCTCTCAATCGACAAACAAATCGCCAACTTTCTGCAATGGGTACCGATTTGATCGCAATCCTCGCTCAACCGTTCAGAAGTCAATGCACTCCGGCCGGGGCGGGTCTCGTCCTCTTCTTTCGCAAACGTAACCCGAGCGCCCATGGTGAAGTGCTTCGCCTAATGAACCCCTCTGGCCCGCAGAGTTCCCGTGGGGCTGATCTCCTGCCAAGAACTCAACCTGCCATCCTGGCGCGGAGCTCATGTAGACGGGCGAAGGCCGTGGGTGTAACCGATACCAAAAGCCCACTTACCCTCCGTGGAGGTAGTCCGTGTAGCTTCATCCGGAAAACATCTCACATACCGCATACTACTCGAGGTGATCTAAGCTCGTCTTCTCCTCGCCCTCCGTGCAGGCTCACTAGCCAACCCTCGCTTAACCGCCCCCGACACCTCGATCAGATAATCGCCCGGGTAAAATGTCATGCTTGCTCAAATACCACACGAGCATCGCCCGCTGCGGTAGCAGAACCCTCCTACGCCAATAACGATAACGACCCCCATAAGTCGTCAAATTAATCCATCCCTGGGATTTCCATTATCGAACTCTAACACGTCCACGATCCTGTGTCCACCGGTGGAGTAGAGTCCCCCGAGACTTCCAACCAAGCAACCTCGACATATCATCCCTATTCTCGTCCTAATCCCTAAGGGAGAACCTTCACACAAAGGCTCTTCCTTCTAATCCCAACCTCTAAGCTCCAACTCGATCACAAATGATGCAAGAATGAATGAATGCGAAGCACCGTAATCAATAACACTCCCGCCCATGTGCTAGATAAAGAAAAATGCACTCGTATAACCGGCCGACCGCCGGGACTTAGCCCGCGGTAGGATCTACAGACACACCCTGGGACTCGATGTTCCCCGCCGGGCCGTGGGCCTCGCCCCCGCCTCTACCATACCTCGGGCCTCGGCCTACCTCGCGGAACGCTGGGCGCCTCGCTGTAGCCCTCAACCGAGATCGCCCCCTTCCGCTCGTATCGTGCTACGGAGGAATGTAATCGTATCCTCTCCTCGCCTCGCACCGATCGGGACTATGATGTCCCAAAACCCCGATCCTCGCTCGGCAATCCCGCTTCATGTGTCCGTGCCGCCGACAATGGTAGCACAACCACGGTCCCACCCGACCGGTACCATCCGTCCTCGCCGACGGCAACTTCATCTGGCCCTCGCCCGGATGGTCGCGGACTCGAGATCCTCGCGAACTAAAGGCTCTTCGCTTCTTTCTCGAACCCGAGGAAGACCGATTGTCCTTCCTTCGCCACTAACACCCCCATCCTCGAGCTTCGCGCCATTCTCTCTCTATACGTGGTCGCCCCAACCATAATCCATATCCCGTAGCGTAATCTCATAATCTCGCATCGACGGACAACTCGGGCCCATTCTCGATTCTCCTAACTCTGCCAAGTTCGCGTCATAAATATCGCCGATCTGCTATTTCCTCAGAATTCCGGGCCACGTAGTCCATCAATGTTGCGTCGCCTCGCCACGAACTCGAAGGCATGCCGCTGTCTTCGAAAATACTGCCCATAAACGCCTCCCGGAACTCGCCCATGTCAAAGCCTCCTCTAAGTCTCCCAAGCCCTCGCCTCCATCTCCACCATACCTGGGCCTCGCCCTCTAGCTGGAATGCAGCTAACCTGATCCGGGTCGCATCGGAGGTGATCTCCATAGCCTCCAATATGTTCTCTATCTGCATAAACCAATGGTCTGCCACCATCCAAGTCTCCTCCCCGTGAACGTCTGAGATGGTGCGCTCTAAATTCCTGGGAGGTTACAGACCTCCCGACTACTGCTATGCTCGCCCGAGCGCAGCCAGCCGGCCGCGGATACCTACGCCCTCGAACAAAGGCCCGCCGATCAAACACCCATAGCTTCGGTCAAATGCTCCAGGGTGCTCCGACCAGCGCCCCCCGCGTGGACGACCTCGGCGTTCCGCCCCTCTACTCAGCCATTTACACGCATGGCGCCAATATACAATACACATCTCCAAGGCATAAACACGTACTCGAGACACTAATCATACACAAAACCGCAGATATATCAAGTTATCTCGCATTTATGAAGCCACGCAGACAATTTATCCACAAATCGAAATCATTTTGATCAACAAAAATTTCATTTTTTGAAAATTTTATTTTTTCGAAAAATTTTGTTTAATTTTTTTGATTTTATTTTAATTAAATTAAAAATATTTATTTTATTTTATTTTTTTCGAAATTCTTTGTAATGAACAGCTGCTCTCATTTAAGACTCAGAACGCATCAGTCAAACCGGTCAAAACCGAGTCGAGTGCACAAAACACTCCACCTCGGCCCAAGCCAGCACACCCAAAGCACAGCGCTCCGTTATCCCATGCGCTCGCGCACCGCCTGCGCGTCAAGCGCCCGCGCCGCCCCGAGTACCTCAAATGGGCAAGAGTCCATTTCTCAAAAGCCGTCCAAAATATTTTTTTTTTGCTTTTTTTTCATTTCCCCTTAGTTCGCCATCGGGAGGGCCTTGAAAATATTTATACATATTTTTTTTTCTCATTTTCCATACCACTAAATTTATAAAATTTATTTTCTCTGGATTTTCTTCTCAACTTAGAAAATTATTTCCATCACCTAATGTGCCAAATAAATTTATAAAATTTATTCTTTCTCATTTCTTTGCTCCAGCTTTGTGCAATCAAAATTTTTACAAAACTTTCCACTCACACCTAGGGGTGCTATTTTTCCTAAGCATCACAACATTCGCACATAACATGACATGATATATACCATTCCCATCAAACATTCACATAACATTTCATCAAATCACACAAAACACACAAAAACACGGCATGTAGTGTCCTGTTTTGTCTCCGTGATTTCCCTAGGTAATCTCATACCTACACACTTCGACATCGAACCACACCTAGTGGTGATGGGATACCAAACCCGAGCCCCCTAGGTATGTATACACCTAAGCTCTCGATACCAAGCCGTGACGCCCAGCCCGGGTCCGTCGACCACCCGTCAACCAAGGAATATACTGGTGGAATGTCTAAACCGACATTTTTCCAGTAACGGGGCAGAAGCTCCTTGTACCTGGAGCTTCACCCAAATACGTAACCCGCATAAACCCGTCCCAAACAAATTCAATATACGCTTTATGATTTAAAACGGCCACTTAAATTCATAAACAATACTCAATATATACATGCCAACTATGAATCCAACTATATACCCAATAGTTACAAGAGTTAATATAAGCTTTGCTTCTTATATCAATACATACATTAAACTTAAAAGTTATAATACATGTATACATCAAAGCCACAACCCGGCTTTCTTCTAGTCCTTCGGCTCCTAGATCTAGTCGCCCTCGTGACGCTCCATGTACCCGTAAAATAATATCCCCATGTGGTGAGAGCTAATGCTCGCAGCTGGGAACGCCCTGCCGGGGCTACCACCACCTAAGTGCAAAGGTAATGTTCCAATGAAAACACACATTCAAGCAAATGCATGATCCTACTTGAATGTCTACATGACCAACTCATCCCGAGTCTCACCGATTCATCACACCTCGCCCAAGCCTCATGAAAATTATTATTTTGTTTATTTGCACAACCCTCCGACAAGCAGATATATCAATCGGGTCGCTCCGACGATGGGATATGCCACCAAGCTTAGATTCACCCGAATATCAATCGTCGCTCCGACGATTGATATTTTACTTCATTTGGACTACCCTCCGATGATTAATATTTTTAGACAACCCTCCGAACCGCTTTTCTTTTCTTAGACTCATCTCATGCACTCACTCCTATACTCTGGGGAAACAAAGGCATATGGAATGCATGTATGCCACTCCAATACAGCTTAATTCACATGTAAATAGAGCAACATGCATATATTTACAAAACAATCAATTCACACAATCATAAGCCGGTCATGTAAATTCATTCATACATCGTAAGCTCAGCTCACTTCGGGTAATGATCAAACACGAGCAATTTAGTTTAAATCACTCTCCTCGACCAAACACATATTTTCAATAAAAAAATATTTTGAGAACACTATTTCTGAATAGTGAAACCCGGTTACTATTCCCCTAAAATTACATCCATCGATTCACCCTGTGGAACCCTCGCATTACCCGGCCATTCCCTAGCCTACTCAATCAAAGCATGATTTATTTCAATATCAACTTAGAAAACCCATCAGCCGTGGCACACCACGCACCAATGGCTGCTGTACCACATCAATTCGGCCCCGTTGGTTCGGGATTCCATCGACGGCCCTCACTCCCGCCCCCACACACGACTCAAAAACATTCTAAAGTACTTAAAGAAGGAATAAACCCAAGTAGGGAGAGTCCCCGCCCTGATTTGTCAAAAACTCACAAATCCACCAATGCCAAGCCCTTTTCGCGTAGAAACAGTTTTCCTTCTTGTTCAAGATCGCCGACTACCGATCGCCAGAGCGAAGTGACCTCTCTCTTACCACAACCTCCATTTCGACTACTGCATCTTCCAATTTGCTCCCCCACGTTTTTTCTTTATTTCAATTTGAGGAGAAGAGCACTATTCAATTTTTTGTCATTTAGTGACTTAAACTTTTCTAAAAATGACGTGCTATGTTCCTTTTCCCGCTTTTGACATTCTAAGACTATTTGGGCCATTCATTTTCATCATTTTTCATTTCATACCACTCATGGCACATGAGTAGTCGCAGTTATATGTGACTTTCGTCAGCAGAATCGAAAATCGTTTTACGCTACCCGAACCGTGATGCCCTCGAAAACGTGTGGGCCCCGACTGCCTCGAATTTGACCTAAATTTTACGCACTAGTTAGATTTCACTTGTAGATCTATTCCAACTATGGAAACTGCTTTGTCATCCGAGATCTATAGAATAAATTTCGATTTTTAACCAAAATTACAATTTTCAGAATCGAAATTACGATTTTTGCCATTTTTCCGCAAATTGGAATTTCTCTGCCCTGGCTAATAGTCCTAACGTAAATCAGCATGCCCATGTCTAAATCGACTTACCGAAAGCAAAGCAATGTCGAAACCGTGATCAAAGATCTAGATATGGTATATGAACTCGCGCAAGCGCCAGCCATGCGACAAGCATCATCACGTAGGCTACAAAACCTACAACAGTAACGTGAAAAACCCCGTCGCTACCGGGGACCTAGTCCTAAGAAAAGTTTTAGAAAATAGAATCGATCAATCAGTCGGAAAATTCCAGCCAAACTGGGAGGGACCATATATTGTAACACGGCCCGAGGAATCCGGATCGTATGCTTTAGATAAACTAGATGGGACGCCTCACTACAAAAAAAAAAAAGAAATTTTAGTGACGGAAAATTTTGACTGAAATTTCCGTCACAAAATTGTGACATATTTGTGACGGAATAGTGACCAAAATTTGTTTGTGACGGATTTGTGACGGAAAATTGTGTCGGATTTGTAACAAAAAAAAAATCCGTCAATAAATTTTAGCGGGAAGGTGACACAAAAATTTTAGTGATAGAATTGAGACTACTTTGTGACGGATTTTTGTGATGGAAAACAATCCATCACAAATCCGTCACTAAATAAAGTATAAAGTAACCCGCCCAATAAATATACTCTAGATCGATGATATTTCTCGTTACAAAATAGTGATCTTGAACCGAGTTCCGCCACAATGTTATCAATATTTATCGTAATTAAATCTTCGCCACAAACTAGTGACGAAAACACAATTCCGTCACAAATTTATGATCGATTTGTGATAGATACCTATTAAAAAATTTCCTTTTAAATTTTAATTTGTATAATACACTATTTCAAAATATTTTCCTAATATTTGAAAATAGAGCCAGTAAACCATTTAAAATTTTATTATTAATATATGTTGTGCTATATTGTACAATTTTGTTTTAATTTTTAAAATTTGTGATATTTCAATATAGTTTTAAATTGTATATATAATTTTGCATTGGCCACATACTCATAAAAATAATAAGTATAAAAAAATAATATACATTAGTTACGATGTTAAAATATTTGACATTATAAAAATTTTTTGTGATTTTTGAAAATAATTTTTTATTTTAACCACCGTTAGCATAGCTAATTGATGCAACATGTCAAACCATAGCTTTGAAATTGACTAGATTGTGTTCATTAAAGCAAAGAACGATTCTTATAAGTTGTTGAATAATCTGTCTTTCTAAAATAGTTTTACGAATATTTTTGATTTATGAATATTTGAAAAAGTATATATCATTACTATTTTCAAATAATGAATTTTTTTAATAGTCAATCAAGCCACAAGTCTGGCCAATAAAGGTCAGTGACGAATGAGCAACCGTCATAAAATTTTGTGACTCGGTCTGTCATTCTCGTCACAAATTTTGTGATCTAAACACACTACCGCCAATTTTGTGATCGATTTATGACGTATATCTGTATTAAAAAAATTATTTTTTACATCTTTATTTGTATTATACACAATTTCAAAATATTCTAATATTTGGAAAATATTATAAACTACTTTGAAATTTTGGTTATTAATATATTTGTGGCTATATTGTACATTTTAATTTTTACCTTTAAAATTTGTGATATTTTAATATTTTAAATTGTATATATAATTTTTATCAAGCATTGTGATATTTCCTCACACAAAATTCTATAGTGACGACCATATCAGAATTCCACGAAATCCCGCCACAAATTCATCACTAAACATGATTTTTTAGACGTGAAATTTCCGTCAATTATTTTTGGTTTTTTCTCAGAAGTGTGCCCCACCAGAATGTGGAATGTTAGCGCACCTCAAAAGGTACCAATCAATAAAGAATCATTCAAATTCTAACTTTGTTCCCTTCCTAAATGTTCATAACAGTCCTGTAAGGTTGATGTCCCACCTACCAATATGGTTGATGCCCGCCCGCACCATTACCAAGCCCTGTGGAAAGCTGATGTCCTACCCGCCCCAAAGAGTGTGGTTGATGCCCGCCTAATGATTACCAATCCCGGATAAGGTTGATGTCCCACCCGCCTAGTATGGTTGGATGCCCACTGATTACAAAGTCCGTAAGGTTGATGTCCCACGCCCGAGATGGTTGATGCCCAATCGTTCATTACAAAGCCCTGATAAGGTTGATGTCCCACCGACCTTAGTATGGTTGATGCCCGGGCCATTACCGCCTAGGTAAGGTCGAGCGTCCCACCGCCCGCATGGTTAATGCCCAAATGGTTCATCACAATGGCCGACAAGGAAGCTAAGAGAAGAAGGTCAGAACTTTGCTAACTCAATGTTCATCCGAGCCGATCTATGTCCTACCTCTTTTCTTACTCCTAGCTTAAATTAACTTTGTTATGAAGTAAAACACCTTAATACCCACACCAGATTAGTAAACACCACATGCTTTATTATTGATAACATATGCTTCATTACTGAACTTGGTTTCAAAACAACAACAAAAACTGGGCCAGTAAAACATAGGTAAAGAAACAAAGCTCAATGAGCAACCACGAAATGCTACCCAAAAACACCATGTCCCTCACTCTCCTTGGCTACTATGAGAAAGCAGGCTCTTTACCCGACCCAAATTCGGTGGCAGAGAGATACTCATCCGCCTTGCTATTTTTTAATCTCAAGAAATGCAGCAGGAGCCTCCTTCTCAGGAGCATTCATCACTTCATCGGGGTGAACATCGATGGACGCAGCTTCGACAAGGATAACACCTTGGGGGCATTAAGGATTAATAAAAAACTTTGGAGATAACGACTTGGACGTGTCCGACATCCCGTCTGGAACCTTGGGTTGGCTTCTAAAAATGTTATGTGCAAAAGCACAGCAGCCATACCCATAGTTAAAGATCACATCAAAACCCTCCTCGTAAGCCTCCCTCAGGGCATCGTTATCTTTAAGGGCCTTTGCCTGAATAGCAGACATTTCATCCTTACAAGTCTCGAGTTCTAAAAGCAGAAAGACTCGTTCTTCAGTCAGACTACTAACCTCATCATCCGCTTTCCGCCTAGCCTCCTCTACAACAGCCAATACATTTTGTACCCTAGCTAACTCGGACTCAATCTTCACCTTGGCACTCCCTGCCGCATCGACATCCATGCGGGCCATCAAGGCATCATGGAGAGCAGCATCTTTCTCTGCCTCAGCTCGAGCCATCCTTTCAACGCTTACTCTGGCCTCATTCTCCCAACGCCGGGAGCTTGACTCTGCTTCAGCTAAGGAAGCGCTTAGCACCCTGTGGTAAGAAACGACTGATTAAGCGTAGAGCCACGATCTCTCCGCATCCCTCAGCTGAGTCTAAACTCTTGGTGCTACTAGGTCATGTTCCGGATGGCCATGACCGCCTGCAAAATAAGGCATTAGAATAAAGTTATAATTCGGTAATGATAATGGAGCAGGGCATAATAGTTGTGAACATACCAGCTCCACCGATTGGAAGAAGTTGCGGTTGCGTATCAGCATGCCATCTTTGACTGCCTGCTTGAGATCTTCCTTACAAGCGTAGGCAGGGATCAAAACAATATATTTTTCACCATTCTCCTTGGCTCGCACCTCTACCGTCATCCGAAGCGTTGCTGGGTATAATTGTTCCAAATGGGCGGTCAGGGATTTGCCTCGGTTGAATAGCTCCCAGTGCTTGATAATTTCCTGGGCTCCTTTGGGCTAAAGAGCTGATACTTCCTCCATAGGGGGAGCTTGGCCCTGTGGAGGAATATAAGAATATAGCAGCAGTCGGTTGGGAAGTAATGGCCTACTGCACCCGACCCGGGACCAGATGGCCTTAGCTGGCCGACTAGCAGTTTGCTCCAAGGGAATACCCTCCGGGACTTCCTCATGAGTTAGAGGAACCTATACTAGATCAACCAAGTGAGCAGTCTCTATAGTCGATTGGCCATGAAAGCCCATCTCAGGCGAGTCCATAACGACTATCGCTTGCTCTTTCGAACCTTTGTCGGTTGAATGTTGATCAGCGTCACCAACAACCTCAAGGGTAGCATCAGTTGCCCGCTTGAAACTGGCACCTTGTTTGTGCTTCCGCGTGCCAAAGTTATGAACGAGGTCTACCATCTTGTCCTCCTCTTCTTCCTCTTCGCCAATGGACGGGAGGCTCGATATTGGAGTAGGCCAATGGACAAAATCTTCTACCCCTGTGCGAAGCGCTCTTCTTACCTTCCCTTCTTGGATGCTTGGGGGGTAGGACGGGAACCCTTTTTCGTAAAGGGAAGACGCTTGAGACGACTGCCCCTATCAACCTCCTTAGATGCTCAAGGGGCATCTACGAGAATCCTCTCTAGTCGAAGAAGGCTGCTCGGGCCAAAGACTAATTACCAATTCACGACCCAGCCACCGGTCTTGGAAGTGCGTTTGGAGACAGGCGCCGGACTAAAGTCGGAAGGTCGACAATAGCGTATTCTTTGGCCCTCCACTATTTCTATGGGAAGGAGGCGGAATACTTAGAAAGAGTATAGGAGGAGGTTGCCCACTCGATTCACGAAGATTCTTCACGGTTAAAAGAGTTTGACGATCTGTTCCAGCTCGAAATCTCAGTAACCACAGAAATCTTCTTAAAACTGACTTTCTCCACCGGTTACCAATCTACCTCTCCTGCTTTTCCCTGCAAGAAAAAAGTGTTTATTAAGAAAAATCGTAGGAACTTAAGCGTACAACGCGCATAAATCCCACAACTTGAACACTGAATGACATGGCTTGGTTGCAGTAAACGGGAGGTCGAGGCAGGGGTCTCACACCACGGTCCTCTAACTAAGATCACGCCCTTCGCCTCGGTCTTAGGCAAGTCAGGGAGCCCTGTAACAACTTGTAGCTGAGGGCTCTGGGCAGACAGAAATAGTCGGCCTCCATGCGATAGCTTCAATATGTAAATAAAGAAAACCTCCACAACTGAAATATCCCAATTGGTAAAAGGAGGTTGATCACGCTATAGAATGACATGAATTGGACAAGAGCAGGCGGTGCTCCGAAGAAGTGTCAAAATTGTCTGATTAGAGATAAAACGGAAGCGAAGCCCGGTGCCAGAGTTTGTTCCCTAGTAAAATATCTTTGCTACCGTCTTCATATCGATGATGGATTTGTAGAACCGTAAATGACTGAAATCGATATTATCAGGAATGTGGCAGTAAGACCTCAACTCCTCCATAGATAGAGAATAAATAATGCTGCTTGCAGAAGGCATATCCTGGCCAGGCCCTCTCCTGCGTCTGGCTTGACTAATGGAAGTCTCTTCTTGACCTCTCGCCATACTACAAGTAGACAACAACAAAAGGACAGATGAAAGGGGAGTCAGTTCCATGCCGTAATACTAAACTAGTAAAAGGGCGAGAACGCACACAAACTCACCAAGCTAGGGAAAACCCCCCAGCTCTAGCATACTTAGAAAACACCCTCCTATGTTCACGTCACCAGATACATGCTAGCAACTGGAATCTAATGTACCCGGGAAAAAAATAGGGCTTACTTGGAAGGTAGGGAAATACGAACACTTGAACAGACTATCTACAAAACACGTAACCCCACAGCAAAGTATTCGTAGAAGCTCTTGAACGAAAGAGAAACAAGAAAATGGTGTAGACACAATATGAGCGAAATTAAGTCAGGTATTATTCCACACAGAATAGGCGTTGAGCTATGGATGCATTAAATGCATTTGTTGACTCATCTGCTTCCAAACGGTCGAATCTTGAATGACCTTCGCACTAGGGCACAATGAGCGAGTGTAGGCGGGTTAAGTAAGGCCCCGGGCCCGAGTGCCCTGCCCTCCCGATGGACGGGCTTAGGTCGAAACAACTAGCTAGGCCAGTCGGGGGCAAGTAAGAGACGATCCATCCTCAAATACATCAGCGTCAGATGCCATAACCCTTGTTCCAAGGCATGCTAGAAGTCATCAGACGCCATAACCCTTAAAGTTTGTTCACGATTAATGACCGATTAGCCGAACATAATAAAAATAAGGTGAAACATAACACAAAAATTTCCAGAAACATGATTTCATTAATTACACCAAATGGCGTTCATAATTACATAACCCATCCGGGCTGAAAACTAAGCCCAAGACAATTACATAACCCATCCGGGCTTAAACCTGAGCCTAAGAAAGAAGAAAAAGAAGAAGAAAAAGAAGAGGAACTAGAGGAAAAGAAAACCAAGAAGAAGGCTAAGCAAGAAGAAAAAGCCGCTGCTGTAGAGTCTAAAAAAAGACAAATCTGTTGTTGCAGAGGCTAAGAAAGAGGAAAAAGCCCGGTAAGCTCGCGATGCAGTCAGTGCCTTACAAGGCATACGAGGGCTTATCGCTTAACATGGAGACACATAGCTTCATTGATTTCAAGGAGGCATTCTTCTTCAGAGTTTGCGAACCACCCAAGGGGACATATAAATCTGTCCACTCCAAGGTAAATTAGCAAGCCCAGGGACGTTCCTTTTAATCTGGCCGACCTCATCGACATCACGGTATTGGGAGCAATCGAAAAGCGAAGCGCCATGACATCGTGATGTCAGCCATGCATATCCCTTTGAAAACTCAAAACTAGCGGTAGATAAAACCCGTCACCCTGCATCATTTATAGGGTTACAAACCAGTAGGGAACTCAAGGCGTAGGTACTAAATGCGATACCAAAAGTAGAACACTCCCGAGGAAGCGTGCACGTTGGAGCATTACAAGCATTAATGATTTGGGTTCGAAGCGAAAACGAGTAAAGCATGATATTTTTCCAATTGGGGAAGATCGAATTCCCCAATCGGAAAAAATGGGGCATTGTGGGTACCATGGATTTTGGCCATTGGCCCAACATCTCCACTCAAATGGCTCAAGCATATCAAAGCCCAAAAGAGGCCTAAAAATCCCTACGCAAACACGGATCCAGGCCTGAAGTCCAGCTTGTGGGCCATCCATGCCCTCTTCTAGCCGGCTGCCATCTTTAAAAAGGTGGCCGACCAATGATTTTCCAATTGATTCCTTGCAACGAGAGCGGCTCAAATGCATCTTATACAAGATGATCAATCGATCTTTGAGTGAGACTGAACTTGACTTGGTTATCGAAGGAAGCGGTTGGCAGCGCAAGTGAAGCGCTTGCCTCCCTTCCATTTTGGTAACCAATCACCCACTTTCCATAAAAAGTGGATCATCATCCTTCTTCATAAATAAGGGAGGTAATGCTAACAGAAAGGTATGTAAAAAATATTATATGCACAGCTAATAAGGACATTTTAGCGCTCCCATATCTCTTAGCAGGATCGGAGGCTAGGCGACCTCACCGCCCGGTACCTTGTTTTGTTTGCAGGTTCATTTGTCGGGTTCATGCCCGACAATCGGAACTACGAGAATCGAGAGACCACACTTGCTTTGAAGAGGGGTTTGTGAAAATGTTAAAGAATTATTTAAGGGGAAGAGGTACACCAATGCCCATAGTGTTTGGCCATATGTATAACTTGGTCCTTAATATTTTTTTCATGTCTACCATTACCCTTGAAGTTTATTCTGTAACTAAAAAATACCTCTGTCATCAACGACATTAATAGATGAATGGCTTGGGCGGGTGCACTGCGATATGGCACCCCTCATGTGCATTTTTAGCTTATGTGATATTTTTGCATGTGATTCTTTAAACTCAAATATTGTTTTGATAAAAATGCCCTCATCGCTACCAATCATCTGGTTCCAATCTCTAAAGAAATACCATTTTTAAGTGTACTGCATACCCATTTTCCATAGTCACTTCTTCTTTAATCTCTCTTGGTTCCTTTTCCTTCACGGGGTCAGAGAAGATGTTTTTGGTTTGATTTCTAGCTTTTTATCTCTTCAATTTGGGAGTTCTCCTGTTTAGAAACTTTCCAAATGAGAGAGTCGAACCATGAATCCTGAGAGATTTCCCTGAAATCCATACTAAAATTGTAACTCTAAAGAAAGATTTTACCCTAAATTCGAAACCCTAAAACCCAGTTTCTATTTCTTTTTTATGAAAATTTGAATTAGTTTGGCCCTTGTTTGGTTTCTTGGAAAACTTTGAAAAAGGGTCAAACGACAAAATTTTGAATATTGTTTCGTGTTTGGGTTTGGAAAAACTTAAAAATGCACCTCTAATTGATCCCAATAGTCACTTAGGGATTTGTTTTCTGACCTACATACTACAAAAGAAACAGAGCACAAACGACTCAAACTGATTCTGTGATGTGTGCATTTACATGGGTCATGCATGGGTCACGTATGTGGAAAACTTGGTCGAATTGATCAATAAGTTGTTAGTTTGTTTAGTCGGTTTTCTAAAGTTGTTTTTCATGTTGGTTGTGGGTAAGTGGTCGGTTATCTTTCTAGTGGTATGTTATTTTTCCTAGTAAATAGTTGTAGTTGTTAGTTGTTGTGTATTGGGTTTATTTAAATGGGGAGAGGAATGAATAAGAGGGTAGATTATTTTTGCCTGAAGCCTTCCTATTCTTTCTTCTTCTTTTCTATTGAAAATTCATCTTAACAAAGTGGTATCAGAGCCAGGTTACTTTCTTCTTATAACCCTCATTCTATCCTCTCCGTAAATATTACCGCTGGAAACACAAGGCAGATGAGCATTGGAGTTCGAGATGAGGTGGCGACACCACATCACGTCATGAGTCTAGTTTGGAGCAAATTCATTCTAGTAAGGGACAACTTCATACAACTTTACAATGTATTCTCAGTGAGCTGCAAGCCTTACGTGTGACACGCAACTCGTCTACTTCCCATACAATTGAAGTGAATCCTTTCTCATCCCCAGGTGGAGCTTCCAACTCTAATAGTGACACTTCTACCTTTTCAAACTCGAATTTTTACGCATTTGATGGGCAAGACCTGCAAGCCTAGGTCTGTCTACAAGGCATAACAATTCTTCTCCTTTAAAAACATTCCACCAGATGATCAAGCACAATTAGCTTCCTTCCATTTGGGAAGTATTGCATTGCAATGGTATCGTTGGTTAACTAAGTTCAAGGGGCCACTCTCTTGGTCAGACCTTGCTAGAGCTACACTCCTTGATTCGGCCCACTTGACCACGGGACCCAGGAAGCACCCATGGTTGACCAGAGACCACCACTATAGCCGCTTATCAGGATTCATTCGAAAAACTTTCTCATCAAATTGATGACTTGCCGGAAGGATTTCTTATTGGAAATTTCATGGCAAGATTAAAAGATGATATAAGGTTGGATGTCAAAATCAAGCATCCCAAAACCTTGGCAAAAGCTCGGTTGATCGAAGAGCATAACCTCCTGTGGCGGCCCAAGCTCATTGTTCCGCCGAACCGCGATGATCCTGACAGAGTAAATTTCGCTCCCACGCCAAGGGTTCTAGGTCTGCCCAGCGATGCACGTGGCTAACACCATTCCACCGCTTCAACTTGTAACACCCAAAATATACCCTAGTCGTTTTCAACCTGTTTAAGGTATTTTGTAAGTATAATTTGAATTTTTAGTAATTATTATTTTGCTACATGAGAAAATTCCGAAACCTGAAATTTGTACAAGGTACAAGGGTAAAAGTGGAATTTGTCAAAATAGGACACAAAAGTCATAAGATAAAAAGATGTGAGGCTATTATAGAAATAACATACCCTAGAGCAAATAGAAAAGAGTTGAAGGACCAAAGTAATAAATGAAACTTTGTGCTCAAATTAATGCATTTTTGGTGGCCAAACAAGGCTTATGGGAATTAGACCAAATAAAGTATCTACCTTGGTCTCTATTCGGGCATTTTGGGAGCAAAAACGTGAAGAAGAGAGGAGAAAGAGAAAGGCAGAGAAGAACAGTTAAGAAGCAGTTAAGAAGCAAAGAAGAAGATAAAGGTATGGAACTAGGATTTTTTATGGAAACCATGTTTTTGTATGGATTCATGACTTTGAGTATGGAAGTGTGGTATGGATATTAGTGGTTCCATTTCTAGGGTTTAGTTAGGAAACCATCCTAACCCTAGACTTGTTGAAAGTTGGATTGGTAATACCCTATTTTGTACAAGACGCAGTTAGAATCTCCCGGCTATGGATTCTTGGTTTAAGATGTATGGATACTAATTGGGTGTTAGAGGTTTACCAACATACAAGTATATGAATTAGGGTTTGGAAAACTCTAATTAATCTTTATCTTTGGCTTTGGTGGAGTTAGAAACATACTGGGAGATGTTTTTCTCGTATAATATATGAGTTTTTCTTTCTTTTTCGTTGATTTCTAGAAAATGGACAAATGGAGCAATTGGCATTTCGGGGCCCTTCACGCAATACCGTAAGGGACTCCTCACCGCGGCGAGGCCGATGGAGGGCGTGCTGTTTCTGTTCGCTATATAGCGAAGGCTTCACTGCGGCGAAGCTACTGTTCACACATGGAGATTTGTGTGTTTTGTTTCGTTTTGTCATTTCGTTGCTCCAAGGACTCTTCTATTGGACTAATGAGGACCCTATAAGTGTATGGAAGGGTCCATACATGTTTCTAAGGTAAAGGAAACAGAGAAATTATACCATACCTCGCCGCCTAGACGAGTTCGATGATGGCAAACTAAATGCCTCTATGATAATATCCAAAGTTCCTAAACACATATAATTGTAGGAATACCTAAGATCAGATATTGAATGACACAGCACTTCTGCTACATGGGCAAAGTAATGGTCTCTCGATCGCTGTTTCTAAGACTTACCAGTGCCACGACACTGCTATGACATGCACGTTCCGATCAATGCTGTTACCAAGACCTCAAGACTATAACTGCACTTCCTGCAATTTATCAGGTCGTGTCCTAATCACTTTGCCACTTGTCTCAGTAATCCAACGCTATATGATAAAGATCTGAATAATGAATAAAAAGAAAGTAATGTACATCGTTCTGCTTTGATAGTACCTATGGGTACCTATGTATAAGTATAAGTTCTATAGTACCCCACGCTACTTCGTACAAGTATAGGCTCCTTGAACTCCCACTGAGATCCGAACGTATAAGTATAAGTTTTCAGAAGACTCCACGTACTTCCGTATAAGGTCAAGTAACTCCCACGGAGATCCTCGTGAGGCATAAGTTGGGTAACTCCTATGGGAGATCTGTATAAGTATAAGTCTGTTATAAGTTTGTTATATGAATTCTTGATAAATCCTGATATCTCAAGTACTCAGAGATTCAGCGACTGCTACAGTGCCATTGTACAAGAGTATCACTACGTATACACACATAGTCATGATACTCACTCGTTTTAAAGCTAGCACGAGTTTAATCCGGTGAGGGTACCAAGCAAAGATCGCCCACGATCTTCCGCATATTGCTAGGCCATCACACTTGTAGGGGTCTATCACGTGTAGGTTCTACACTATGATTATGTAAATGTAAATGTACAGTTTTTGTATATGTATATGTAAATGGACCTCGGATCAGATGTATTGACATCAGAACAATTTCACTCACGGTGGTAGTTTTATTTTTAAATCCTTTCTTTATATGATATTTTGACAGAAGAGTAGCACTAAATTCACTAATGTCCCAGCAGGCAGCAGTCCTAGCATGTACTCTTGATCCCCTTCATTAACCCAGAGGGGGTCGAAGTGCACACAAACGACTTCCTAACCAGAGCTCGCGACCGACGGAGGTGAAAAGGCCTATGCTGGCCATCGGTGGATGAGAAATACACTTCGGGGCACCGGTGTGAACAACCCCAGCTCTTTATGATCGCAGACCCTAGTGACATGCCACCCAAAGATGATGAGATCAACCACCTGCCTGAAACCGAACCCGAATTGATACCTGAAATATCCTTACACGCTATCGCAGGTACTAACCATCCACGAACACAGTGAGTTAACACACCGCAAGCTCAATGCAGGTAGCAGTCTGATTGATGCGGCGTAGTACATAACTTTATCGACCGCATCTTAGCTATGAAACTGCTTTATGGTCCTCCCAAGAGAAAATATGTGAAAGCGGTGAATAACAAAAGTAGAAAATTGAATGTGCAGGGTTATGTAAAGGATTGACTATTGTCATTCAAGGGTGTCTAATTCGTTGTCGACTTTTACGTTTTCCAAAGGGCGTATCATCCCGCTGCTCCTGGAATCCAATAGCTTGCTACGTTGGGACAGGTAGAAACGGATTACGCATAACTCACGATGACATTCAAACTACACAATCAATTCCACACTTTCAAAGGCATGAGATGTCCACGGACTGGGAGTCCGGCAATAGCAGAAAGTTTTAAGGGCTCAGGAGGTTATGAACCCCCGCATTTTTATTCAAATATTCTCCATCGAATCCTCCTCCACTAGCACACCTTATCCTCCCGATTTAAATAAACTCTTATCCAATTTTTCTACAGTCTTTCAACCCCCTACAACTCTACCACCCAAGAGACCTCATGACCACAGGATTCCTCTACTACCAAATACCCCACCCATTAACATGAGGCCCTACTGCTACCCTCACTATAAAAAATCCGAGATAGAGAAAATTGTACGAGAGATGCTTTAAACAGGTTTGATACGACCCAACAACAACCCATTCTCATCTCCATTTCTCATAATTCGCTGTAACACCCCAAATTATACCCTAGTAGTTTTATAACATGTTTAGGGTATAATAAAAGTAAATGTGTATTTTCTGGAATTTAGATGCTAAGCGAGAAAAAGGATAAAACATGGAATTAATTCAAAAGTTAAGGGTAAAATAGTAAAATGTCATATTAAGGACCCAAAGGTCATAAATGAAGAAGAGTATATAATTTTAATTTTTGAAATAGTAATGCCAGCAATTAGAATATGGAAAAGGGACTACAATACAAAAAGAGGAAAGTTAAACAAAAATGAGAAAAGCCAAACAAGGGCCTTGTACATGAAAGATATTACACTGACATTTAGTCTCAATGAGATATTTTCTCATTCTACTCTTGTGGCTAGGTATTTAAGGGTGTGGAGAAGAAGAGCCAAGTGTTTGATTCTCTCCATTTCTTGATCTAGCATTGTTCAAGAGAAGAAGTGAAGAAAAGGGAGGAAGTTTGCCTGAAGCCTTTGAAGGATCATGTATGGAACGATGCATGGAAATCTTTCCTGATCTATAGAACAGGCATGGAACACGCAGCGTGGAAAGTATGGACACTTGTATAAGTTCGAGTATGTTTAAAATTCCTCCGTAAACTCCTTGTTATGTTCGGAGTTAGGAAAACCCTAACTTCTGTGCGGAAAGTGATTTCTGGGGTCGGTCAAGCCCATTCTTGAGTTGTTTTGTTTAAGGTTGCTTCTTACCATTGGTCAGGGTCCTCAATTGAAGAATTTTTGTATAAAGAAAATGCCGATTTTAGGGGAGATGTCACAATTATTTCCAAAACCTGACGTTGCGCCATAATTTATCGTCATCCGAATAGTGATTCCAAATCAAAAGAACCCTAAGAGGTAAAAATACAAAATTATAGAAGGTATCAAGAAGAAAAAATGACCCTAAGTCCCATGTTTTTGAGACTGAAGTGAAAATATGGGTGTTTCAGCCGAGTTATCCTCATTGTGGTATGCAAGTGTTTAGATCATAAGCTGAAGTTTCACTCATCCCAAATCAGAGCATTATAATTTCTCGGGTAAACTAAAATTTTAGGAGAAAATTTTCCCTGTGAGAAGTATATTCAAATTGACTCATTATACCCAGAAATTCGTCAAAGTGGGAGCTTTTGTTTCAGAGGGAATCAGTTATTTGCAATGATGTCTAATGTTTAGATGATATTTGAGATTTATTTATGAATTGATGTTCAAATGAGAAGAACCCTAGTACCATAGCTTCAACTAAGTACAAGGAAACCAGTGTCACTGATGGAGTTAAGACCCCCTAAATCGGGTCTCATAGTCGGCCACTAAATGTAACCCGGGCAAAACAAACCAGTTTGGAATTAAAATGCCAATTGAGTTAGATGATCTCAAAGGGAGTGATTCCAACTTTGAAATGAAATAGATTTATAGAGGAACAATGGACTTAAAGAAGAATGCTTGAGATGTCGAACTTATCACCTAGAAAATAAGCCGTAAGCTCGGACCCTATTTCTACATGATTTTCATGTCTTCTAATATAAAACTTAACATCCTAATGTCTCTTATATGGTTTTCTGGGTGATCTTAGATATGGCTGAATGGGAAGTCATTTCAAAGATAAAGGAATTGTGCGAAGTGAATGAAATTGCAAAGTAAATTATAAGAGTGGTTGTTATATGAAATTATGTACATCGACATGATTATGATAGTTTCGATATGAAATCTAATCACATGAACGTAAATATGCTAATGCTGATATATGAACCCGCGGTAAGATAATAAAATGAATCCCTGAATATGAGCATGCCACTTGATAAATGTGATAGTCGTCAATGTGGATACAATAGGAATACGGTCCTGTGGTATCCCATATGAATACATGTGATTATAATTATCCATGTATATGAGATATGAAAAGTTTGAGATCCTTAACTCGAATGAAACTAATAGCTTGATCAAGATGCTTATGTTCCTGGTGATGGATAAGTAGACATGCCTCTGGTTAGATATATGATGTCAGAAATATTCAATATAATCGGGTTCGTCAGGTCATTACAACAGCTGCTTCTCGGGGGTCATACAAGATAGTAGGATAAAGATCACTGCTCAGACAAAGGATAGTACCCTCAGTACATACAAATTTATTTCATATCCAGCTTCTTGAAGGTGCAAAATACATAAGATGAGATGAAATTTTTGAATGTTTATAAAAAGTGTGAAACATGAAGATGAGATATGAAATGCACACAGAATTGAATTATAATGATATGAGAAGTAATATGTAATATGAATAAAATGTTAAGTAAAGCATTTTGATGATCATTATGCGGGCTCCTCCATATTTATGGATTCCCCACTAAGCTTTATAAAGCTTGTACAGCACCCGTGTTTATCCGTGTAGAAATGAAGAGGATGTTCGTGATATTCCGCATACAAATAGTGTGGCTAACACAACTGTAAGAACCATCAATATGGTTTGACTGACTTTTGTAAAATGTAAATGTAAGATTTTGGGAGATAGTGTAAATGTAAAAGTACATAAAATGAGACTTTAATATTTGTATAGACATTATAAAATACTGTACTACAAGAAATTCAGGTAAGTTTATATTTTCAAGATAATTGTTTAAATTATATAAGTTAACAAAGCTCAGAGAGCCCCTATATTGCACACCCTTTCCTAACATAGTTCTAGGTTAAAAAGCCAAGATGGTAAAAGAAATGAGAAATGGTAGGGTTCTGTGACAGATTGATAGAGCGCTGATAATGCTTCATGGCCATTAAAGACAAATATCTAATCCCTAATACAGATGAGCTCCTTATGAACTCACGGCGTGCTCATTATATGTTTCTCAAACTCGACCTCGATCAAGTTACCACTGCAATATGAGTTCAAGAGGAAGATATTCGAAGACTCGCATTCCACTCACGGTTGAAGATACCATTTAATTTATCACATAGTTATCTGGCCCTCACCTCAACGTCCCACAATATTCCAGTGGCTTTGACTGAATGGCTATCTTAAATTCGCCATTTATGTAAGTTTACTTTAGTATTCTTCTCAATGATATTAATATATCTGTAAATCATGGGAAGAACATTCTCGACCTCCAAAGAGTCCTCACCATCCTCGGGCCTTCGCCAACCAATTGCTCACTCAAGGAAGCTAAATGCCGGGTCACCGTGGATTATCTCGGGGCACATCATCTCGCCTAGATATGTCTCACATCCTTCAAAATTTAGGTAGTAAGATCGCTCATCTCTACCAAAGCACATAGGGAGGTATGTGGATTTTGGGTCATTCCGCTTATTACCGTTAAATTCATCCAACACTTCGCAAGATTGCCTCGCCCTTCATCAATTGTTAACGATATACATTTATTTGATCGATTCCCACCCAAGACGCATTCCTCAACCCTAAGCACGCCCTCACCACTACTCTTGTCCTTGATCTTCCTAACTGAAGTAAACCCTTTGTCAAGAATACGACACAGCGGTAATGTAAATTGGTGCCTTTTTGCAATAGCATGGTCGACTCCGCTTGGTTTTAAATGCACATCTAAAGGGGTCCGCTCATTCTATCCACTAATGAAAGCGAGATGTCGGGCGATCAAAGTCAACACAACACCATATCCGCAGCCGCACCTTCGCGCCTCATAGACCGAAGGAGTCTCAAATATCTTATGGACCAAGGAATCACCACCCCTACACAGGCCTATTCGCTTCCTAAGTTACTAAGCTACGACTATAAAATTGAATACAGCTTCGTGACTCGAACCAAGCTACATACCTCTTTCAAAATAGAACTTTCCTTCCCTCTCTGCTTCAACCCAAGAGAATTGTGCTCTTGCTTGAAACTGAGTGTGCCAAAGATCCTCTATGGCCTCCTCTCACTCCCTTCTTCCACATTTTGTCTCATCGGGATGTCATCCGATTCTACATGGAAGGCATACCCTTAACTCGTATTCCATCGATCCCTATACTTAGTCATGAACGTCATGCTACCCCACAGCGTGGCACTTGCTTCCACAAACCCAGCCAGCCGCGTTGATTTTCGCCGGCCCAAAATGCTACATATCGTTCTCAAGACTACATTCGTCAATGTGAGGCTGCTCAACAAACAAATAAGATAGTATGTCACCTACTCTGCCCTCCTACACTCTTACTGCCTCCCCCCCGTGGCGGCCTGACATTTCCATGGATTTCATTAAGGGCTTCGCTCCTTCCCACGACACACCACCATTATCGCCATCGTGACTCCACCCACTAAGTATGCCCACTTCATTGGGCTCTCGCACCCTTACACTTCCCTTCTCGTTGCCAAGACTTTTATCTCCCATATTGTGCGACTACATGGCATCCCCACTTCTATTATTAGTGATCGAGACCGAGTTTCTCGTAGTTCTCTCGAAGGCTCTTTTTTCGCCTGAGCGTTCACGAAGCTCGCATGAGTTCTAGCTTACCATCCCAATTTTGGAGCGAAGACAAATCGAAGTGGTTAATCTAATTCTCGAACAATATTTGCGATGTTAGAAGTCAACCACTCGAGGTGGTAGAGTTTTAAGTCATTGGTCGGTCGAACTCGGTTAAAACACCTCTGCTCATTCTTTTTCTACTAAGACGCCCCTTTCGGTAGCTTACGGCATGCCTCTCCCTTCTCCTCACTTATGCCCGGCATACCTGCTAAAAAGAATGGATTCTTATTCACAAGGACCGAGATTCTGGCCTTGCAAGACTTATGCCACTATTTGCATCAAGCGCATGATCGTATAAAAGAGTCATGCCGATTAGCGACTGGCGCGACATCACATTTTCGGGCCAGGATCGCCATCTCGTACTGCCACTTTGGCCGCTCACCGCGGCCTTCGTGTTTTCTGGGTTGTTCCACGCTTTTACGGGCCCATATCAAATTTGGTCGTGGCTCGCATTGTCGCCTATCGCTGATTTGCGCCAGTTTCGATCCACAAATGTCTTTCGCAAAGCAATTTACTACGTAAACACTTAGGAGCTCAATTCATCACTTCACTTAATCATCAATCCCTGATGATTCAACCGGCTATGTCACAAATCGTGAGAGTCTGGCTAGACTCGTCATTATCTCGCAAAAAACAAGAGTTTTTAATTAAATGGAAGGGCAAATTCCCCATAGAAGATGCCATTTGGGAGAATGCTTAAGGGGCCATGCCTATTCTTTAGATTTTTTCCTCAGGGACAAGTGGATCTTTTTAGGAGGAACTCGATGTGTGCATTTACAGGTCATGTATGGCAAACTCCGGCACTTAATTGGTCAATAAGTTGTTAGTTTGTTTAGTCGCTTTCTAAAGTTGTTTTTCGTGTTGGTTGTGGGTAAGTGGCCTGCTATCTTTCCAATGTATGTTATTTTTCCCAGTAAATAGTTGTAGTTGTTACTTGTCAGGTATTGGGGTTTATATTTAATGTAGAAGAGGAAATGAATAAGGGTAGATTATTTTTATTCTAAAACCTTCCCGTTTTTCTTCTTCTTCTACTAAAAATTTATCTTTAACATTTTTGTGTGTGCTTTTCCTTTTCTATTTTCTTTTATAGAATTGAAGATATCGAGAAATCAAGAAAAATCTCATGAAATGAGTAATTTTAATATGTTTGAGTTAAACCAAAATCTTAACCAACGCTGGTATTGATCAGAAGGATGATGGCATTGTTTTCAAAATAATGTTTAGGTTTAAAGAATTATGTACAAATTAAAAACGCACGTGAGAGGTGCAATATCAGCAAAGTTAATGCCTCATTTGTCCATCTGTTAACGTCGTTGACAATAAGGGTATTTTTTGAGCCATTAACAAACTTTTGTGGCGCAAATTTATGCACTCAAAAATTGCCATTTCGTTTAGAAGATAATATCATCGCATGGATATTAGTATACATTTTCCTACCATTTAACATTCAAAGAATCATTTAAAGTAAAATCATTTCACAAAAAAGCTTCTTCCTGTAGGTTTTCGATCGTAATAATTATGAATATAGATGAAAATACAATTATTTTTGTTAAATAATTCTTCTTATTAGAAACACTATGGGTTTGTTTGGTTTCCTCAAAGATACCAAAAAAAGAAAAATTCCAAGAAAATTTGATTTTCATGGTTACTTATGTATAAATTTACGTAAAATTAATTATAACAAAATTAGTTATAAATTTAGAGTTGGGAATATGGAATGAACTTTGTGGCCAGCCAACTTTGACCCAATTAGAAGGTTTTGAGTATAAAAAGTGATAGTCAATAGAATTCCAAAACACCTGAATGTCTGAATCACTAAGTACTTTTCAGTTTAGGTCGGGTTGATTCGACACCCGAATTCTTTTTTTTTTTTTTTTTTGTAATGACTTTAAAGTATAATTTAAGAACATAAAACATGTCAAATAAACAAATTTGTTCATAAAATCATAATAATTTTCAATCAATATATTTTAAAATTATTTTGAAAAATAAATTTTCGAATCTAAGTCTTATTTTCAATTCTTGAAAAATATTCATATTTGGTAAAGAATATCTTATCTAAAATTGTTTTTTACAATTTTTTTTTAAATTCTTTCCAGATACTTTCTTATAAGAAAACACTTATTTTAATAACTATTTTTTTAAAAATGGTAATGGTTATAAAAAATAATTTTTAATAACATTTGAAACTGATGATGCTTTTTTCAATCTAGACCGGGTCGAGCTTATTGGGTCGTCGGGCCGACTGTGACTACCGCTAGACCGGTCTCGCAGCGCGCCAGTTGCTCTCCCCGCGTAAAACAAGAAAGAAGAAGGGCCTACGAGGGCTTCGCCCCTCGTCGCCCGATGCCTAAGTCATTCCCCTAAGAGAAAAGATGATCGCTTAGAGGGCTTAATGTGTCTGCACTTTCACCGCGGTGGCATGTGGGATATATAGTGTATGTTTTCCCCAATTGGATAGATAAGGACTCTTTCCCCATTGGATGGGATATTTTCTGCCTTTATCGGTATCAGATTCAATAAGGGATATCGAATGAGCAATTTTATCGAGAATTATCCTTCTCCCTCGTCGGGTGAGATTTAGTTGACTACAGGATAAGATGTTCTTGTGGATTATCCTCACTTTTCCTTATCACGAGATTTAATTGATTTGGCAGGATATGTTGTTCTTGGGATTATCCCCATTTCCCTTATCATAGATTTAGTCTAATTTCATAGGATGGGCCTTCCGAAATATCCACGTTACCTACTGGGGTGAGCCGATTAGGCTTTCGCTGGGATGACATCAAGTGGCTCGTGGGATTCATCGGGCTTCACTCTTATTCTCGCCCTGCAAGCGGGCTCATGCCAACAAACCCTAACACCGTCTGCACCCTTGTGTACTAGTGTGAGTGTGCAAGGCTATAACGCCGTGATCGTGTGATTTCCACGCGTCGCCTGGTCGGATCGCTTAGGGCTTTGTCCTCGCATATGTCTGTCTTTGCGGATAATGATGGCTTTTCGTTGCCAAAGCCATTTCTTCCAATTCTTTCGCTTCTTTCTCGTTTCTTCCGGTGATATCCCCCTCGACTGCTCGCCTTATGTTTCCTCGGTCTCGAAGCTTTTTCTTCGCTTTTAGTGAGTTCCGACTTCCCCTTTATCCTTAGTATTCCATCCGAACCTCCGTACGTAACTCTTTCCGCGGCCTTGCTCGAGATAGCTCTTTTTCGCTTTATTCCCGGGACGAGCGCTGCCTTTCTCCTTTGGTGTCCTTCGAGTAATATAGCGAGGCGCTGTGTGGCCAGGATTTAAGTTTTGTTCTTACTACTCGTTATCACCATGGGTCCGGGTCGCTCTTCTTCTTTGCACATTGTGATTCCTACGTCGTCTGCTCAGTGGCTGATCGGCAACGCCTCACCGTCAAATGAGTTGATCTCGAGACAATTCCCTGGGAGCCCTTTCCTTTGAACAAAGGTAAGGGAAGAATTGAAGAGATCAAGTATCCCGGGGGATCGGAATATCTAAAGTCCGCCGGAGTGTGAAGCGGAAAGCTTCGGACTCCGTTGAGAAGGACCGCTCGTCTTGGGGTAAGGTTCCGAACCGGGGCGTTCTTCTCCCATGTCCGAGCATCAAGCGCCTCCCGCCGAGGTCCCTAAAGCTCTGTGCCCGCGCCTGTTCTCGTTCCGTCGCACGGTGCAAAAGACTCGGAAGGGTCGGGAACGTACCGCCGGAGGTCATGCCTATAACTGCTTGGAATCAAGGCAGTAGTGCTAAGCCTCCTTCCTCGAGGATGGAAGAGTTGAAGAGGAAGGGCTCCAAAGCTGACGGGGATGGAGATTCCCGCTTCCCTCACGCCGAACTTGCTACGGCGTGGGTTTCGTCCATCCTAAAGATTCCGATCTCAAGAGGTCCGGCACCCGCCCATCGGGAAGCCTTAGCCCGTCCCTTCAAGGGGGTTGCTCTGTAGTTCCCGTGATTCGCCAGGTTCTTTTAACTCAGTCAAGTGTACTCGATCTTTGTGGTCAGTGGGTAGTGGCTACTCATTTGAAGCAGCTTCCGCCAAAAGGCCAATCCGAACGAAGGTCATGTCAAAGCCTCTCAAGTTTACAAGGCGAGGGTGGCTCTACTTCTAAACTCGGGCTAAGCCGCAGACCGGTCCGTAGTATGACCGGCGGAGGCTGCGGAAGCTTTAAGTCCGACTTGAGACATACTTTGTTGGCGTGAGCTCAGGCCTAGGGTAGAGAAGATGAGTCTAGAAACAAATGAGCGCGCCGGTCGAAGCCGAGGCTAGGACGGGGTTGCAGGGCCGTATAAAATGACTTATCGAGGCCGTGACGCTGCGGGGCCGCCTGGGGCCAGCCACGGTCCGGATCTGCTTTTAAGTCTCGTAGCGAAATGGCGGGGTCTCGAGAAGAGCTGCGTGTAGCCAAAGATGAGATGTGCAACAAGACAACGCTGCTAGATGGAGCTCGTCGCGAGGCTGCCAAGGCTATAAGCTTTGTGGAATGCCCTAATCGTGACGCCTACGGGCTCAGGGGACCTTCATAAGCAAGAGACTCGATCGGCTCGTAGGACGAAGTTATAGCGAGGTCGGTGGACGAGGCTTGTACTAAATGGGCTTCGGGTGGCTCGTCTCTCGTGAGGAAGGCCTGGCAATGCCTATCCAGCCCGACTTCAACTGAGATCCCTAGCTAACCGAGGTCCAATCCCCCTTCTTCTCACCCTCCGCCCTACCTCAAATGTCCGATCTCTCGCATGTATCTTTATAAGCCGTTCGTTGTTGTTGTTGTTTTTTTTTTTTTCATACTGGGGCCCGTGACATATGTAGCCTTCTCTTTAATGAATATCTATTTTTTTATTTCATCGTTTTCGCCTCTACTTGTGTTCTTCGCGCTGTTCTACATGAACCGAATTGACTTCTCGTTTGCATGGCCTGAATCGTGCGCCTGAGTTGAGTAGTTGATCTCTTCAAAACTCGTGGTTGCCGAGGCCCGTGGGTCGAACGCCCAGCCGAATCGTGCCCTAGGCCGCCCTCGCCTCGAAGGTTTCTGCAGCTCTTCAAACCGTGTTGCCGAGGCCTGCGGGCCGACCGCTCGAAACGAACCGCTCCCCGAGCCGCTCGCCGCACGGCTCGAAATGGTAGCCGAGCTCTTCGCCAAACCGAAGCCGCCGGGCTTCGGGCGCCGAGGCCTTGGCGGGCCGAATAGCCCGAGCCGAATCGACTTCGGTGCGCCGTATACCTTGCCGGCAGCGCCGAGCCCGCCAAACCGGAAGCCGCCGGGCTCCCGCGCCGAGGCTCCATGGCCGACCAGCCTCAGCCGAATCGACTTCACGTATGGCCGCATGGGCCTCGAAGCCGGTAGCCAGCTCGTCAACCGAGCCGCCTCGGCTCGGGGCACCGAGGCCTTACGAAGCAAATGTACTCGAAATGAACCGACTGGCCGCATGGCCGCAGGCCGCCTGCCGAGTAGTCGAGCCTGGCCAAACCGAGTTGTCGGGCTCCTGTAATGAGGCCTTATGGGCCGAATAAATGAAATGAACCGACCCGGCCGCATGGCCGCCGTCCCAGTCGACTTGCCGCTCAGCCGCTCACTTCCAACTTGAAAGATGCGAATGTCTTTAATGATGATTCATGGAGAATTGGAAACGATTGTGCGACTTTTTGGGTGCTTCAACCTTCTTATAAATGGTGGCTTTACTGCTATGTGGGCTCCATAATCTCGAATCTTCCGCCCTTTTGGTGCGAATCGACCGCGACGAAATGAAGCGCCGAAGCTTCGTCATCTCGCGGATCCTCGCCTGGGATTCTGCTGGGGTTCCGTAGTCCTCTCGCTCGTGGAGTTGTGGTTTTTCCCTAGTCTCCCTTCGAAAGTCGTGGTTATCCCCTACTTCTTCGTGTTAGGATGACTGAGAGGGCTAAGACATTTCTTGTATCGCTTCTATTTTCATCATCCTCTTCTTTCTTCTCCTTCTCCTTCTCTTTCATTCTCTCTTCTTTTCTTTCTCATTTTCTTCCCCATCTCATTCTCCCTCTTTTCCTTTCCTTTCGCATTTCTCTTCCTTTCTTTCTGACGCACAAACTCTTTCCTTCCCTTTTTTCTTCTTCTCCTATTTTCCATCTCTTTTTCCTTTCCTCTTTCTCTCGAGGCGAACGAGGAACTCCGCCAGACTGCTTGTTTCCGAGATGGGCGAATGACATTACCGATTGTAATCAATTGTACCTTTATTGCAATAAAAGATATTTTTTATTTCTTGAATCTCGACTCAGGCACTTTAATGTGTAATCTTCTCAGATATTCCCGACCGCGGACGCCTGACCGTATAATTACTAAACACACGTCTCGTCATCCTAAACCGATAATACTTTATTTAAGATTACAACCGGGAGGGCTCATCGATAAAAACGCCCTAAGGTGCTCAAGATTCCAAGTGCGAGGTAGAATCTTTTCCCCTCTTTTCCGTCCGGAGTTCGTGAATTGCCAAGCTTGGATTACGCGCAAGGTCACGATATAAGGGCCTTCCCAACTAGGCCCTAGTTTTCCATGCGTAAGCCGATTTTTCCGTCAAGCAGGAGCTTTAAGACGAGGTCCTGTGCTTGTAATTCATGGGTTTGACTTTGGTTTAATAATTACCGCTCTCTCTCCTTTGCAATCTTCCGTGCGCGACCCGCTCACGCCATCTAGAGGTTTAGATTTAAAGTGAGCCCTCGCTGCTGTGTGTTCCACGCTGCCAATCTCGATCCTCGGGGACTTTGGGTAAACCTATCTTAACCGGCCATCGTCTCGTACAAAGGCTGGGGGTGAATGGGGGTTTCGGGTCGCTAACTCTCGCGCTGTAGCTCAGAGCCCATAACACCCTGTGGAGGTATTCTACCCACTTGCCTTAAGATCTTCCACCTGTCTTCCTCGACGGTGACTTCCGTCCCGTCCATTAGATCGCTGACGTGCTGTGGACAAGTAATAATTTAACCCGAGCTCTAAGACAAAAATCCTTGAACTTGTCATTATCAAATTGCTTTCCATTATCTGACACCAGAGCTCTTGGGATACTAAACCTGCATATTATGGAACACCACACAAAAATTGCTGTGATCTTCCTGCTCGCGGATAAGAGCTTTCAAAGGTTCTACTCACCCATTTGGTGAAGTAATCTACTGTGACGATGATGAATTTGTATCGCCTTTCCCCAATGGGTGAGGTCCCAATATGTCCAAACCCCACTCGCCGGAAAGTGCCGGGGCTTGCGGACCGATGTCGTGGGCCCTACGGGAGGCGAGAGATTTCGTGTGCTCCCGGCGCATTCGCATTTTCTCGACCGTGCCTGGCCGCATCTGGTGCATTGTGGGCTAATGGTATCCCTCGCCTTTAATACTTTTTCCCTGCTTAATGCCCGAGTCTGAAGTAGGTTTCCGGTGACACGCCTTCATGTACTTCCCTGAGTACGTATTCGACGTCTCTTTCTTCAATACACCCTAAGGATAGCGCTAAAAAACCCGCTTGTAAAGACGTCCCTTATGAACAAGAACCCGGTCGACCGCTTTCGAAAGCTTAAGTGCTCTTTGGGTCACCTAAGAGCGCCCTCCCAGAAGTCTCATACGGGGTCCATCCAGCTTTTTATGGTTCGACAAAGGACAGTGGAGACCTCACGTCTGTTAGATCTACGGAGGGCCCGTGAGGCGCCCACGGGCGTCGCCCCCGTGAGGTCTTCGGGAGGCCGTGACCGCTTTTATAGCATTCCGCCTGAATTCTCCGCTCCGTACGTGTCCGACCGAACCAATGTGAATTCTTCCGCAACCCTGCACTCCGAGGCATGTGATCATTTTTCACCTTACCGTAGGTGTCTTCTTATTTATCTTTACTACCAACCGGGAGTCACCGCACTGCTTCGGGTCAACTTCAATTGAATGGGCGAGGTCGAGACTCGCATGACGCCCTTACACTCCTGGCCTCGCTGTTGGAGGCTTGGAATCCGACCGAGCCGCACTCAATATCTATTCCCTTCCGAGGTCGAGGATTGAACCCTACTCCGAGCCTTCCTTGAGCCGCTTATGACCCTCGCATACCCGAGAATTTCCAGATGGGGAGGTTAGTCGTTGTTTGAGTAATTTCTATGGGGCCTCACGAGGTGAATTCCATGATTTAAGTCCGCCAAGACCTCGATTCCTTTTATCAAGTAGCCTTCAACTTATATCCGACGCCGAACTCGCTTAACCCTACGGGCCCACTTCATCAACCTTCCCTGAGGTCTCGGCTTGTGTGAAGACCTCGCTTTATCTGCATTCTCATTGGGACTTCAATGGTATGAGATTGAAAATAAGGGCGAGGTTCCGGTCGCTTGCTACTAACACCGTGGATTAATTTCTCCATCCTCGGTACCTTCCTACTCCTCTCGAGCCTCTGGGCTGCAATAATAGACAAGATGTCAGACTCTCGGCCTTTGTCTCCGACGAGGACTCCTGGTCGAAACCAACCACAAAGTGCAGTGCTCAGTTTCCCGCAGGGGCTTACCAAAATGGGGGGAGCTCAAATACGCCTTCAACGCTGAGAATGCTTCCTCATAGCTCAGATCCCACCCAAGCTTTTTAAAAACTCGAAGAAAGGTCGACATTTATCATCGCCTGATACGACCGCTTTAAAGCCGCAATCTCCCTCGCCAGACGCCGAACCCTTTATGCCGGGATGGTGGCGCATGTCGCAGTACCGCCTTTATTTTGTCCGGATTTCGGGCCTTACCCCTGCTGTCGACCATGAAACCGTGATTTTCCAAACGATTAATTCGAAGGCGCATTTGGTCGGATTTGAACTCATGTCAGATTCCCCTCGTAGATCCGAACGCCCTGGCCGATGAGCTATGTGGGAGCTCTGCGGCCAGGTTGACTTCACCAACATGTCATCTTATATACACCTCCATGATGCCCTTATCGCTCGGAACATCCCGTTTACCAACCTCCGATAAGTAGCTCCTCGCTCTCAGCTCAAAGGGCATCACACGATAGCACAGTTCCTCGTCTCCGTGACGAATCCAGGCCCGGGTCATCCGGATCCATGTCGATTTTGTTGGTAAAGTGAGAATGCAATCCATAAATCAGGAGTTCATGGTCGGCTGTGGCATCTAATGATAATGTAGATTCGCAGAAAGGGAAACTATCTTTTGGCATGCTCGTTGACGCTTCGCGAAGTCACGCAGAGCCACCACTTTCCGCTTGCTTTTCGACGAGGTATGACGCCGCCAACCACTCGTGATATTCCACTTCCTATCGCTCGCCGTAGGAGTTTGCCGACCTCCTCGCTGATCGCCTTTCGCTTCTTCGTGCACGGCTCCTTCTCGTTGATCGCTTGAAGCTGATGGACTCCACGTTTAGCTTATGAGTGATTATTGCAGGGTCAATTCCTTCCATATCTGCCTGTTTCCATGTGAAGACCTCTTTGTTCTGTCTCAAGAAATGGGTAAGAAGGCTTCTGAGGTCTTCCGCGAGCTCGAACCGATTGTGAAGCAGGGTGTTCGTGTGGTTGTCGCCTAAACGGCACAGTTCCAGCTTCTTCCGAGGGCTCAGTCGTGTGTCACCTCGCCGCAAGATCTCCGTGTCGTCCGTACATACGTTATCGACCGCTGGGCTCATGGTTGCCGAATAACACCTCTCGCCACGCCGTCTCCTTCGAACCATCCCTACCCGGGCCAGGGTAGGAACTCGATCATCATGTGGTGCGCAGGGAATCGACTTTGATAAGGCGAGAAGGTCCATCTAACAAGATGCAGGTGCTGACGGTTTACTACGAGAAATCTCATCATTACAGTTGCCCGACACCTGGTCTCCCAAATTGAGAACTAATTGGGGATTGAGCCCCAATCCAGCACCTTCTCCCCTGCAGAATCCCCATAGCTGGTGTTGATCGGGTTCTAGTTTCTCCCTTCCGATGCCCATCTTGTCAAAGGCCGACGCGAAGATGATGCTCTACCGAACTCCCATCGTCCTCAGACCCTAAGTGGATCGTTCTTCTTAGCTAACACGCCTTATTACCAAAGGATCGTCATTAGGGGTGTTGGCATCCCTCCAAGTCTGAATCCGAGAACGTTATGGCTATGCCTGGGCCCAGGGTTGTTCGATACCGCTCGCAATTTCCATTATCTCTCCTGACCTGATGCTACGCAGATGGGCCTTCCTAGCGCAGCTGGATTTCTCTCCTCCAGCAAATCCTCCTACAATCACATGGATTTCCCAAGGGTCAGCAGGCTGAGTTGTCATCATGAGGTGGGCGTGTGGTGGCTGCAAAGCCCGAGCCTAATCTCCGAGCCCTCCGTGCTTCAGCGCTATGAAGGCCTGAGATACCCACGCCGAATTAAATATTCTATTTCTTCTTGAGTTGCATGCGCCGTCCGCGGCGATGTTCAGAATCTCCTGCATGGAATTCACAACACCCGGTGTTATCTCTTTGGCCGGGTCCGACCTCATCCGAGACTACCACCTCGTAAATGTTTCCTCGTGCTCGCACCCGCGCAGATCTCGAGAAACCGCGGCCGTTGGCGGTAAACCGAGGTGAATAATGCTGTCGCCGTTTGGGCTGAGGTGGACCTAGGCAGTCTCTGAGGCTTCCACGCCTTTCTGGGACCCGCTCTCCTTCTTTCTTCGAGACCTCTCCAGTCATTCTCGTCCTTTTAGTTCGGGCCCTCATCGCTGTCGCCCCAAGCTTTACGGGTCGAAGAGCTTCCTTTCGATACGAGGGCTTCTTCACACGTACTTCGCTTTAGCGAGCACCTCTCGCCACGCCGTCTCGAGGATTCTTAGAGATGGAAAACATCAAGTCGCTGGATCGCACTCTTCATCCAATGGTGATAGTGAACTTCTCGTCGGGTATATCTACCTTCAGAGACTCGGCATTGAACCTCTGGACATAGGACCTCAGGCTTTCTTGCGAGCTCTGCTTGATGGTCAGCAAATGATAGCTTGGCTTTCTGTATGTTCTGGCTCCAATGAAGTGGGAGACGAACGCAATAGATAGTTCTCTGAATGAGGAGATTGACGAGCGAGCTTTGTTGAACCAAGCGGCCAGGACGCTTTAATGTGATAGCGAAAGCTCTGCATAAATGCAGGTCACGATACCGAATGCGGCTCCATTTGATTCTTGTAAGTGTTGAGATGATGTACGGAATCTCTGGCACCATCGAACGCTTCCACTTGCGACACTCTGAATTTTGCTGGGAGAGGAAAGTGGAGCACCTCGGCTATGAACGGTGACTCAGTTTGTGGCGCACCGGGGGTGTCCATAGGAGTGAGGCTCGTCCCTTAAGCCTTCCTTCATGCGGCTGAGTTCCTGCTGGAGGCTCTTGAACCTCTGTTCCCATAGTTATCCTCGCCCCTTCTTTGAGGGTCGTAGTTCCTCGTTATCGGCCCGTGCCTCCGTGCCCGTTGCCCTCCTCTCAAGGGTTAGGGTGGTCAGGTGCTTTAGCTTCATTTGGATGCCTTCCGTTTAGCACCTCGAAGTGTCGGGGTTTGGTTGTCCTTCGTGATAGGCGGAATTACTACCTTCTTGAGTTTGTCGTGCCTCCCGTGATCGTTGCATCTGCCTGGTGATTTGTTCTAATTCTCTTATCAGGCATTGGTTGGTGAGGCGGAGAGCCTCCACCTCGTCCGTGTTAACTGCGTCACTTCGCGTGCCCGAGGAGTCGGTTGTCCCGTCTTTGGTTGGTTCTACCATCCTTTGTAGGGGATTGGCGTTGCTCACCTTGTGTTAGAGTTGATACCAGCATCGATGTGGTGATCGATTTATTTGTAAAATTGTAGTTCCCACGAACGGTGCCAAGCGATGATGCCTTTGTCGGATGGGCTGGAGTGTATTAGGTCGTTGAGCCGACGGGACCTCTTGCTGAACCGGTGAGGCTATGTTATTTGTTCTCCCACATGAAAACAAGAAGAAGAGCGACGAACTTTGCCAGAGTGGCGCTCGATGCTAGTCAGATTCACTCTTTGAAGGAGAAGGATAGACTACTTAGAGGGCGAATGTGTTGAGTACCTTTCACCGCGGGGGTGGCATGATATATATAGCGTATGTTTTCCCAATTGGATGGGATATTTTCTTCTTTTATCGCTATCGGATTTAATAAGGGATATTGAAGGAGCAGTTTATTGAGAATTATCCTTCTCCCTTGTTGGTGAGATTTAGTTGGATTTGTAGGATAAGATGTTCTTGGGGATTATCCTACTTCCCTTATCGGCGAGATTTAGTCTAATTTGCAGGATATGTTGTTCTTGGGGATTATCCTACTTCCCTTATTGACGAGATTTAGTCTGATTTGCAGGATGTGGGCCTTCCGAAATATCTACATTATCGACCTTTGGGGCGAGCGGATTGGACTTTCGTTTTGGGATGACATCAAGGGCTTGAGTATTTCATTGGGCTTGCCTCTTATTTGGGCCTAGCAAGTGGGCCTGCGCGCCTATTTTTCAAACCCTATCAAAACTTTTTTTTTTTTTTTTTGTGAAAATAATAGTTTTTGAAACCTATTATCTAATGTTTTTGCAATACAATTTTATATCTTGTATTTTCCTTTTAATGATTATGTATATTTTCATAATTATCTTTTAAAATCGTTAATTTTCATGAAAATTATATGCTTCTTTTTTTTTTTACTATTGAAAATATTAAACTGTTGTTCAGTGAAAAAAAATAGCTATCATATGATTTCAAATAATTGTTTTAATTAAATAAAATAATAAAATAATTAATAGTATATTATATAAATTCTTTAAAAAAAAAAGAAAACAAATTATAAGTATTTCGTAAGTCTCGTCCTAGTGAAGAGGGTGTAAGTCTTGTCTTGGTGATGAGGATTAGAGTTTTCAGAACCGGAAAGAGGATCTTGATGTTTGTTAACAAGAATGAAGGGAATCACAAATCTTTGCGAACAAATCACTTTGAAAAAAGAGGATGCTTTTGGGATGAAATTAGAGCAGGACCAGAGGGAGGTAGTTCAAACGAACCCGAATTCGTGTTTGGTCAGGAAGTTCCTCCCAAATAAATTACGAAGCGTTGTGGAAACCGGTGAAGGAGGTGAGTATAAGCGAGATAATGCCAAACATGTATAGGAGATAACATTTTCTAAATTTTGAATTGTTTTATTTATTCATTTAATTACTCTTTTATTTTTGTAATGACTTATATATGCAAATATTATTCTTTAATTAAAGTTAAGTAAATTCCCTCCATGGTATGAGAGCCTAAGGTTTAAACCAAAACCCTACCTCTATTTTTTTTTTCTAACCGCCACCTGGTCTTCCTCCTCATCACTTGTTGGCCCTTCTCCCCGTCAACTGCCGGCCCCAATAAAACCCTAGCAATCACAACCTTGCCAAAAACTTCCCCTACACAACATGTCCACCACCCCGGCCACCTTGATTCCTCCCGCCTCCTCCCCCACCTCTGCAAACCCTCATGTCCGCCCCTCCCTCTCTACCTCTGTCGATTACTTGCAATCCTTAATTGCCATTAATGTCACTGCTCAAGCCCCTCTCAAACTCAATTCTACAAACTACTTTGCTTGACGTGCCCAATTTAATTCTTTATTAATTAGGTATGACCTTTTTGCTTATGTTGATGGTACGCTACCATTAACAATAAAGTGAACTAAAAAGAAATAAAAATTTTCAGGACAGGAATGGACCCGAATGGGGTAATAGAAATCGTTTATTCAAATAATAATACTAATAATTAAAGAAAAAGGAAAAAAAAAGGGATAAAATCAAAAGTCAAAAAGCAGGGGAGACGGGATAAGTGAGTGCGTGAGAGTGAGGGGATTTTTGTTATTTTTATTTTCTTCTCTTTGTTTCTTTCTTAGATTTACGGAAATCGGATTGTAGATTTTCGGTCGAGCGAGAAAGACAAAGTTGGTCTCTGCGACGAGCTACGCGTAGGTACCAAAAAACAGCATTTCGTCACATGGTGGAAATTTTCCTGTTGTGTTATTTCGAGCCTAAATGCTATGTAATGGCTTAAAATGTTCTTAGAGGTCGTGGTGTAAACTTGAGTCCCAAAGTACAGGCGAGTTTAGGAATTTTTAAGAATTTTTGGGACTGTGTTCGGACAGTTCAGGCTACATTTCGGGACTGTTTATGGCCAGTTCAGATTGAAATTTCAGGATAGTAGTCGGACAAGTCGAACAAAATTTTCAAAAATGTTTTCGGGTGTTTTTAGACTCTATGGAAAGTCCCTTGAGTCAAAAAGTTATTCACTATATAGTTTTATGGGGCATTTAATGTGTAAAGGATATTTGGTCATTCATCATTATCAATGTCATATCGAATGGGACTAGCACGTAAAGTTTTGTTAGATAGTTAAGTTCGATATAGTCGACGAAAATTTTGTGTATGTTTATGGTTCGTTGAGGCGAGGGGGGCATTTTTCGGTACTGTATGGATTGTGTGGCGATTTGAGCGTCAGACGAATGCAGAGTCAACGACAAGATTTGAGAAAGAAATTAATTAGAAAAGGTGAGTACCAATTCTTTTCTAAAGCGAAAGTGTTTAAATTACAAGTTTGTAAGATTACTTTGAAAATATAAATTTATAAAGCATTTTTACCTCCCTTGTTATACTCAGTGAGAAAAGTTTGATTTGTTATTTAGAAAGCAGTTTGGTTTGGTTTAGCAAAACCCTAGATAAGCTACTGACTCGAGTTTCGGTCGGATGTATTCCAGTTGATAACGTAGCGGTATGGGATATTATGACTAACTATATATTGCACAGTAGGCAGTGGGATTAGATCTAGTATATATTTATATAGTGAGTCGCCCTCGCACATTCGAGGTATATAGTTAGCGGCCGACTTGAGTACGTAGCGATGGTGTTGGTTAGAGGTTCCATCAGGGCATTTTGGTTATGAAGGTTCCATTATGTTTATAGAGATCGCCGGTGTTCAGGACCGTATTAGGCGGGTAGTGTTCAGGAGTTCTTATCGATGCAGGTTCAGGAGCATCCGCGTCTAATTATTTGAGAAATTGGCTGATGGTTGGTACTTGATTTCTGATGCTTCCGGATATTAACCACCAGAAGCGAGTTTCGATGCGAAATAGTTTTTAGAGCAGTTTTCCAGCAGAGTGTAGTTTTGAGCGGTTTTGACAACGCCGTAGTTTTTCAAAGCAGTTTGAAATGGTTTTCGCAAAGCTTCAGTTTTTCTCATAAACGGTTCTGACCATTCTGTCTGATTCATATTGGGAGGTACAAGCCGATGAAGCATGACCTTTAGAACTTATAGTACTCAACGAGCCGTTTGGCTCACATTTTGTTTTTAAATAATTTTTCAGATGCGAGTCTTTGAAGTCGAAGACCTTTAAGGATTGTCGATCCTGAGCGTTGTGTTATGATTATATATAAGATAAGGTGTAAAAAGTAAAGTAGTAAAGTAAAATGTGACATTTTGTATATGTAAATATCTTTTGTAAAATATGCATGCATGGTTTTGAGAAAAACAGGTTGCGATGAAATTATGTTGAATTGATCCTTATCTTATATTTTGATGAGGACCAGAGGTCCTTTATGGTTGGAGTTGGATTTTTGAAAAACATTGGGAGTGTACATTTTTTTTATACAGGTGATTTTTGTATTTCGGGCTTGACCACCGTGCAGTCGTTATGCTGCCGGATTTTCGTTAAATCTAAAGGTGTGATTTTGATAGAAAAGTGAAAGTACATAACCGTTTTCGAAAACCGGTTTCGGCGGTTGCGGCTTAGCTTCATGGTAACTTGTCGGTCGGCGAGCTTGGCTAGGGATTCGCGTGGAGTTCTTGGCGAATTTCTGTCACTAGGAAGGGGGTATGTCAAGTTGGTATCAGAGTAGTTTTAGGCGATAGGTCGCTTGTTTTTCGTGCGTTTTCCACATTATTTCCTATAGAATTGTTTTTTTATAATGATTTTCCTATTGTAACCTACATGGTTTTTCTTTAATCACTTACGTATAAATATTGAAAAGTGTCACTTGAATCTTTTAACCTTGAAATTCACGACGTATGCGGGAAGTCGTAGAGGTTGATCTAGGACTTTCTTGGAGGCACCACGGAGAGATAATAGTAGAGCACACCCTTAGATTGGAAAAATGCCCCGATGAATCAGCCCCGAGCGAGAACCATCGGTAGCGGACCCGGGTGGTGTACCTTGACGATGGATCGGGTTATGCAGTTGCAATGGCTACCCATCGGGACACGGGGGCCTCCCAGAAGAGCGAGAGGGCATGATAGGAACGCTCTAAATTAGGGGTTAAAACTTGTAGTGGTGCGGCGACGAGGCAGCTTACTTATGGCTAGATAGGGTTAGTGAAATTTATGCAATGATGGGGTGTTTAGATGAGCAGAAAGTCCTCTTTTCAGGGTTTTGATGGCAGCCGGGACGGGGGCGGTGGGAGGCCATTAAGAGGGACGCCTCAGGAGTCACTGGGACCAATTAAACGAGGCATTCTGGAACTGATTTTACACCATAGTTATCGGGATGCAAAAATAGAAGAATTCTTCGAGTTAGAGCAGCGATCACGGCAGTGACGGAGATATGAAGCGAGAGGTTTGCCCCGAGCTGTGAAATTGAGGTGCCTATGATACAGAAAATGAGGAACATAAGTGTAAGCGATTCATGTGGCGGCAGGCGTCCCGAATTAAAGTTCATCTAGCACAGGCATCTCAAAAATAACTTTGGTGAGGCCGGTTGAGGTACGCATAGGAATTAGAAAGGATAGTTTCAGTTCTAACTCATGGGCGGCTAGACAGTAAGAGAGGTGCTCCCAGCACTAGTCAGCTAGACACCAGTCAGTCTAGTAGAAAGAAAGGAAAGGGTGGTAGCGGTAGAGGCTCGAGACGAGAGGGCGACATCCCAGCCCGGGGATCGATACGATCGCCGGCAACTTGGGAGGTGGCGGTCTTCGAGATCATCTTTCCATTGTGCCATGTCAAAGGGGGCATCTCGGAGAGTGCGGGATGAACATGGCCGGGACATTTCCATTGCGGGCAAGAAGGTCACTTTATCAGGAATGTATAGTTAGTAGGCGTAGAGACCTGCGAGGTAGATGCGGTAGCATCACCAGGGCGCAGCGGTCCCGGTCGAGCTAATAGTAAAAATTGGTTCGGGTAGAATTGGCTGATCTGACACACGGTAGAGGTCGCGGTGAGGTGCGGGAGGCGACGGTACCACGTTGGCTGGGTCAGTGGTACTTCATTGCTCGAGGCTGGGTGTTATAGTCACCGAGTAGGAGCGGATCGTCACCGGGCGTGATTCTTAATGATTTCGGTTTACGATCATGATGCATATGCATTGGTGGACCATGAGCCACTCATTCATTTATTTGATTACCATTCAGCGAGAGGCACCGGATAGAGTCGACCTATAGATGGTCATATGGTGGTTCCGGTACCCAATGGGGATACTATGATATTGAAGGATAGTTAAGTATGATTAGGTGATCGAATAAGGATTTTCAACGGACTTGATACAGTGTTAGGTATCCGTGATTCGATATAGTCTTGGGTATGGACTGGTTATCAAGCGCCGACCACCTTAGATTGCTATAAGAAAGAAGTAAGATTAGTTCGACCCGGAGAGACGGTGTGATATTCGGAATCGAGAAGAGATGTATTCATTAATCTTAAGCGTGGCACCGAAAATGTCGAAGGTTGCCGAGGTTATTGGCATTTGTAGTGGATAGGAGACAAGAGGGGACACGACTGGAAGACATCCCCATAGTCAAAGAGTTTCCATATGTCTTTCTAGATGATATTTCAGGTTTACCCCCGGATAGAGCAATTGAGTTTGTTATTGAACTAAATTCCGGGGACCCGAGCGATATCCGTTCCTCCCGCATCTGAGAATGGCGCCAGCAGAGTTGAAAGAATTGAAGGCACAATTGGAGGAATTGCTAAGAAAGGGCTTCATCCAACCTAGTACCTCACCGTGGGGAGCTTCAGTTCTCTTCATAAAGAAGAAAGATGGAAGCTTACGATTGTGTATAGGCCCATGAACAGCGAATCGGTGTGTGATACACAGCCGGTATCGGCACCACCCGTATAGATAACTATTTGACCAATTGCATGGATCTCAGGTATATTCTAAGATTGACCTAAGGTCAAGCTACCATCAATTGAGGGTCTCGGAGAATGATGTTTCTAAGACTGCTTTCAGGACGAGATACGGTCACTACGAGTTCCTAGTGATGCCATTTGGATTTACTAATGCCCCAGCTGCGTTCATGGATTTGATGAACAGGGTATTCAGTCCGTATTTAAATTAAGTTTGTGATCGTATTCATTATTGACATTCCTAGTGTACTGGGCAGTCCGGAGGAACATGTGAGCATCTCTCGGTGGTGTGCGGTCTTAGAGGCGTCGGTTATACGCTAAGTTAGTAAGTGCAGTTTTGGTTGAATGAAGTAACTTTCTTAGGTCGTGTCATTTCGGTGAGGTATTGGTGTGGATCCTCGGAAGATCGAATCTATAGTGAGCTGGGCTAGCCCACAAATGTTTACGAGTTCGCGGTTTCCTTGGATTGGCGAGGTTATTACGGAAATTTGTTGGCGGTTTTCGAGATGTAGCCCAGTTGGCCAATCCTGGCTGAAAAGGATCGAGAGATTCGAGTGGTCGGATACATGCCGGCATAGTTTTGAGGCGAGGCGGGAGGGTGTGAAGCTCGGTGTTAGCACTCTGGTCGGGAAAAGGACGGTTATGTGGTGTACAGTGATGCCTCCAGACAAGGGTTAGGGTGTGTTTTGATGCAAAATGGTAGAGTGATAGCTTATGCTTCCGTCGATTAAAGAAACACGACGAAATACCGACCCGTGATTTAAATTAGTAGCAATGGTTTTGCTCTAAGATGCTGAGACATTATCTATATGGTGTTCCCTGTCAGATATTCACTTAGATCGCAAGAACACCATGATATATCTTCTTTCGAAGAGCTTAACTTAAGGCGGCGCCCAGTGGTTGGAAGTGATTAAGGATTATGATTGCACGATAGAGTACGTCAGGGAAGGCGATGTAGTGGCCCGATGCCTTCGCCGAGGAAGCCCAGAAGGGTTCATCTTATCTGCGAATGAGTATATCTCCCATTGTTGATAGAGTTGAGATCTTTGGGAGTTCAGTTGCGGGTAGCTGATACAGGGACACTGTTGGCATCATTTTATGTTCGTCCTTTTCTCGTGGATCAGATCAAGGAAGGTCAGAAGCAGGTTTCAGAGATGATTAAGTTGAGGGCAAATATTGAGGGTGGTAGGAAACCGAGGAGTTCGGATCGGAGACGATGGCATAATAGTTAGAGGGGAGTCGAATGTGTGTACACTAAAAAATGGAATTTGAACTAAAAGGGAAATCATGGAAGGCTCATTCTTCGGCATATGCCATGCACCACAGTAGCACAGATGTATCATACTGCGAGGAGCATTATTGGTGGAAGGGCATGAAAAAGTGCTGATTTCGGTATCGGATGCCTAACTTTGTCGTAGTAAAGCGAGCACGAAGCGCGGGAGAAGATACAGCCCCTTCGATTCTGTATGAGTGGGATAAGATTACTATGGATTTTGTTACCGAGCTTCTAAGGAGCTTCGGGGAACAACACGATGCCATAGCCGGGTGATAGTGGGCAGACTAACGAAATCGGCGCATTTTCTCCCGAGTTAGTAATGATGACGGTTGAATGAGTTGGCCCCGATTATATGTGGAGAATGGTTAAGATTACATGGTGTTCCTATATCGATAGTCGGACCGAGACCCAGTTCACATCCGGATTTTGGTCGGTTCTGAGGATGCCATGGGGACTCGATTGCACTTTAGCATAGCTTTCCATCCTCAAACTGATGGTCAGTCAGAGAGAACTATTCAGATGCTAGAGGATATGCTTAGAGTATTCGTGATAGAGTTTAAGGGAAGCTGGGATACGCATTTATCTCTGATGGAGTTCGCCTACAACAACAGTTATTAATCCGATTATAGACAGCTCCATTTGGAAAAGCGTGTATGGTAGGAAGTGTTGGCCTCACGTATCTTGGATGATAGGAGAGAGGGGCCCGATGGGCCGAGGTTAGTACGGATTACCTTAGATAAGATCAGTTATGAGATAGACTCAAGATAGCCGGGACGGCCCGGGGAAAAGTTATGTGGACAAGCGCGTAGGGATCTACAGGTTCAGGTGACGATAGAGTCTTCCTTAAAGTTTCCTTGGAAAGGTGTCTCGAATTTGGAAGGCGCGGAAAATTTGAGGCCCGGTCTGTAGGGCCATATGAGATTATTGCGAAGTGAGACCGATATATAGATTGACCTTCCTCGAGTTGTCTAAGGTTCATAATGTATTTCATGTATCCATGCTCATGAAGTACATTCAGATCCACTCCATGTACTTTCGAGATCCTTGATAGAACTAAAGGATAATTTGGCCTATAGGGCGACCCGATCTGCGAGATAGTAGATCGCGAGCAGATTTTTGCGGAATAAGGTCATCAGCTAGTCAAAGTTTTATGGGAATCATGGAATTAAGGAGGCTGCGTGGGAGTCAAGGCTTGAATCTGTGAGTGATATCCTCGGTTGTTTTAGTTAAGGTATCCTCTTTATGTTAGTTTTGTTCATTCGAGGACGAAATGTTCTAAAGGAGGAGGATTTGTAACGCCCTGGGTCCCAGGGTGTCGTATGTGTGCAGTATGTGCACGAGGCTTCATAATTATTTTAGTGCCATAATAGAATTTTTGAAAGTTGTTTTAAGGGTGAAATTATAAAGATTTCAAAGAATTATGGAACTTTTTCAATTAAGGAAAATGGAGGGGTTGAATTCCAATTATGGAATTTTAAAAGGATAATAATAATAATAAATTACCATAATGGTTTAGGGAAGCTTAGAAAATTCTCTAGATCTCGGATGATGAAGCAGTTTTGCAGTTAAATTCGTCTCGCGAAATCCTAGCGACCCAGGAAGAAAAATTCGTTGGTGCGAGGCCCCATCAGGTATTTTCGATTTTCTAGATGATGATTGTCAGGAACTTCAGGGATGAGATTTTTACAAAAATCTTGAAAGTCAGGAAGTAGCTTGATTTAAGTTCATTAACAATAAAGTGAACTGAAAAGAAATAAAATTTTTCGGGACATGAATGGACACGAATGGGGCAATAAATCGTTTATTCAAATAATAATACTAATAATTAAGGAAAAAGAAAAAAAAAGGATAAAATCAAAAGTCGACGGCGGGGAGGCAGGGATAGTGAGTGTGTGAGAGAGTTTTTGTTATTTTTATTTTCTTCTCTGTTTCTTTCTCATATTCCCGAATCGGATCGTGAATTTCGTCGACGAACAAGAAGTTGGTCTGCGACAATTTGGGCGTGTTACCAAAAGCAGCATTTACGTCACACTTCAAGATGTGAAATTTTCCTATTTGTATTATTTATTTAAATGCTATGTAATGGCTTAAAATGTTCTTAGGCGTGAAATGTTGTAAACTTCGATTGAATTTTTAGGCGAGTTTGGGTGCGGTACAGCCTTGTGTTGAGACAGTTGGAGCTGCATTTCGGGACATTTATGGCGGTTCGATTGAAATTTGAGGATTGTAATCGGACAAGTCGGACAAAATTTTCAAAAATGTTTAGGTGTTTTTTAGACTCTATGGAAAGTCCCTTTAGAAAGTTTGATTTAAACAGATAGCGTTTTTGCGGGGTATTTAATGTGTGCGGACATTTGGTCGTACTTCGACATCATATTATCAATGTCCTTATCGAACGGGACTAGCACGTAAAGTTTTGTTAGAATCAAGTTCTTCGATAGTCGCTTGAAAGCCCCGTATGTTTGTAAGTGGCATAAAACGTTGAATCAAGGGCATTTTCTGCATTGTATGGATTGTATACGATTTGAAAGAATCCGATCAGAAGTTAGAATATATGTGAGCTGACAAGATTTGTTAAATTAGTTTGTAAAAGGCTAGTACTCAAAATTCTTTTCAAAACTAAAGTGTTTAATTACAAGTTAGTAAAGTGCTTGGAAAATATAAATTATAAAGATTAACTCCCACTTGTTATACCTGGCAGAAAAGTTCGATTTCAAGAGATTAAGAAACGCTTGGCCTCTCGTCAAAGAAACTCCCTAGACACACCCGCCCGCCGATGTATTTGACAGCAGGCTGGCAAGGTTATGGATATTATATAACACTCATATTGCCCTCGGTCTCCTGGGGGTTAGATCTAGTATATATTGATATGAGTCACCCTCCCGCACACTCCGGGCATATAGTTACGCCGCCGACTCTAAGACATGACGATGAGGTGTCAAGTTCCGAGGTTCCATCACCTAGCATTTTAGCTCGAGAACGACATTATGTTTATAGGAGATCCCGCCAGAAACATGACTGACTATATATTAGATTTTCGGTATGTTCGAGGTTCACTACTGATGCCAGGTTCCGAGGTTCCGAGTGCATCACGCTCTGGGTATTTTAAATGGGCCATAAGGGTTGGTACTTGATTTACAAGATAGCACTTTCGTATTAACCACCACTAACACTAGCCAGAATATTACAAGAAGATAAATAGTTTTCATGTAACGCTTTAATATGCCATAAGAAAACTCACATAAACAAGCTTTTACAACCATTTCGTGACAGAGATTTTCATATTGGGAGGTACAAATGTGCCAGACAACAACCTTTAGAAATTTTGAGATTCATCGAGCCCTCAGCCACTCACGCTTGCTTTTAAATAATTTTTCAGACAGGTGCCGGTTTCTAAAGACCTTTTCAGGATTCTAAGTCCTGACTGTTGTGATTATATATAAGATAAGGTGTAAAGTAAAAAGTAATAAAGTTAAAAATGTGACATTTGTATATGTAAATACCTTTTGTAAAATATACGCATGGTTTTGAGAAAACAAAGTCATATGAAATTATGTTGGATTGATCCTTATCTATTTTGACGAGACCGCAGGTCCTTGGATAGTCGAGTTGATATTTGGAAAATGGGAGTGTATATTTTATACAGTGATTTTTGTATTTCGCTGTCGACCACCTACAATAAGTATATGCCGTTTATTCGTTAAATCTAAAGGTGTGATTTTGATGAAAAGTGAAAAATTTTATAACCCACGTTTCAAAGACATTTTCAGCTTTAATCCATTTAGCTTCATGGTGTATCACATAATGAGCGAGTTTGGTCGAGAGGCATTATGGAGTTGCATATGTATTTCGTCACTGTGAAGGTCTATCAAAGTTCGCCGTTTGAATAAACTTGTGATTTTGGATGACTCAACAATCATATATTTTCAATGACTTGATCTCACATACTCCAAACTTTCATGCCTTCTAGTTCGAGAGAAACTCCTCTTGATTTTTGAGGAACTTTTTTAGAAATTATTAACTGAGGCATAGTTAAAACTCATGAACCTACTACTTGTGAAACACCTCGAATTAGACCCTAGTAGTTTTATTGCAATTTTGTAGTATAAGAAAAGTAAAATTTGTATTTTTCGGAAACTGAAGTACTAAGGGTAAATTGGTAATTTGTAAAATGAGGACTTAAAAGTCATAAAACAAGAAGAGTATTTGTTAAAGTAGGGAATTTGATAAGTTCAGATGAGAGTTGAAGGACCACAAATGAAGTTAAAGAAGGATACACCAAACATGGTCTTAGAAATTCTCATTTTTCGCTTTTAAAGGTTAGTAAGTATTTCTGGATAGAGAAAAGAGAAAAAGAAGAAGGAAGAAGAGAAGAAGAAGAAAAAACCAAAGTTTGGACCATGTTTGGAATGTCTCTTTTGTATGATTACTTGTATGGAACTACTCATAAATCTCTTCTTCTTTGTCTGCTGTGTGTGGGAAAAACTTGGTCGAAGTGTTGCTGTTGGTATAAGATGAGTTTTGTTAGTTTATTTTTGAGTTTTGATTGAGTCAGTTTTGCCTGGGAAGGAAATTTTCAATGAAATGGCCAAACAGCCCATTTATACTTCGTTTGACACCCCTACACTCAGCGTAGAAGTGCACGCTCAGCGTAGAGCTCGCTCATATGAGGTCACTATGCCTAGCGAACCCGAGTCAGAGTGTAAAACCTATGTTTTGAGTTCATTTCACAAGCTATTTTTGAGCATTTTATCTAAACTCATAACATTTAAATTTGGTTTTGCAGGATTTTTTTATGGAGTAAGTGATTTAGTAATATAAATGTTTCCAAAAGGAGTTAATCGATGTCTCACAATGTCATTGAGAAGATCAATTTTTCTGCATTATTCCGAGCATCAAATGGCTAACTCTACCCATGGTTAAGCATTCTACATTCAAAGAGCTTTCCAACGACGCCACACCCAATAGTTAAAACGGTTAGTTATGGCCTCAACATTGGACAAATTTTTCTGCCTTTTAGTCGCGACAGAATTTGTGTCAATGACATAGTTTTTCTGTTTTTAACACGACGTAAAAATCTGTGTCGTTATTTTCTAGTTTCTATGCAAGGATGAAAAAATTGCGGTCGCGATAGAAAACTATGTCAATGAAAACTATGTTGTGACAAAAACGCTGGAAAAAACCAAAAAAGGCCGAAATGGATATTTTGGCTTGTTTTCATGCCCATTTCACCCTAGAACTATAAATACTCGTTTTTTAGGTTTTTGCAGCAACTAGGGAGGTGGGAGAAACGCTCTCTCTCTAAACAACCCATTTTTCTTAGTTTTACATGCATTTTTATTTTTAATAGATCTTAGAGTAGTTTTAGAGTAGATTTTTATCTCTGTATTAAAGAGATTCCTGTTGTACTGTGATATCTCAATTTATTTACTATTTAAAGCGAAGATTAAAGCTCAACATGGATTTTTCTTCTTCTTGTCTCTTGATTTCTTTCTTTTTTATTTTCTTAATGTTGTTTGATTGAATCTAGTAATGGAACATTAAACACCTTCAGAGGTGGGGATTATTGTTGAACATTCAAATTTAGAAGTTTCTCAGTTATTTTGTGGTTGAAAACTGAATTTATATAATTAGCACTGCTCAATTAACTGCTTGGAATATTGCAGCTGCACCTGCAAGAGCTGTACCTCCGCCTTCCGATTTGCAGAGGCCCTCCTCGAGTACCACGTAGACGTGAGTATGTGAAACTAATGAACTCTAAAAGACATTTTGATATCACTAATTTAATTACAAAGAGGATTAATTAGATGATGATAAGTTTAATGTTTTATGATTTCACCTCAAATTGATAGAATGATCTTGGATCATGTTGGGCAAAGATCTAACTCATGATAGTAAGTATTAGATTTGAAGGGGACTAGACACTAGATCGGGAGAATAGTTTGCATAATCCCTACTCATAGGCAAGAATTCTTCAAATCTCAAGCAAATGGTCAGAAGTATTGGAAAAGAAAAACAATCAAATCTTAAAGAGGGTCAAACTTTAAAAGTATCTAATTAGATCATGTCTCCTCAGCGGAACATGCTGATCTCTAATTAGTGAAATGTATGGTGCATGGAGAAACTGAAATATACTACATTCGCTTCGACAAATCCAACATTCAACCACAAATGTCGCTTTTAAGGAAATGCAAATATTTTGTAACAATTATTCTCATCCCCTATGCGCCTCTTCATACCTTTTTAGAATTAAGTAGGTTTTATATGGTGGATTTTATTTAGTTTTAAAATCAGTTTTTATTTCAATTAACATTTATTCCACATCCTATTTAATGTCAACAAGGAAGATATTAGCCTCAGAAGGGGTGATCAAACTAAATTGTGAGAGAAGCTCCAACTCGTGAAAATGATATCCACTTTTAGAGTCCACTTTATTACTTGTATGACCCATACACTTGCGGAAAGGGTTGAGTGTTATAATACTTTCATTTCGCTTTTGATACACTTTACTTTTGTTTCAATCAAGCTTTTGAGTTTACTATATTCACTCATTTCGGGCCATATTTTCATATATACATCATTTGGTCTCAACAAGCTACGTTGTTTCTTGGGACTTACTTCGGGCCATGTACTGCCTATGCAAAATTTGGTCAACATGAGCCTGTGAAGCTAAGACTGTCCGCTCAGCATAGCAAAGCGCTAGCCACCAAGTCCCCGCTTCGTTCCTTCACTCTAACAATCATCCATCGATTAATGAGGATCCTAATAAGTGAATGAAAGGGTTCGTATGTACAGTTATACGAAAAATGCTCTTTCACTTCACCCCAGAATCCTCACACATTATCAGCAAACATAGTTTTACCCTTCATTTGCTAATGTGTTTAAGAACAATATAAAGGGGGCTCAAGAAGACATCAGAGCGTTCATTAAGAATCGACATGTAATGAATAGGGTACCTCCTGTCAATGCGCACTCACACTCCTAACAAGGCTGCCACACTCTGCATTACGTGGCGCATGTCTCTGTCCGTACTACACTCTCTTACTAGCTATAGAACTTGATGCAAGGTGCATGTCTCTATTCAATGAATTCAAGCATTCGCATTGTGTTATCATTTACACTTATTACACGTGGCAAACACGTCGTTCAAGATCGCATCATACCTTCACAGTGAACTTATCAGGCAGGTCCCTATCATTCATCAGCACGGCCTATGCAGAAAATACTTATATGTCGTTTCATCTAAATAATATGACATATGAAAACATTTATATAATAAGAATTTGAATAATACCTAATAAGAAAGCATAAGAAATCGCTTGTTCTATAATACCTACGGTACCTCTGTATAAGATCTCTATTCCTCAACTCCCACTGAGATATGTGAAATTCAAGCAGGCACTATGTTATGAGAAACTCAGCAGGAACTTGTTATAATGAAGCTCCTGCTAAATATATGCATTATGTTATATGTGACCATAATTGTGGACCACTCCAAGTGGTCAAGACCAAGATCGTTTTCCCACTAAGCTATAAGCTTAGCACAGGTGTTTCATCCGTGTAGGTACTGAAGAGGACATCTAAGGTATTTCGCATTCACCAAGGCCAACATAGCAATAGGAGTCCACCTGATGTAGGTTTTGGTTTTTTATTATTCTCGCTTTGCAATGTAAAAATTTTGTAATGTTGAGTGTCCAGATAAGGCAACGGGACTCAGCATGTATATTTACGACATTTTAAACACCACTACGATGGTAGTTTTGCCAAGTTATATTCTCGATATATGATTTGCTTATCAAACGGGCCTACCAATGTCGTGGGGAAGTCGTAAAGGAGACCTGGCCCAGGTCGTGCCCCTCATCTTCGCTCTGACGGCAGAAGGCAGCCTCGCTTCCCCATCTTACTCGCCTACTACAGATTGTCGCCGATCGAGTCACAACAACACAAATATTTTAATTCCAACAACCAGTCAAGCTCACAAAAGCGACCCAACACTTGACTCACTCACCAATCACCAACATGCCAGCCCCACCTCCTTTAGCACCGATCGCTCATCGTGGTCCTCACTCGCCTCCGCCACAGCCAGCCAATCCTGGCTATCTCGCAGTGTTACCAGGTCAACAGCCACCAACCCGCCTACAATGTTCCCTTGTCCCGCCTGCCATGGATTTACCATCACGCCCATCTTTCATGTCTCCAACCATAGTGTTAATACCTGTCTATCACCTCCAATCACTCATCCGTCTAGGTTCTCGATTCCGGTGCTCTCATCATGTAACTAATGATTCGCCAATTTCTCACTTCACTATCCATATTCTGGCTTAGATAATGTTATCCGGGTGATGGTAATACTATTTTCCATTTAAAATTTTAAAGACCACGCAAAGAGTCTTCATCTACTCACTTTCGCTTGACAATGTTTTACATGTTGCCATGTCTATGAATCATTTCGCTTCGCTCTGCAGGCTTCTAATGTCGTGATCAGACATTTATCATTATTTTTAGGTGTAGATCATCAACCTGGCAATTATGTCAGCTTGAGCAAGCACACCGATGGGGCTTATGAATGTAATTCTTCCTTCCCGTCGTTTTTGTTTTCGCTTTTCATCTCTCTCACATCGCTCCTCTCGATACGGCATACTACAGCGTCACCCTTCCTCTTAAAACTTTAGAAATATTGTCATCTGAGCTGCTTGTCTTCTCAATTTCACAAATTTTCAGAATTCGCACACACAAATCCATAAAACTTCATTTTTCACGTCATCTATTTCTTCATCTACGCTCATTTAGTTGTTTATTTAGATTTAACTGACCACCCATTCTATCTCGTCGATAATAGGTTCACATATTATGTTTGGTAAATATGTTTGGCCACTTTACTAAATATGTTTGGTTCTACCCACTCCAAAAGAAATATGATGTTCACTCTGTCTTTGTCACTTTGAAATCCCTAGTTGAAAATTACTTTTCCTCTAAAATTAAAACGTTGTTTACTGACAATGGAGGTGAGTGCTTCATCCATGGCATCACTCATCTCACTACCGACCCCAATAAAACTTGAGTATAACGGTGGCTACCCGAACGCCGAGATTGACATATTATTGAAATCGGGGCCTTGCTCTTCTTGGCCGCCCATATTCCAATTCAAATAATGGTCATATGCCTTTGCTACAACCGCAGTATCTCATCAATCATATATGCCCAAAGAAAATCTTCTTTCATGTCCTTCAAAACTCTTCAACGTGCAGAATTCCACCAAATCCTTCGCAGGTGACGGCCCGCTTGTCATAACACCCGACTGCATCTGAGAGGTCGAATCCAACTGAGACACGGCATCCTCTTCAATCCAATCCTTTTTCGTCAAGAAACACATTTCTTATGTTCATTTTAGAGAAGATGATTATTTATTAAAATATATCAGATGTACTAATTCAACTTAAAGGGGGTCCATGGTTTTCAATACACATTTCTATTAAATATGGCATTACATGCCCATTTGGTTCATTTGCACACCCTTTACACATAATTATAAGTCAAGCTTTCAATACCAAAATATTTATAAAAATCATAAGCTTGTACAAAAGGTCAAATATATTTCATGAATGTATGGTCTTAGCTTTACTCAACTACTTGAGACCTAACGTTGACTCTAAATCGTCATGCTTCCTTCCTTCAGATCATTCCACTCTGGCACTCCACAATGATAAAACAACGTGCTAAGCATTTCATGCCTAGTGGTTCTATACAGTTATCTCTTCATTTCAGTTTAAGTAAATCATGCATTTTTCTAAATCAATGTCTTTGTATAATTTATCAATAACCAATGCGTTACAATACACATATGTATATTTTCATTTCGTATACATTCAAATTACAATTCATTAGTCATTTCAATCATGCAGTTTCCTGTGCAATAAATCATTCTAACACAAATCATGTATTTCACAATTTTCTTTAAATTTCGCAATAAATCATGTAGTTTCAGTGCACAGGATAACGAATCACCGGTACGGTCCCATTTGGGTTGCGGGCCCGGTATATAAAAAAATTTTATAACATAGTGCGGTCATTTGAGCTGGCGACTGGTTATTAAATCATTTCGTGAGCCTCTGGGTATTGTCTGTTTGGGCAACGGATCGGAGTGACACATCATTACGTTCGGAGTAGTACTGCTCATTTGACCCTTATTGGTATACCAATCTATCCTCAACTCGCATTTAATGGTTAACATTCTATTAATCAATACTTGGCTTCCAATACTCATGCAATTTTTCATGTGCAATTCATTTCACAATCAATTGTATCAAATCAATTTAAAACAAATCAGGATATGCAAATTGCTGTAATTCATTTCAATAAATCCACTTATTTCATAATCCTTCAAACATTTTAGAAATAGAGAGAAAGTGAGAACAAACCAATTCATTTATGAGAAGCAATGAACACATGCATATTCATATAAAACCTTTTAGATTTAGTTTGTCAAACAAAACACAAAACCGAAATAATGAAAGAAGTGTGAAGAACAAACCCAAAAAGGTTGTCGTTCTTCGATTCCTATCCTCATAATCCCGTTCTTGAGTCAAGCTTCCTCGTCACCAACCCCTAATCCATCACAAATATGTCACAATCAAAGAAAAACCCAAGAAAAAAAAATCAATTATGCATTCTAGGATTTTTTGTTAGGGTTGATGTCTACTTAATACACCTTCACTTGAAAAAAATTTTGGGGACACATGAGCCATATTTTCTCATGCTTCCTTCAAGAAAATAATATCTCTATGAGTCTTATTTCAGTAGTAATTGGAATCATCTCATTTGGATCACCCAAACTCAAGTTACAACATTTTAATGTTAAACTGATCGGTATGCTCAGCTCACTCGGTTACCTACAATTATTCTCGATTTCAAAGGTCTTAAATCCATAATTTGGTAATGGTTCCTTCTCCTCATTTGAATCTATGGTTCTAAGGTTTTCTTTCCAATTGGAATCATCTAATTTGGATCACCAAAACTCAAGTTATTGCATTTTACATCTAGACTACTATAATTTGTAGCAGATGGGTTGTTCTTTATAATACTTTAATGGGTTTATGGGCACTTTGGGGTTACAGTGCATACACTTCAAGTAAATTATTCCCCTAGAATTATAGTTGCAGAAACTTTGAATCACTCGATTTGGATGAGTGAAACTGACTTCACGGCCAAAACATCACAACTACACTCCAAAAGCGAGCGCTGCAGGTATTTCTGAAACTCACCTTTAAGCCCATATTCGGGAGCCTTAGATATATATTTTGCTCTTGGTCCCTTCTATACATTTGTAGATATAGAGCTTATGGTTCTTTACCAATTAGAATCACTCAATTGGGATGATTATAACTTAACTTATAGCCAAAACAAAAACAGGGGTTTTGAAATTTTTTGACAACTCCTTTGAAACTTCATCATTTCATTTATACAAAAATTCCTCAAAACCAATCCTAACTCAAAAGCACTTTGAAACTTAACCCAAAACAACTCTAAAATTGATCTACAACCAATCAAAATCACCTTTACATAAGGTTAGGGTTTTTTTCCTCAAATCCAAAATCATAAAAAAGTGGATTAGGAGTTAGTTTTTCTTCCGTAGCTCTCTTCAAATCTTCTCTTCCTTCTTGCTTGAACAAAGATAGACCAAGAATGGAGAAAAACACACCAAAAATACCTTCTTCTCCCAAGCCCTAGCTCCTTTTCCCCTTGCACCTCTCAAAAACGTGAATGCCCAAATGAGCATTCCATAGACTACTTTAGTCTTTATTCTCATGTCATGTGTAATGCCATGTTTGGCTAGCACATTAATTGGCTTTCTCATTTTTCTCATTTTGAAAGCCTCATTTTCACTTTCATTTCACTTCATTTCATTTCATTTATACTTTGGCCTTACAGTACTCATTTATGACCATAGGTCCTCATTTGACATTTTACCAAATTTATTTGGCTCTATAAAATTCAGGGTTTTATCATTATTTTTATCAATTTAAAAGCGGGAAAAAATACAATTAATTTATTTTATGCTCGTAACGTATTTATCAAAAGCCCATTATGGTATTTTTAGGGTGTTACAACTCTCCCATTCTTAAAAGAATTTCGTCCTCGAAATTACCTTTATTGAACAATTGAGGGTATTGTTGTCACATATCTTGTTCGCTTTCACACGTGGCTTTCTCGGTCTTGTGTGGTTTCTCCATAGCACTTTGACCAATGGGATTCACTTTTTCTGTAACTCTTTCACTTCCCGAGCCAAGATCTCCATTGGCTCTTCTTCATTTGTCAAATATGGTCTAAGCTCAATTGTCTCTGAAGGGACTGCATGTGATGGGTCTGACCTGTACCTCCTTAGCATTGACACATGGAAAACATTATGGATATTCTCCAACTCTGGAGGTAAAGCTAATATGTGTGCCACTGGACCCACTTTCTCTATCACCTCATATGGCCCAATGAACCTAGGGCTCAACTTGCCATTTTCCAGATCTCATTACTTTCTTCCAAGGCGATACTTTCAAAAATACTCTCCACCCAGATCTCATATCGAATATCCTTTCTTCTCATGTCGATTAGCAGTTTTATCTATAAAAATCTTTCAATCTTTCTTTAATCATTTTCACTTTTTTCCTCAGTTTCTTGAATCAAATCGGGGCCAATTATCTTCTTCTCGCTTAACTCGATCCAACACAATGGTGTTCTAGATTTTCTTTCGTAGAGAGCCTTGTAAGGCGCCATTCCAATACTCGACTAGAAGCTATTGTTGTACATAAATTCAACTAGAGGAATGTGTCTATCGAAACTACCCTCTGATCGATAACACAGCTTCTTGTATATCTTCTAACACTTGGATCACTCTCTACGATTGTCTATCCGTTTGGTAGGCGAATCTTTGTCTTTGAAATTCGATCGAGTGCGAAGCCTCTTGCAACTTTCCCTGGAAATTTGAGGTAAGCCTCGGATCTCTATCGAAATGATTAATATTGGAATCCCATGTAGCAGAACTATTTCCCTTGTGTAAAGCTCTACGACATCAAGTGAATGAGTCGGTTCTCATTCAGGTAGGAAGTGGCGACTTAGTCAATCGGTCTACCATGACTGGCCCGAGTCATACTTTCTTCCTTGTCACTAGTAACGACCCTGAGTCCATTGTGATTCGATTCCATTCCACTCGAGGTATTTTAATAGGCTCTGATAATCCCAAAGACAGTGTTCTACCTTCACTTTTTGACACACCATACACTTGGTCACAAATTTCGATACAACTCTTTTCATTTCGGACCACCAATATGAAGTCTTTAAGTCCTTATACATTTTCGTGCTACTAGGATGCATAGCAAAGGATCCACTGTGTGCCTCTTCAAGTATGGATTTCTTCAACTCATCATCATTAGGTACACAAACCCGATCTCTATAATACAAGTATCCATCCTCTTTCGCTGTAAACTCAGTTTCTTTCCCCACTCTATTCTAATTTACAATTTCAGGAATTTTCTCATCATTCTTTTACGCCTTTAGCACTTGGTTTAACAATTCCGGTTTTGCTATCAATTCAGCCACTATTGCACCGTCGTCTGACAATGACAAATGAGCATTCAACGCTTGAAGCGTTTGTACTAACTTTCTACTCAAAACATCTGCTACTACATTGGCCTTCCCGGGATGATAATCAATCACATAATCATAATCCTTGATCAATTCCATCCATCTACGTTGCCTCAAGTTAAGCTCTCTTTGCGAGGGCAAATACTTAAGACTTTTGTGATCGATGTAGATGAAACGCTTATAATAAGATAGTGTCTCCATATTTTCAATGCGAACACAATGGCGACCAATTCCAAATCATGCGTAGGGTAGTTCTTTTCATGAAACTGGCTTGCCTTGAAGCATAAACTACCACTTTACCCCTCTTTGCATAAGGCCACATCCAAGTCCATTTAATGAAACATCACTAAAAATGATTACTTTGTAGGTTGGCTGAGTAAGAACGGTGCCTTGGTTAGAATGCTTTCCAACTTTTCAAAGCTAGCTTGACAACTTTTCACTCCCTCGAATCACACGTTCTTTTTGGAGCAATCTTGTCATCAAGGCGCAGTCATAAAAACCCCTTAGACATACGTAGTAACTTGCCAATCCCAGGAAACTACGCACTTCCGTGACATTTCTCGGTGGTTTCCATTCAATAATCACCTCTATCTTCTTTGGATCCACTCGAATTTCACTTCTCTAAACCAAAATTCACATTTGCTCAGTTTTGCATATAATTATTCCTTTCATAAGGTTTCTAGCACTACCCGAAGGTGTGTATCATGGTCTTCCCGATCCTTTGAATACACAAGGATGTCATCTATAAACACCACGACAAACCAATCTACATACGATCGGAAAACACGATTCATTAAGTCCATGAAAGCTCCGATGCATTTGTCAACCCATACGACATTACAAGGAACTCATAATGTCCATACCTCGTTCTAAACGCCGTCTTATGCACATCCGTATCCTTAATTCTCAACCGATGATACCTAGATCGTAAGTCAATCTTCGAAAAGACACTTGCACCTTTCAATTAGTCGAACAAGGCATCAATCCTGGGTAACGGGTGCTTGCTTTTCATTGTCATCTTATTCAGTTGCCTATAGTCAACACACAACCTAAATGTACCATCTTTCTTCTTAACAAAGAGCATTGGAGCTCCCCATAGTGATACACTTGGACGAATAAATCTCTTCTCTAACAACTCTTGCAATTGAAGCTTCAATTCTATTAACTCAACTAGAGCCATTCTATACGGTGTAATGGATCTGGGAATTGGCACTTTCAGACAACATCAATTGCAAACTCAGTCTCTCTGTAGGTAATCTGGAAATTCCTGAAACTTTTTATCAGATAATCACAAAGCGCAAGGATGTATCGACAAACTAGGCTCTACCTTTTTTGTATCTATCACATCGCCGTAGGCTTCACATCCCTTGCGAACCATCATTCTAAGCGATGCTTCGCGGATATTACATTAGAGAGGTGGTTCGACCTCTATGCAATAAAAGTCACTTCCGCAAACCCTTAGTGTCATTAAGGTCACTCTCTTCATGCTACAATCAACTACCACTTGGTGTCAGGATAACCAATCCATCCCCAACATCACATCAAACTCTCTAAATGACAACTCGATCAAGTATCCCAGAAACACATAATCTCGTATTCTGATGGGGAAATCTCTATAAACTCTATGCATAATGACACTATGCCCAAGTGGATTTGTCACCAAGATATCATACTCGGTTTCACTCTTTGGTAAACTACCCAAACTTGAAATGGTAGTACAAATGTAAGAATGGGTTGAACTTGGATCTATCAATGCATGTACATTAGTATCAAAGATATGGAAATTACCAACTATCACATCCGGTGCATCTTTGTCTTCCACTGCCTTCATTGCATAAGCCCTAGCTGGAGCACGGGCATCTTGTCTCCTATGAGTGCATTGTTGCTTGTCTCGTGATGCTTGGTGATGCAACTACTCTTGTTGTCTTTGTTGCTTTGAGATGCTATGCAAGAGTGTAGCCACTAGCGAGTCTTTGTGAAAGAACGAGCTCTAAGATAATCTATCACTTTATGCTCATTGGATCCACAAACTAAACAAGCATCTGCCAATCTCTAACACTCGCCTTTATGTTTCCTCCCATAATGTATTGCAATAAAGAAAAGTCGGTCCTCTTCCAGAAGGGAACCTCTTGGTACTTGCAGCCCCAGCTGTCTTGAGTAGAATAGTCTTACTATTGGTAGCCTGAGCTGATCCACGAAATTGTAGGGTGATTAGAACTTCTGTGGTCCTCTAAATTTCTTACTCTGGTCTTGATAAGAAGCCGACGGTCGGGGTTTTCTTACCCTGTCTTCTTTCTTTTCTTTCATACTCTTCTTTCTTTACTCTTTCAACATTTAGAGCACATGTCACAATTTTAGAAAAGTCATCATGGAAAAATCCTGTGACATGGGCCCGAATATGGTCATTGAGGCCATCTTCAAACTTGCGGCGTTTCTCTTCCTCAACCACTAGCATCTCGGGAGAATTAAAGCTCAACCGGGTGAATTCTCTTTGATACTCAGTCACACTCATTTGTCTTTGTTTCAAATTATGAAACTCTCGTCTCATATTTCTCAGATAAATATGACCCACATATTGCTTCCTGAATTCCACTAGGAAGAAATCCCATGTAACACTCTTTGGTGGTGCGGTCCTAGTCACGGAAACCCACCACTGGTAAGCCCCATCCTGTAGTAAAGAGGTCGCACACTCTAAATTCTCCTCTGGTATGCAATGCATTTGTTGAAGCATTCTTTCAGTTCTTTCGAGCCATTTTTCCTCCATGGAAGGCTCATCATCTTTCTTCCCAAGGAAATCCATGGGTCGATATTTTGCCATTCTCTTTATGCTGATCGTTGAGGAACAATTGCAGGTGGTTGTGCTGCTCTTTGTAGTACCTGAGATATCTGCTGGAGGATATCCATAGCACCTCCTACGGCTTGACCTTGCTCACGAATCGATGGAGCATAGGACGCTTGCCCACCTTCCACACTAGCGGGCTATTTGGGCCACTTCCTGAGTCACCTCACGACCTGTGAGGTCTGAACCATCCATGCTTACCTATTAAGACTGACAAGACCTGTATTAGAGTAATGTCATCCTTTATATGCAAATGCAATGCATGTCATAAACAATTTCAAAATCATTTACAAAAAAATTTCAAAATAATTTTGTAGAACCACCTAAACCTAGGCTCTGATACCACTAAATTGTGATGGCCCGCGCCTTTACATCTTTGAGTTCAATGAAAAATAATTACAAAATATCACGAATGAAATGATATGCATGAAACGGAGCATTTACTTATACTCTGCTCTATTTGTGATGACTCTGCGCGACGATCGCCCGATTACTGCCACTTTTTACTCAATACGGGCGATGATAAAACAGCGTGCTAAGCATTTCATGCCTAAGTGGTTCTATCTGAGTTATCTTCATTCCAGTTTAAGTAAATCATGCATTTTTTTAAATCAATGCCTTTGTACAATTTTCAATGACCAATGGGATTTACAATACATATATGTATATTTTCATTTCGTATACATTCAAATTACAATTCATTGGTCATTTCAATCATTCAATTTCATGTGCAATAAATCATTCTAACACAAATCATGCATTTCACAATTTTCTTTTCATTTTTCCCTTAAGCGAATTTAACATATGCTTTCGATTACTTGCAGACAGAATCACGGTCACGGTCGTGGGCTGCAAGCTGGTATATAAAAAAAAGTTTTATAACATGAAATGCAGTCTTGCTGGGAACAGCGTTAGTTATTAAAAATCATTTCAAGAACACTACCGATATTGTCCTGTTGGGCTACGAATTAGAGTGGCATATCATTACGTTTGGCGCAGTACTGCTCATTTGACCCTTATTGGTATACCAATCTATCCTCAACTCGAATTTAATGGTTAACATTCTATTAAGGGCGCTCAAATCATTCATAGCAATTTACAATAGTGTATATACATTTATATCCAAATACTTGGTTTCCAATACTCATGCAATTTTTAATGTACAATTCATTTCACAATCAATTGTATCAAATCAATTTAAAACAAATCAATATGCAATTTATCACAATTCATTTCAATAAATCCACTTATTTCATAATCCTTCCAAACATTTTAGAAATAGAAAGTGGAGAACAAGCAATTCATTTATGGCTCAAGCGGAGAACACATGCATATTCATATAAAACCTTTTAGATTTAGTTTGTCAAACAAAACACAAAACCGAAACAAATAAAGAAGTGTGAAGAACAAACCCAAAAAGGTTGTCGTTCTTCGATTCCCATCCTCGGAATCCCATTTTTGGGTCAAGCTTCCTCTTCACCAACCCCTAATCCATCACAAATATGTCACAATCAAAGAAAAACCTAAGGAAAAAAAATCAGTTGTGCATTATGGATTTTTTGTTAGGGTTGATGTCTACCCAATACACCTTCACTTAAAAAATTTCTGGGGACACATGAGCCATATTTTTCTCATGATTCCTTCAAGAAAATAATAGCTCTATGAGTATATTTTCAGTAGGAATTGGAATCATCTCATTTGGATCACCTAAACTCAAGTTATAACATTTTAATGGCCCGGTCGGTATGCTGACTCACTCGGTTACCTGCACTATTGACTTCGATTTCAAAGGGTATTAAATCCATAATTTGGTAATACTTACTTGTACTAATTTGAAGCTATGGTTATAATGTTTCTTCTCCAATTAGAATAATCTAATTTGGATCACCAAAACTCAAGTTGTGTATTTTACATCAGGAATTTGCTGTGTACCGCGAATCAGTTGTTCTTGCACATAACTCCACTTTGTGGTTCTGGACACTTTGGGGTTACAAATTACATACACTTCCTTCAAGTAGTGCCCCTAAATTCAGTTTACCATAATTTTAAATCACTCAATTTGGATGAGTGAAACTCAATTCTGACGAAACACCAGCTACACCCGAAATAAAGCATGCCTGCCCATTTCACCCAAACTCACCTTTAAGCTATATTCAGGAGCCTTAGATATATATTTTGCTCTTGAATTCACTTCTATACATTTGTAGATATAAGAGGCTTATGGTTCTTTATCAATTAGAATCACTCAATTGGGATGATTATAACCCCAACCTGCTTGAAACAAAAGCGGGGAGTTTGAAATTTTTTTGACAACAACTCCTTTGAAACTTCATCATTTCCTTTATACAAAAATTCCTCAAAACCAATCCTAACCCAAATGAACTTTGAAACTTAACCCAAAACAACTCCAAAATTGATCTACAATCCAATCAAAATCTTTTTACATAAGGTTAGGGTTTTTTCCCGAATCGAAATCATCAGAGGAGTTTAGGGTTGGATTTTCTTACCTTATCTCTCTTCAACTCTTATCTTCCTTCTTGCTTGATCAAAGAGAGACCAAGAATGGAGAGAAACACACCAAAAATACCTTCTTTTCCTAAGCCTTAGCTCCTTCTCCCCTTGCTCCTCTCAAAAACGTGAATGCCCAAATGAGCATTCCATAGACCACGTTGGTCTTTATTCTCATGTCATGTGTAATGCCATGTTTGGCTAGCACATTAATTGGCTTTTCCTCATTTTTCTTGTTTTAAAGCCTCATTTCACTTTCATTTCCACTTCATTTCATTTCATTTATACTTTGGCACTTACATTACTCATTTATGACCCTTAGGTCCTCATTTGACATTTTTACCAAATTTATTTGGCTCTTGTAAAATTTTCGGGTTTTTATCATTATTTTTTTTTATCAATTTAAATGCCAAAAAAATACAATTTAATTTATTTTATACCCTAAACATGTTATCAAACTGTTAGGGTATTTTCAGGGCGTTACACTTCGACTCTTTGGATGTCTTTGCATTTCATGGTTGAGTCTGTATGCAACTCACAAACTTGATCCTCGGTCTCGTATGTATCTTTTTCATGGTTATTCTCTTACTCATAGTGCCTTTATGTGCTTTGATCCGTCAAACAACTGGGTTTTTGTCTCCCGCCATGTTCAGTTTGTTGAAACAGAGTTTTTGTACTCCTTCTTTCTGCCTACGTCTTCGGCAAGCCCTCTTGACATAGTCCTCATTGCCTCCTCTTGGTTGTACGTCCCACAGTTGCCCTTGCCAGACAGTCCTACACCCCACAATCCCAAGCTTATGCCCCTAGTCACGACTTCGGTCTCCACTTTGCTTGAACCTGCACGAGTCCCTCTTCTTGTGACTCTTGTCGATCCCCTCCCTCCCACCCCACAGCCAGACGGTCGGTATTGTGCCGACACTACCCGAACCTTTACAACCTACTCCTCTGAAATTGCCATGCCTCCTATCGCACCTATAGGCGTCCTCGATTGCCCAATGCCTTTCGTGCCTCCTTTATGGCTTCTGCATCTTTTTTTACTAATGTTCATCCTATGAATACTAAACTTAAGATTCCATTGAGAAATAGAGATCAAATGGTCTGCTACTACGGTTCGGGTGACAGACCTTACTTTTGCTCAAGCTATTAAAAATTCCTTATGGTTGCAAGCTATGCACGAGGGGTATCAGGCTCTGCTTTTCAATCACACGTGGGATCTTGTTCCACCGGATCATCGTCAGAACCTTATTGGAAATAAATGGGTGTTTCGCATCAAACACCACCGAATGGCTCTATTGCCTAATACAAGGCTCGCCTTGTTGCTAATGGCTTTCATCAACAGCATGGTGTGGATTTTCATGAGACATTTAGTCTAGTTATCAATCTGGTCAAGTTTGCACAATTCGTACTATTGCTCCACATCATTAGTAGGGCATTTGGTAGTTGGATGTTAATAATGCGTTTCTTAATGGTCACCTCATTGAAGAAGCCTATATGGCTCAACCGAAGGCTATAATTAATCCTAACCTTCCTTATCATGAGTCGCTTGTGCAAGGCTCTCTATGGTCTTAAACAAGCGCCTCAGGCGTGGTATAACGAACTAAAAGGGTTCCTCCTGTCTCTCGGCTTTTTCATATCGTAGGCTGACACATAACTCTTCATTCTCATCTCAAATCATAGTGTTATCTATTTTCTTGTGTATGTGGACGATCTCATTATTACTAGTAGTGAACCCTCGTTGATCGAGCATATTATTAAAGAGCTTAATTGCAAGTTCTCCACCAAAGATCTCGGCACCCTCAGCTATTTTTGTGGTGTGGAAGCTCTTCCCACCTCTATTGCATTATTACTTACACAACCTAAATATGTTGTCGATCTACTTTCAAAGCATAACATGTTGGATTCAAAACCAGTGACGACTCCGATTTCTATTGGCTCCCCCTTGTCTGTGCATGATGGCTCTCTTGTGAATGATGCCAAACATTTCCGCTAAGTCTTAGGCAGCCCTTAGCACCTTCGAAGGACCCGACCATATATCTCTTTTTCTATGAACAAACTATCTTAGTTTATGCATGCTCCATCAAAGGTTCATTGGGGTGCTGTTAAGCGCCTTCTCCAGTCTCTTAATGGTACTCGTAATCTTGGCATAATTAAGGTTGCTATCCGCCACTCCATGTACACTACATGGTTATTCAGATGCCGACTAGGCTGGCAATGTTGATGACCGCACATCCATGGGTGCCTATTTCATGTTTCTTGGTGCTAATCCTATTTCCTGACCCTCCAATAAACAAGGAGCAGTTGCTCGTTCATCTACTGAGGTTGAATATAAAGCCCTTGCCTCACTGTGGCGGAACTGCAATGGATAAAATCACTTCTTGATGAGCTACGACTTCCTTTGCATCAAACATCGGCTCTCTACTCGGACAATCTTGGTGCCAACCCGAGTCTTCCATACTCGCATGAAGCATCTTGCTATTGATTATCACTTTGTTCGTGACTTTGTGCAGTCTTCTATTATTCGAGTTGTTCATGTTTCTGTCGAAGATCAACATGCTGATGCTCCCACAAAGTCTCTTCCTCGACCAAAGCTCCTAGATCTGTGTGACAAGATTGGTGTTGCTTGTGGAACACCATCTTGAGGGGGCATATAGGAGACAACATTATCTAAATTTTGAATTGATTTATTTATTCATTTAATTACTCTTTTATCCTTGTAATTACTTATATAAGCAAACATTGTTCCTTAACTAAACTTAAGTAAATTCCCTACAACTTGTTCTTGTTTCAGTTATACCATGAATGGATATGGAGCTAGTAATCTAAGATGGCCCATGGACATTCGATTGCTATCTGCTAATTACGAAGATCCTAGAAGAAGATGAAAACCCTGCAGTGGCTCCTGTAAACGTGACTAACCTGTGGGTTCAGATCTATGATATGCATAATGGCCTTAAATCAGAGAGAGCTCTTCAGGATGTAGGAAACTTTCTCGGGAGTTATATGGAATTTGAACCGAATAATTTAGATGGTAGTTGGAAATTGTTCATGCGAATCCGTGTCCATGGACGTAAGAAAACCAATTAGAAGGAAGATGAAGATTAAGAAAGAAGGGGGTGACTGGAGCTGGATTAATTAACTTTAAGTATGAAAGATTCCCCACATTTTACTTCTTCTGTGCTTAGCCTTGCGGAGGCTTACTGTGAGCGGCTCTTAGATTCAGACAGAGGACGGAGAAGAAGCACTATGGACTCCAGCTACGTGGACCCAACTGTGGCTTAGGCAGCAATATTGGAGCACGATGGCTTCGGCAAGTACGATGTACTCTACAATCTCGTGTAGGAAAGGTGCACTCAACATGGACAAAGTTGATAGGGAATCGGCAATCAGGATCATGTGAAAGGTAAGGACGGAGAAGATATCTCTTACCACCTCAATCAAGAAGAAGAAAATGCTAGAAGTGAATACATGAGAGGCGGATCTGGTGGTGCAAATCACGAAAAAGAGAACTTTGCTATAGAATACCCAGAGTCACAATGACTTACTCCCTAATATGGATATACAAAGTGAGATGGAAGGTACCACGATGATGGAGGTAAAAAAAAAAATGGAATGGATCAGTTCTAGTAAGGAAGGGGCGGATAGCTTTATGGAGAATGATGAACCAAAAAATAATATCACGGCGGGATCTAAGCCCAGGCTAGAATTAATGAGTTGCCTGAGTTGGAACTGCCGGGTTTTGGACAATCCACGGACAAGTTCGTCAACTCCAAGACTTAGTGTCAAGATTTCAGCCCTTGATTATCTCCTTAATGGAGGTGAAAGTTCTCTAGTGTTTGTAATGAGGTCAATGAATCAAGCTGCCTATATGTTAGCTAGGGAGGCAAGTTCAGCGTCTGCCGGAGAGTGGTTGATACACCCTCTCTTTTTCTCATGCACTGGCTAGTTGAAGCAATAACGCTAGTTGATTCTTTAAAAGTATTTCAGACAAATTTTTATTTTCAAAATATAAATTAAAAAACTTACAATTGAACTTTCGGAATCAGCTCTTAAAATTCATGACCAAAAGGTAGCCCCAATAAGAACGGGCCAATTGACCCAACCATTTTGGCCCTGAAGATGACTGAGCTAGGCCAAAATGGTCCTTATCCCAACTCTACTTAAAATATTTAACCTTAATATTGATGAGTTAGATTTATGGTCTCCAATGGGCCAGACTAGGCCGCCTATCTTGGAGTAATGTGGCCCATGGCTTGACTCGGGCAAGGTGATTGAGGCCCATGACCCAATCCATGATTGTTGTATTAGACGAGCCTAGCACTGGTAGGATGGATGGGCTTGGCAGGCCAAGAATTAAAACCATTGTTTTATTTCCCCAACCCCATCCCCTAGCTTAAATCAATTAAGTTGCCTTATTTTTTTATTATTTTACAAGTAATATAATAAACTTTTAAGAAAACATAGATTATAAATAGATTTACATTATGTATTTTAAAAACAATAACATAGGTATAGGGGGCAGGTTGGCCCACCAGACCCAAAATGAAGCTTGTGGCCTAACTCTTTTAAAAATGGCTCGTAGGGGCTTTATGTCAAGGGGCCTGCTCATTCCACTTTGCATTGGCGTGTGTCACGACCCGGTCCTCACATGGACACTTTCTTGAGACCGGTACATCACGCCACACATTATGCGCTATGCGATTGGTTTAGCCACGCATGGGCTCATCAAGAGAGCAGCTTCAGCTCCCGACCAGTTTGTGCATGGGGGGCCAACGCCCTTCTTCATAGTCAGGTCCCGAGACCCGACAAGCTCCCAGGCTTAGGGTCGGCGTACTGAACTCAGAAGAATCTTCTCGATCCCTTGCACGCACCATACGGGCGCTCGCACCATTAAGCTCAAAACCATCAGCATGCTTGATCTTCAATTAGGTCTTCAACTGCGGTCACGGACGCCCACACAATAAGTCCATGACATTCTCCCCCACCCAAGATCTTGCACGCCCTCGTGTAAAGCACCTTTCCGCCGATTTACGCCTTCCTTGAACAACGATGCTCCCTCGAGGCCATCATCGGCGAAGGTCAGTATTACCACCAGGGCCGGGGGCGTCCGTATCTTGAGCGTGGCATCACCGCGACCATGGAAGGAGCACCTTGTGGCTTCCACCCGAAGCTGACACCTCGGCCCGAGACTTCCACCCCTAGTGAGGCGAGCACGGGTTAAACCTTGCTGGTCGTGACCGGCACCTTGTGCGATAAAGGGAGGGGCAGCCCGCGGCCGAGCTGCGGCTTCATCAATTCTTGTGGCTTTTAGGAGAGGGGCTTTCGGCCGCTAGGATCGTGAGAAGACAACACCATCTTGTTGAAGAACCACGTCACCTTTCTGATACCACTTGTCGGCTGCTCGTTCAGCGCGTGATGCCTGTGCGTGTTGATCTCCCATGGACACTTTCTTGAGACCCGGCTGTATAAGTAATTATGCCATCGTGACTGGTTAGCCCTGCCTTGGGCTCATCGGAGAAGCGAGCTCGACTCAGACAGTTTATGCGGGGGTAGGTCAACTTTTACCTATTCATAGTCTGATCCAACCAAGACCCGGTAGAAAGCTCACGCTGGCGGTCGGCGTCACGGCTTTCGAAGAATCTTCACTTTCGATCCACTTTACCTTTTCCTCACAGGCCTTTCTCGTCATTAATTTCCAATAATCGGCGTCTTGATCTTGATTAGGTCTTCAACTGCGGTCACGGACACCCACACAATAAGTCCGTGACATTTAGCCCATCGCATAGGCTAGGCCTAAAGCAGGCCTCTGGCTTTTTAGAGACCCTTAGCTTTCATAAATTGAATAAAATAAATTTGGAGGTACAAATAAAATTAGTTTATTGACTTTTAAGTCTATTTTATTTTGTTTTATTTTTTCTCTTTATTTTATTTCCTTTATGTTTTTCTAAAATTTCAAGACAAACAGACTGTAATGTTAAAAAGTGCTTTTGTCTCTAATGGAACTTCTCAATATAAAATTATGCCATGTTCCATCTACATCCTACTCACTATGGCTAATAGTGAAGATTCGCTATATGTTATAAATTAAATTTTCATTTTCATGGGTCATATTGGAATGGAATGTATCGGGGTCCAAATGTAATACCTAAGACCCAATATCAAGAGGGTCCCAGCTTAGGGCCTGGAGTTAGAAAATGCCCAAATCCTCCATGCCATTCTAATATTGGGCATGGCAATAGGGCAATCCAATTGGTCCATCACCAAGAGGTCATCGGGCATAGCGCACCTCGGACGCGTTGGCCAAAAAGCTCAGTGAAGTCTCAATAGAAACAGAAATTAAACAGTCAGAAGAAGACTTCTTCCCCACCTTCTGGACATTGGGACACGTCGTTATGTCAGAAGGAAGCAACCCACCATCCTGATCCACTATTGTATGAGCAGTGGGCGTTGAGAAAAGTGACACCCGCTCAGATTTTGTAATCGAGAGAAGAATAAAATAACCCAGTTGCCACGCTTGCTGTTTCATTGGTGTCGTTCATTAGGAAACCTACTATTTGCCGCCTGTTTCTCTCTCGACGATAGAGCTATGACGTCGAGTTTTGCATTTCGCCCTCAGGCCTCAGGACAGGTGAAATCAGATCGTCTAACCCTCCATCGACAATGGAAGAGTGCATGCATCAGCTAAATAGAAGGCTCAAGGAGCAGCAGGAGTCTCACAAATAGCAGTTGGCCTCTTTTATGATGACGAACACCTCTTTGGGGCAAGTGCTATCAGCTGAGGTGGAGCACGCCCCTATAGCCCCCTCGCCAGGGTGTAGCCTTGCTAAACATAAGCGCCCCCACTAGGCTACCTTCCGAGAGGGTGATGGAGCTGAAGTCGGCTTCTACAGAGAACACTATGCCCTACCCTCGACGCCGCAAAAAAACCAACTGTGACGAGCCAAAGCAGGGAGATGAGCCTGGATCCCCTTCGTCACCTAAGAACCAGAATCGACCCGCAACGCTCTAGGCTATACGGGAGTATCACTGTTTGTCCCTACCATCATGCACCCAGGATCCTCCCCCACACTTTGTGTTGCCCAAGTTCCCGACGTATGATGGGATTAGAGATCCGTTCTACCATCTAATGCATTTATGCCAAATCAAAACACTATAAAGTGGCAAAGACACCCTCCTTTGCAAAGTATTCCTATCTAGCTTGGTCAAGCTAGCCCTGTCTTGGTTCCACCGCCTCTAGTCTAGTTAGGACCCCCTATTCTTCACCAATGAGAGGCTACGGGCATTGGGACTATGTGTTCCTCGCCAATTAAGGCTACAGGGCTCAGGGTCTCATACCCTTTTCTCTTCGCCAATGAGAGGCCACAGGCCTTGGGATTATGTGTCCCGTACCAATTAAGGCTATGGGCCTCGAGGTCTTGGACCCCTTCCTCTTCGCCAATGAGAAGCTATGAGTCTCGAGACTATGTGTCACTTGAAAATTGAGGCTCCGAGCCTCGGGGTCCTAAACCCCTTCCTCTTCGTCAATGGGAGGCTACGAGCCTTAGGACTATGTGTCCCTTATCAAAACAGACCATGAGGCTCAGGATCTTGGAACCCCTTGTGCATTAGTTGCCTAAGAACGCCAACAACCAACAACAAAAGTAAAGATAATGAGGAAAAAAGCAGCCGAGCATTGAAATAGAAAACCATTGTTCCAATAAACTTAGGAAATAAAACACTATTCCAACAAGCTGAATGAAAAATGATGTTCTAACAAGTAGAAATCAGAAAATCTGTTCATATAGGGGCTGGCCCGAATTAGCTCAACAAAAATATATCCAAATGATATCTAGTATGGGATCTTTGACCAAGATTTTCCCTTCACAACTAGAGAAGGACTGTTTCTACACCTTCTTCACACTTAGGCACTACCGAAGCTCGCTGCTGGCTAGCCGCTAGTCTCGACCTCTTCTATTGAGGATGGGAGCTCGGGTTGTGACCCCTACTTAGGTCGGAGGCTTAACTAGCGCACACATAAACGAACCCTACTTGTAGTTCGCCTGACCATGAGCCTTGAGAATCTTGGTGTAGGCTTTTTGGAGCTCCCTCGCCTCCCGATCTACCTCGAATTGACAGAAGGCATCCGTCTCTTCCTGCTCCCTCTTGTGACCACCTTTTATTTCAACAATTTCCTCTTAGTGGCAAGTCTTCAGTTTGGCGAGCTCCTTCTCGTGCTCTCCCTTCAGCTTAATCAACTCCACCTCCTTCTCCCTCATCTTGGTAGCCCATGCTACCTTTTTGCGCACAAGAGTGCCTCAACCGTCCCACGCCTTATTAGCTCCTCCTCCAACTCAACAACCCGAGCACCTCCTTGCACCTTGTCGTACCAAATCTCAGGCCATATCCCTAAAGCCTCTAACTAGCTGAATCGGTGGCGGATCCATACCAATACTCGACAAAGTAGAAGCCGAATACGTTAGACTATAGGTTATGCAAACAAATAGCCAAAAGTATAGATGAAAGGAAAACAAGAAAAGGGGACGGATAACTATGAACGAAAATGAAAGCCGAGAGATTTCACCATAGCGACCATTTCAAAGGGGGTATAAGCTCGACATCTTCCTCTTCGCCTTCTTCATCATTGTCTCTACGAATAATTCCTCCAGTGAAGAGAAAGCCCAGACTGTTAGCCCCTTCACCTCAATCACATCATTATAAAGACCGAATGGAAAGCAACGACTCCAACGAGGGTGGAGGAAATGACGACCTGTCATGATCCTTAACCTTGTTCTTTTTTTCCCCTTTGGAGGGCTTCTCAAGCTGGCTTCGGCTCCTCTGTGGCTTCGCCAGGTCATTGGAGCTAATGATTGTGTTATTAGTTGGCCTTTCCCTCGGCGATCTAGCATCAGGCTTGAGTTGGCTTCTCTCTTTTGGCAAGCAAGCTGGCTTAGGTTGGAATCCTCCTTTTGGGAGGTCGAACATCGGACTTTGGCTCCAGCCCCTCCACCCATTGTGCTTATTCTCCACTGGAGGAAAAGGATATTTCTCTTCCAATTCCTCTCCAGAGCCTATCTCCCCTTCAGGTGGTTCGTTCTCCACACTCCCTGCCTCGATGTGCCTGATTAGATCTTGTAGAGCTCTGTTCCTTACTCGGGCGATAGTTGACCTGGGAAACCTTAACCATGAAATCTCATAGGGGATAAAATTCTCGGGGTTATTAGTAATATCTCAGATGTTATTCGGGGTTATCAGTTTCTTATAATCACGCTCAAAAGTTGGGCAACCGAGAACGCGTAATGGATAATCAATCTAGGTAGAGAAAAAATCATCCACCAATTTCCCGCGACCCTGGCTATCTGTATGCTAAGGCATACTCAAATCAGCAATAGACAACAACAAAATCGTCAAGTAAAAAAAAGAAGAAGAAAAGAGGAGAGACTAGAGGCCTTAGACCTTGACCTGACTCAAGATCTAAATGGATCTTATAGTCTCTCAAAGCGTGGGTCCTCAACACAAATGTTAGTGTTGTCTGCCCAAGTGTGTGCACAATTATCTGCAATTATACGGGCCAACAAGTAATACTATGGATCTACAAGTTCAGATTATCATTCCATAGAGATTGTTTGATTAGATTAACTAAGTACCAAGGCTAATGAGATTTTCACTAAGCGTCCAATTTGAGTGAATAGATTTAAAGAAAAAAAATTAACGAGACTGATGATGATTGGGTTTTAAGGGAGGCTCAAAGCTTGAATAAACAACTAGAGATTACTCAATGGAAATGGGTCTTAGGGTTGGTCTACTTCATCATGTATGTGGGATTTCCTCTACAAAGGGGTAATTAGGTGCATAATTTATGGATTGTTGGTCAAAGGGGCAATGAAGTGTGTGACCTCTACTTGCACATTTCGGTCACACTTTCTCAAGCTCATCACCTATTCTCCGGCATCAGTTCATGTAGGCAACAAGAATGATAAAAAGGCAATTTATCCCTTTAAGACATTTCATCAATCACCTTTCACAGTCCATACAATGAGTGCCTCAACTATGTGAACTTATTCACCTATCATAGTCCATCAAAGATTCACACAATGCCAAGGGTGACCTAACATTCAATTAATGCTATCACACATCATCAAAGCATGTCAACAAGCTATCTCAATCCTAGCCACAATCAAAATAACACATATAGTACCCAAAAAAGCATCAATAATATCATAGATTATAACCGGTATAGTTTATAACATCACATAAAAGAAATCTTCACACATGAATCCATAAACTAACCCTAGATACAAAATTTAGCCTAACATTGGGAAATACATCATACAAATAAGAAGAATCAACATGAATTCAAAAGCTAAGAGTGAGGGGTTTAGAGAAACAAATGATCAGATACTAGTTCTTCTTCTCTTGATCCTCAAATCTTCAAGCACCTCCTTGAATCTCCTCTTACATTTGCGGAGATCTTCTCTTTATGAGCTCTTTCTAGGTATTTTCTCTAAGATTTCTGGAGTCTCTAACCTAGAAGGGGAAGAAGCCTCTGGTTCGTGCCTAACCACAAAGTGTCTCCTATTCATTGGTACAAATTATTGCTTATATACCCTTGAAAAATGGGCTAAAATAGTTGTTGTAAAGTGGTCCTTTGTCGCGATGTCGAGACATCAACATCTTTGATGTCGCGTCATGACAATAGTTGAGCTCCATAAATTCCTTGGATGTCGCGACATCAATAGCTTTGATGTTGCAACATGACAATAAATGGGCTTTAAGACTTGGCTTGCTTGTGAGATGATGTCGCGACATGGTAGAGGTCGCTCTTCAAGTATGGCTGCATATGAGTTGATGTCACAACATCAATAACTTTGATGTTGCGACCTGGCAGTGGATGTGCTTCAGGCCTTGATCTTCATATGCCATGATGTTGCGACATCATAGGACTTGATGTCACGACATGGTAATGGTTTCTTTTCGGCCTTGGTCTTCAGATGACTTGATGTCCCGACATCATAGGAGTTGATGTCGCGACATGGTAGTAAGTAGCCTTCAAACTTGAGGGGACCCCATGTCGCGACATGAGCACTTCAACAACAACTGCAACGACATTTCTTCCTTATTCATGCCTCTTTTGCTCGACTTTTCTTCCATATCTGCAAAACCAAAGTAAGAGAGGGATTTAGCCTGTATTTTAATTATATAGGTGTGAATTTAGTATCATGAACTCAATAATTGTAAGAAATTAATTATCAAAACAAGATATAATTCACACCTAACACATACCCCCAAACTTACCCTTTTGCTTGTCCTTAAGCAGAGAAACTGCACATTTTTCGAAGTCAAAACAAAACAAATCTTGTTGAGCTTAATGCTATAGCACCTTGTTCTTATTTTCCTCAGGGGTTGAACCATTCAACAACATAAAGAAAAGTTCGAGATAGAATCTTACCATATAATAGGTTGATCATGAATTAAATAAACTTAAGCCAGAGTCCCTCAAGTGAGTGCATGTGAAGTCCTACCCTCATGTGGTCAATTGCAGTGTAGATGGAAATAGGAGAACTAGAATTGAATGGATATCTCTTACTCATATGATGTTTCCATGACATATGAGTGCGTAAGACTCCATAGGCTTGCTAGGCATACCATTCTCCACTAAGGTAAGCGGTCACAACTCTTAGGATCAAATAGATCTTTATATAGCTTGTAATGTATGACTTAGGTAAAGAGTGATTGAATAGGTCATTTAGGTTCATATTTACCCAAAACACACAAATTTGCTTTTTTCTTCAAGGCACCATCATTTCTCTATCTTTGCTTTCTTTCATCATTGAATCTCTTAAGCTTCTCCCAAACTTATCTCATTGCATCTTGGTAGTCTTGTGAAAATGATTAAAATGACTAAATCACTCAAGGTAGGAAGGCTACAAGGCTAAACTTACTCCTCCTTGATTTTTTATTTATTTTTCTCACCTAACCTCCTTTGATTACATTTCTTGCACAATTCTTCTGAGCTCCCAATTCACACTTCATGCTCTCACATAATATTGCATTGAAACAAACATGTTAAAGGTAAACAAGGATATTTTACTAAAGGATAATTAACAAAGAGGGCTAAGGTGTTCATTCCTGGTTTCCAAGAACTGAAACGGCTTTTAAGGTTCAATTAGGGTGACTATGGAATAATGCACAAAAGGGTAGCTCAAAAGGCTCAACCAATCCGAGGATGGCATGTATCATCTGCTAATTGTTGTGGCGCTGGATTTTCTCAAATATGTTGACGAGTTCTAGAGTCTTAGGAGACCATAATGGATGATGATCACCTAATTCTTCCCTAAACCAAGCAATATTGACCATGAAGGGTAATGTGACTTGTGTTCCAAATAATAAGAACATATGGCTAAGTTCACAACTCAAAGGTCAAAATATTATTCTTTAAAGCTCAGCTATCTCTAGTTTTCTTCATGAATTAGAACAGTTCAATCATTTTTCATCATTGGCAACACTATTTTCACACAATTAGGCTCAACAAAACAAAACAAAACTTTTTACATATTTTTGAGATTTTCAAAAAATTTCAATTTTTTTATGGATTTTTGACATATGCATCCAAGATCACATTTGAGTAACTATATGGTAGATCAATACTTTCCAAACATTCAAGCACAATTGATGGTAGACATGATCGTTCAAGTAATATATCCAACAATTATAGCATACCATAAGCATGAAAGTGTGACAAAGCATGATCTAAAGAAGCATAAGATTATACCAAAACAAACAAACAAACTAAAACAAACCAAAACAAGATCCAAAGAAGGTGATATGAGGAGAAAGAGATTATCCATAGTTAATATCCAAGGAGAAAGAAAGAGAAATAGAGTTAGCTAAAATGAAATCATGTCCAAAAGGGGCAAAATGCCCAACACCCCCAAACTAGAATCAAACAATGTCCTTAGTGTAAAAGTAAGGGATATAGGAAACTCCCCTCAGAAAGTAGGCGATCTGTCATCGTCTGACTGCTTTGATGGTAATGGTGGAGGCCAAAACTTACTCTTCAATTCAAACCCTTTTCTTTTCATCTTCACCTCTTTTATCTTGCTTGATTTTCATCTTTTGCTCTTCAATTCAAAGTTTAATCCCACATAATCCTTCTAAACATTTTTCTTGATTTTCATCTTTTTGCACAACTGGAGATTTTTGAATATTCTTGAAAATGTGAAAACCTTTCTTACATAATAGCCAAGCCTTCAAAAGTTTTCATAATGTTTAGAGACACTTGAACTCAATCTTTCTCAAACCATTAACAAACCAAATTAAGCTCAACTCTATTGCCAAAATTTGACTTTTATGCTCAAAAGTCGATCCAATGCTTCTCAATGCATGAATCAACTTCAAGAATCCCAAAAAACAAACAAACACACTACAAACATACAAAAAAAAAAAAATCAAGAAAGCATTGGAAAAATATCAAAATTAACCAAACCAAAATAAAGAAATGAACCAAGAAAATGATGAAAAGAGATAGAAAATCTCACAATGCTTAGGTTGCCTCCTAAGAAGCACTAAATTTAGTGTCTATAGCTCGACAAAGCCGCTTCTCAATGAGAAATTCCAAAGTAAGAATCTCTAGCTACCAAGATGATAGATCACCTCTTTCTTAGCTTGCTCCCCATGATAATGTTTGAGTCTTTGACCATTCACCTTGAATTCTCTTCCATTATCATATTTCAAACAAACTGCACCATATGGAGTTACCGATGTGACTGTAATAGGTCTTGACCAACGTGATCTCAATTTTCCCTGAAATAACTTGAGTCTAGAGTTGAAAATCAGAACTGTATCCCCCTTCTTTGAAATTGAAGTTGAGCTTTTTTATGGCCCACATTGCGCGATGTTCTAACTCCACAAGAAAATGGAAAGGTTTTCCAAAGATCAAACAAAAGGTGACATGACAATTGGAGTTTTGAAGGCGGTCCTATATGCCCATAATGTATCATCCAACCTTTGAGACCAATCCTTCCTAGATGAATTCATTGTCTTCTCCAATATCCCCTTAATTTCCCTGTTTGAAATTTCCACTTTCCCATTGGATTATGGGTGTATTCAAAGGATTGGGAAGATCATGTTACACACCTTCAGGTAGTGCTAGAAACCTTAAGAAAGGAACAGTTATATGCAAAACTGAGCAAATATGAATTTTTGTTGGGAGAAGTGTCTTTTCTTGGACACATTGTATTAGAAGAAGGAATTTGAGTGGATCCAAAGAAGATAGAGGTGATTATTGAATGGAAACCACCGAGAAATGTCATGGAAGTGCGTAGTTTCCTGGGATTGGTAGGTTACTATAGAAGGTTTATTAAGGGGTTTTCGATGACTACGGCCCTTATGACGAGATTGCTCCAAAAGAATGTGAGATTTGAGTGGAGTGAAAAGTGTCAAGCTAGCTTTGAAAAGTTGGAAGCATTCTTAACCGAGAGGCCTTGGATTCTTGCCAAATGGAGCCTACGGTAAGAATACATGATTTTAGTAATGCTTCATTAAATGGACTTGGATGTGTCCTTATGCAAGAGGAGCAAAGTGGTAGCTGCAGCTTCAGATTGAAACGCGTAACTACCCTACGCATGATTTGGAATTGACACGCCATTGTGTTCACATTTGAAAATATGGAGACACCTTTATGGAGAAAAGTGTTTCATCTACACCGATCACAAAAGTCTTAAGCATTTGCCCTCGTAAAGAGAGCTTAACTTGAGACAGCGTAGATGGATGGAATTGATCAAGGATTATGATTGTGTGATCGATTATCATCCCGGGAAGGCCAATGTAGTAGTAGATGCTCTGAGTAGAAAGTTAGTACAAACGCTTCGAGCGTTGAATGCTCATTTGTCATTGTCAGACGACGGTGCAATAATTAGCAATTGATATGAAGCGGTTCTTAAATCCCGAGTGCTAGAGGCACAAAGAATGATGAGAGAAAATTTTAGCAATTGTAAATTAAGTGAGTGGGAAAAGGGTAATTCTGAGTGAATGAGGATGGATTTGTATTATAGAGATCCTTTTGTGTGTATGCCTTCCTTCCCCACATGGGTGAAGAAATCATTCTTCGAAGAGGCACATAGTGAATCTTTTGCTATGCATCCCGGTAGCAAAAAGATGTCGAGTTTAAAGACTTCACATTGGTGGTCCAGAATGAAAAGAGATGTTTCGGAATTTGTGACCAAGTGTATGGTGTGTCAGAAAGTGAAAGCTGAACATCAACTTCCTTCGGGATTGTTACAACCTATCAGGATACCAGAATGGAAAGGGGACCGAATCACAATGGATTTTGTGGTCGGGTTATCGTTGACAGGAAGAAAACATGATTCAGTTTGGGTCATTAGTATTGAGCCCAGTTGACTAGTAAACTCAACCTACCGGTGAGGCAGGCTATTCACTTGACAAGCTAGCGAGGCTTTACATAGGAAATAGTTCAGTTACACTTAGGATCAATATCGATCATTTGAGATTAGAGATAGGTGGTTTACATAAGATTTTGGGAAGTTGCAAGAGGCTTTGGGCATCGACTGAATTTCGACCGCAGTTAAAGCCCATAGTGGATGGATGATCAGAGATAGTGATCGAGTGTTGGAAGATAATAACAGAAGTTGTGTATGGTCGACTATGAGGAGTAGTTAGGATGAGACACATTCCTCTAGTTGATTTGTGTACAACAATAGGTTCGGTCAGTATTGGAATGGCGCCTTATGAGGCTCTCGGGAAGAATCGAACCTGTTGTGTTTGGACAGGTCATAAAGCTGAAGAAGATATAATTGGCCCTGATTTGATTCAATAAACCGAGGAAAAAGTGAAAGTGATTAGAGAAAGATTGAAAGTGGTCATGGATAGACAAAAATCCTACGCCGACATGAGGAGAAAGGATATTCGATATGAGATCTGCGAAAAAGTGTTTTTGAAAGTATCGCTTTGGAAAAAGGTAATGAGATTTGGGAAAAAGGGCAAGTTGAGCCCTAGGTTCATTTGGCCATATGAGGTGATAGAGAAAGTGGGTCAAGTGGCATACAGATTAGCTTTACCTCCAGAGTTGGAAAATATTCATAATGTTTTCCATGTGTCAATGTTGAGGAGGTATAGGTCAGACCCATCGCATATAGTCTTAGACGTAATTCGATAAGCCATATTTTAGCGTAGAAGATCATAGGAATGTTGGCTGAGTGAAAGAGTTGCTGAAAAAGTGGTCTCCATGTATGTGCCGTGTACCTCCCCATCTACCTTGCTGCTATTTTGATGGTCAAAGTGCTATAGAGAAACCACAAGACCGAGGAAGCCACATAGGAAATCGAAGAAGTTATGCGGCAACAATACCCTCAATTGTTCAATGAAGGCAATTTCAAGGATGAAATTCTTTTTTGAGGAGGAGAGTTACATAGCCTAAAATACCTAGTTTTATAACATGTTGAGGTGTAAAATAAATTAAATTATATTTTTCTAGAGTATAAATGGCTAAAAACGAAAAATGATAAAAACCCGAAAATTTTACAGGAGTAAAATAAATTTGGTAAAAATGTCAAATGAGGACATAAGGGTCATAAATGAGGAGTGTAAACTTTAAAATGAAAATGAAATGAAATGAAGTGAAAATGGAGGTGAAATAGGCTTTAAAATGAGAAAAATGAGATAAGGCCCATTTAATGATAAGCCAAACATGACCTTAAGTTAGATTGGGGATTCAATACCAAAATGGTTTATGGAATGCCCATTTGGGCATTTACATTTTTGAGAGAGAAGAAAAGAGAAGAAGGAGGGATTGTGAATTTATCATCAGATCAGAGTCTAAATAGTCAAGAAGAAGAAAGGAAGAGAAAGAAGAGAAGGGAGAGATTTAAGGTAAACAAAAACCCTAACTTCTTGTGTTTGGGTTTGGAGAAAAACCCTAGCTTTGTGTAAAGTGTTCTTGGATGATTTTAGTTCAGTTTGAGGTTGTTTTGCATTGTTTTGATTGGTTTGGATTGGTTTTGAGGAATTTTTGTGGAAAGTAAATAATGAAGTTTCAAAGGAGTTGTTGTCAAAAATTTTCAAAACCCCTATTTTTGTTTTGGCTATAAGTTAAGGTATAATTATCCAAATTGAGTGATTCCAATTGGTAAAGAACCGTAAGATCTAGAGCTACAAATATATAGAAGGGACTAGGAGCAAATTGTAGCTCTAAGGCTCTCGTATATGGGCTTAAAGGTAAGTTTTGGGTAGCTAACGGGTATGCTCTGTTTTGGGTGTGGTTGTGGTGTTTTAGCCGTAAGTTGAGTTTCACTCATCAAAATTGAGAGATTCAAGTGCAAATTTAGCCTAGACTTCTAGGGAAATAATTTACTTGAAGGAATTATGTGCAAGTTATAACCCTAAAGTGCCCAGAAATCTGTCAAAGTGGAGCTATGTGAAAGAACAATCTGATTCAGCTTTGCAAATTAGAGTAGTTTGGATGTAAAATGCAATAACTTGAGTTTTGGTGATCCAAATTGGATGATTACAATTGGAAAAGAAACCATAGAATCATAGATTCAAATAAGTAGAAGGAACCATTACAAATTTATGGATTTAAGACCCCTGAAATCGAGAATAACAGTAGGTAACCGAGTGAGCTGGGCATACCGACCAGTTTGGCATTATAATGTCGTAACTTGAGTTTGGGTGATCCAAATGAGATGATTCAAATTCCTACTAAAAATAGAATCATAGAGATATAATTGTTTTGAAGGAAGCATGAGAAAAATATGGCTCATGTGTCCTCAGAAAATTTTGCAAATTTGAAGGTGTATTGGGTGGGCTATCAACCTAAAAAATCCTAGAGATGCTATGACTAATTTTTTTCTTGGAGTTTGTTCTTTGATAGTGGCATATTTGTAGTGGTTAGGGGTTGGTGACGAGGCTTGGCCCAAGACGGGATTAGAGGTGGAATCAAAGTACGGCAGCTTTAGTTTGTTATTCGACTCTCTTTTGTTTTCCATTCCGCTCGATCTCTTCGATTTCAAGTCTTACGATCATTATTCTATTATTGAAATGATTTTCAATAGTTGCATATTGAAGTGTTTTAATTGATTTGAGCAAATAATTGAAATGATTTTGCATATGAAAATTGCATGAGTGTTGAAAAAATGAATTATTTGTATAAAGATGTACCATATATGTTTTGCTATGAATGATTTGAATGCCCATAATAGAATGTGTCGTTAAAATTGATTAAGAATAGATTGGTATACCCAATAAGGTCCAAGAATTAGTAAGTGATACAACACTAAGCGTAATGATGTGTCACTCGATCGCGCAGTAGCCCAGTGGGGCCGGTATCGGTAGTGTTCACGAATTGATTTTTTAATAACCGATCGACCTAGCGGGACCTTCTTGTGTTATAAAACTTTTATACTTGCCTGCCATTTAACAGATTCATGTCGGTGATTCGTTATCCTGTGCACCAAAAGCATAGGTTAAATTCGTTTAAGGGAAAAATGAAAATAAAATTGTGAAATGCATTATTTGTGTTTTGAATGATTTATTGCATATGAAAGTGCATATTTGGAATAATCAATAAATTGTAAATGAATGTATATGAAATGAACCTATGTATTGCATTACGTGATCATTCAAAAAAGATTAAGGCATTTTTTGAAAAATACATGAGTTGATTTAAATTAAAATGGAAGAGGCATTATATAGAACCACTAAGCATTAAAATGCTTAGCGTTTTTATCATCATTCAGTGCTCGAGTAGAAAGTGGCGGGCCAAAGAAGATCATGAGAAGCGATCCTTACATCAAATAAATGAGTATAAGTAAATGCTCTATACGCGCCCCAAAAAATACCCTAAAATTTTATAGTAGTGCATTATCTGTTGGGTGTGAGATGAGTCAAACTTAGGTTTTTCAGGAAATTTGATAAATTGATAAATTAAGTGTTAGCATATGATTAGATATTATATCTTAAATGAAAATTGATTGCAGAAAATAAGCCCAAGTGAAAAGGGCCGTCTTGAAAATTTTAAAGTAAGGGACCTAGGGTCGAGGTATTTATAAAGAATAAATGTCTAGGTGAATTTATGATAAATGGTGGCAAAGTGGAATAATAGGAGCTTAAATGAAAAATGGGTTAAAAGGCGAACAAAGGCCTTATGGAAATAAATTGAAGACCAAAAGGAGAAAATGAGAATAAGTGGAAGGCGAACCTGGCCTTACACTTAAGTGGGATTTTAAAAGACCCAAAAGTGGTCTTTGGGAGCTCATTTGTTATTGAGCCCGTTTTTGAGAGAATGGGATGAGAAAAGGGAGAAAGGTTAAGGTTTGCGAAGGAGTGGTTTTGGTTGGGTTTGCTTCCTATTTATTTCCTCCTAGGGATCAAACAACCTACAAGAGGAGATTTAAAGAGATAAGGTAAAGAAAAAGTAAACCACTAACTTCCTCTCTTATGTTTCTGATTTGGGGGAAAAGCCTAACTTGGGAAAAGGGTTTCATTGATTTACAACCACCGGAGTTGTTTTGGGTGGATTCCATGTGGTGGATTTTTGACATGGGATGAATTGGAGAAGGTTTGTGGAAGAAAAATGGTGAAAATGCCAAAATCCGGCTGCTGGCGAAAACCCATAAGTGATCTTAGGTACAAAGAGTGGTACCGTTACCCTTGATGCGGTGGGCAAGTACTGGTACGATACCACTCAAGCCCAGTACCCGGTACCATGGCGGTGAGGTAGTACGATGCAGTCAAAGTGGTGCAGATGCCATTACTTCCAATAGCCCTGTTTTTGCGCGTATTTTGCAGATTGGGTCAGTGTTCATGCAATTGTTTAGGGACCCTAAGAAACGATTAATGGGGATTCAAATAAGAATAAGACTAAGTGAAAGACGTACCGTACCTCGCCGCCTCGGCGAAGCGAAGTTTAGTATGATTATTTGTTTAACCACTAAGGGTGAAGAATTTGTGTTTGACTAGGTCTTGATTGAAGACAACAAGGCGACCTGGGAGCGGTATCGAAGAAAGGAATCGATAATTGGTTTTTGTTCTCACGACTCTATTCTTATTTTAAAGTATTTTGGTAGTTTTACCAAGTAACTATGAATGAGTATATATGAAATGGTACGTGAATGAGTACATGAAATAAGTACATAGATTGAGTATATCTTTGAAAGATAATACAAAAGTGAATATGGAATTGAAATGTGATATTTGAAAATCGAATGAATGTGAATGATAGTCGAGATTGTAAGCGAATCGGTCAATTCGACATCTTGGAATTGAATGATATACCAGTCGAACCGCTTGACGGATGTCACCTCAATCGGGTATCCGGCCACGGCACCCCGAACGCCCACGTCCTACCGCGGATGCACCAATCGGCATCCGCGATGGCGTATGGCATTTGCGATACCACACATGTCGGGCGCACCAAAACCGCATCCGCTATGATGGGAACCGAATTGTTAAACGTCAACACACAACAATGATAATAAGGGCGATTCATCAAACGGAATCAGCTTAAAATGTGAATTGGAATAGTCAAAGCAAATAACTCAACATTGACGAGTGTAAAAGGGATTTTTATGTATATGCTAAAATCTCATAAATTAAACTCGTTGCATTGAAAATGCATATCGTGATATGATAAATGATTTGTAAAATGAATGCGGAGTATGTTGCTGCTGATAAACAGTACGGTTGGATGTTAAAATGCACGCAAGTAATCACATTGAAATAATCAGATAAACCATCAAGGTGAAAAATGCGAGCGTATAGTTTTTTTAATGCGCAGTTTCGAGTACGTGAAGAAAGACAAGATCATGAAGCTAGAGTCATAGCGCGTTATGCGATAAGTGCACATACCCCATTTTGCACATATTATTTCTTTTGAACATGGGATATTTTAGAACAAATAACAACTCTAAAGAAAAATGTTTTCATTCAGATATCATTTTGAAAGGCATAGAATGCCTTCACCGGTAATTGTATTTTATGAAATGTAAATTGTTCAGGGGCTTACCATTTGAAAATGCTTCCCACAGAATCGAAAAACCTAAAGAGAAATAACATAAAGAAAATGTTTTGATAAAGATACTAAACGTTGAGTAAACCGGCCCTGCTCGGATCCGCCTTCGGTCGAGTCGGGATTCGGTCAATTTACACTTTGAAAAGAAAACATAATAAAATGTAAATAAAAATAATTAAACGGGGGTCCTCGGAGTTTCGGTTCTGACTCGCCAATCGGGTCGGGTCGGGCTCGAGGGTCGCCACATGCTTCATCTCATGCATATCATTTCATTCATGATATTTTGTAATTATTTTGGATTGAACCTTAAGACGTGAAAAGCCTTCTCACATGAAGACCACAATTTTATATCTGAAAGTAATGAAACATTTTACATATTATGACAATCAGGGCAACCCTATAAATATTTTGTACTTGTATTTGAAAAGGCATGGAATGTCAATTTGTATAAATGCGTTATTCAAGAATAGTTATGGGCCATATTTAAATTAAGGAATGTATATTTTGTTTTATCAAAGCTATAGTTAAATTGTTATAAAAAGGTCGTATTTGTATTTGTATTAGTATTTGAATATATCAGAAAGTAAAAGTATTGGTGGCGCATCTTGATACAAGGTAAGGGATGGTAAAATTATCCGGTGTCCAATTTTTCTGGTTTTCTCCTAATAATCGGAGACCACATTTCTTTTGAAAGATTCACTATACCCACATGCATTAAGATTTTTATTATTACTCATTATTTCTTTCATGAACTTGATGTAGTTGGACATTTGGGCCAAGGCATCGACAAATGGAAAATTTACCTCAAGTTTCTTGAAGATGTTTAAGAACTTGGTAAACTGTTCATACAACTTAGCCTCTCTAAATCTTTGAGGAAAAGGCAAGGGGGGAGTAATCATGGGAGGGTTTTTTGGGAAATGTGATTCTTCCTGGAATAAACTTGTCTTTCTCTTTCTTGTCTACTTTAACTTCTTCATTCTCAACTTCTACTCCTCTCGCCCCCAACCCTCAGACCTCACCAAGCCCTCCACCTTTTAAAGCCGATGGCCATGCAATCTTTAGATTCTTTCTCGTATCACTCTGGGAAACAATTTATTGAAACATTCTTTCATTGAATGGGCTAACTGCCCTATTTGATTTTCCAAGTTCTTCATTAATGAACTCATATTAGTTTGGTTAGTATTGAAATTGGCCATTTCAGATTCAAGGTTAGATATCCGATGATCTTGAGCCTCACTCTTCTTTTTAGAATCAGTCAGTAAAGCTATAACAATGTCTTCAAAAGAAGATGATTTCTTTTGTCCTTGAAATCTTGGTGGTGCATATTGTGTACCAGAATTTTGTGGAGCTTGTTAGAAATTCCCTTCATTTCCATAAGATAAATTGTCATGATTTCGGAGTCCTAGATTATAGTGGGAAGGTAGATTGTTGTTAGGCTTGAACACAACTTCTATTACCCCAATAAACTGTGCATCTTCTACTTGATAGACTTGATCTGCCACTACTGGGCTCTGAGTTTGAATATAAGTTAAATCTCCCATGGAAGGATTGTTTGGCCTTTGTTGACTCAACTGCTTTGATATGGCTGTCAATTATGCTTGAAGAGCTAAAAATTGATCAAGTTCTAGCACTCCTGCTTGTTTTCTACCCCTTGATCTCTCTAATGGAGCCTGATAGTTGTTCTTACCCAATTATTCTAACAACTCATGTGCTTCCTGTGTTGTTTTTCTCATGATCGATCCTCCAAATGCTACATCAATAGTAGTCTTAGATGCATATGTCACTCCATTGCAGAAAATATGAACTTGAGAGAGGATAGTTCAAAACCATGTTGTGGGCATTTTCTCAATAATTCCTTAAATTTGTCCCAAGCATGAAATAATGTCTTAGATTCTCCTTGTCTAAAATGACTAATTTAAGCTCTAAGTTGAGATGTGAGTGGAGAAGGGAAATTTTTTTTTAGGAATGCCTCAACTAATTGTTTCCATGTCTCAATGGATCCTTGAGGTAGGCATTGATACCAAGATCTTGCCTTGCCTTTCAATGAAAATGGGAATAAACTCATCTTGATCACATCATGGGGGACCCCATTGTTTTTTATTGTATGAGCTAGTTCCAAGAAGTAGGATAAATGTCCATTCGATCCTCCGATGAATAGGCCCCAAACTAATGTTGCTGAACCATAGAGATGGAAGCGGGCTTCAATTCAAAATTATTGGCATCAATAGACTACAATCTCACTCCTGAATAGTTATCATTTATGGCAGGCTTCCAAATTTCAACCAATGTTATAAGTTGTTGGTGCACCTTTTCATTTGTATCAATATGATTTTCAACCATCTTTATCTCTTCTACACGCTTTATCTTCCTCAAGTTTCTCAAAGTCCTTTCAATTTCGGAATCAAGAGGTAGAAGCTTAGAATCCGACTTTCTATGCATGCAACCCTGTTGATGAGTGCCTAAAACACTCATATTATACTCGCGTCAGTCTTCCATTTTCCTGTTTATTTTAGAGTAATTTTATAGTTTTTGTGACTAGAATAATGATTTGATAAGGTTCATAGAACGCAGAGCACGGGGCGTAAAAGAGCAGTTAGTGAGGCGATTTTGGAGCAAATGGGAACAAGGCGATGAAGTATCTGTCACGTCGCGACGTCCCCACGTCGCGACGTCTCCACGTCGCGACGCCCCACGCCAGCGACGGCCCCACGCGCCGCGACGCCCCACGCCGGGCGATGTCCCCCACGCCGCTGACGCCCCCACGCCGCGACGCCCCACGCCGCGACGCCGCCACGCCGCGACGCTTCCACGCCGCCGACGTCACTAGATCCGCACCTCATCACGAAAGTACAAATGATTCGCAAAAGGGTATCGGAAGCGCATTTAACGGGCTGCACGGAATTCAGCAGAGTGACATGTGACTTCGGTGAAGTGCCTGGATCAATTGCCTTCGATTGTTCTGATATTTTCTATAGAGAATGATGTTTACTACTAAACATTTTCTTCTTTTCATTCATGATGTTCTAGATCTATTTCTGTGGTTATATCAACTCACATATGTTCATGATTAAAGTTTGAAGCTTCTTTATATTATCTGGGCTTATTTCTTAATATGTCAGAATTTATTCTATCCTAAGGATTTGATCGTATGTTGATGTCCGCCAACATCGCATAATTACAATGGAGATCCGAGATTCAGAGATGAGGGTATTCGTGATCCGGCAGAGTAGACTTCGCTGATCTCTAGAAATAGAGATATTCCGAACTTGAAGGTGGTAATCAAGTTAGGACATTAATGCATTTCGTATCACCGAGCCTGGGATAGAGATATAGGTCTCATTCTATTTACTTAGATAGCTGATATATCCTGAGAGAGATACCTTGTAGAAAAGATCACTCGCCATTGACATATTGTAAATACAATCGAATAATAACATATTTAAGATTAATCCATTGAACGTGATAAGGGAGATATAACCTAGGCTTCAAAACCAAGATATTTTAATCGAATCAATAGTTTAGGTAATCTTACATATTTGAATTTCTCCCTAGAGTCATCTTTCAAGATATTATCTAAAAAGGTGAACCTTTCAGAGTCAATACACCTGTCCCTCGTGGATCGATATCCGTACCTACGAGTGGCACTATACTACTTGGGGCGACGTGCACTTACACAGATATAGGCGACATATTTTATACACCGCTTTCCGCCTCGCAAGTTTCCTTTTACTGCCAGGATTTGATTGAATTGATATAGATAATTAAGCAAATAGATATTACTCTGAAATTCTTTCTTTACTTTGTTTTTACAAGGTCGTAATTTGTCTTGCTATTCGTGGTGTTATTGGCAAGATAGGTTTCAGTAAGTACATGCGACATCGAGATCGTAATAACTAACAACACTGTTTATCTCGAGCGTAAAGACTGCAGATGTATCACATGAGAATGTAATGGTAATGTGACAGAAATCCAATAGTCATGGAAAACATCAAGAATAAGATCTCGTACTGGAAATCAGACTAATCACTGAGAGGCCGAATTGGGAATCATCTTAAGTGAATCAAGCAATCTTGCATCGCTTATACGTACCTGTATCGATCCTTTCATGCTATTGCATGAGTTCAGATTACCACCAACTCCGCTGTTCAGATAAATGTATCAACACATCAAATCTATTCAAGCAAACAATTTCCTCAATTGAAGTCACTGAAGGTGATAGATGCTTTAGAATATCTATTCCATGGACTACCCCATGAGAACCCGACATGCATTTGACTAACTCTTGAAGCTCATGCGATACTATCAAGTATAATCTGAAAGTTATCAAGAAGCTCTAAGGGTTACTAAGCAGTCTGTAGCCTTTCACTCAGATAGAAGCAACACTCGTTAATCAGGCTACCACAATCGGTCATTGCTACAAGTGAACATTTGGTGTATTTAATCGTTCTTCCATCATTAAACAAACAACTGGTGTAAGAAATCAATACATTGTCGATAACTCACAGAACTCAGCAGAGCATGGGATGATTACGAATTATTATGGAAGCGCCCACACCATCACCGACTGTGATGATAAGTCCACACCTTCTATAATGGTCCGAGAATGCAACTGAATAATGATTGATTTCAAATTTCTGAAGATCATGAAGAAAACCACAGACTGCTTATGAAATCTTAGAAGATGTCGATCAACACTAATCGGCCTAGAGAGAAGGCTACACCAAAGAAGCACGGTGGGTGGCACAGATAATCCAGGTGTCCTCAACAATCTGGTGAATCATGTGGCACAAAATTGACTAAATGGGGAAGAACATATGCCAGCTGAATCAAACGCATCCAAACTAACCCATTGAGCACTATGGTGGACCGCACAACAAAGACGAATGTCACCAAAGAAACCTTACAGAGAGCAAGCCCAAGACGCATCCAGTTTAACTTAATCAATCACAACAAAGAAGGGACCGCATGGGGAAACAAAGTATCGGGACCGACCAGGCTGGCAAAAAGGAACAATCAAAACCCGTATTAGTCATCAATCAAGGATATAAGTATGAATGAATCGGCAACAAACATATGCCATCGAATCGAAATAGTGGAACCAACCTCTTGAAAATTGATTTAGAACAAGTTTCGTATCAGACATGTTAATCTCCACTCACTTTATGAATGAAACGTATACAACATGCAATAATAGTAATCCATTGAATAACTGATAAAGACAAATGGGAAGTTTGAGGCACAATGGGCCAATTAAGTAAATTTATCGACAGAAAGACAACCGGTTCTTTACTGGGTTAATTCGGAGGAAACCCAAGAAGAGACGGAAAACAGCATGTTAAAGCAAGATAGCCAGAAGGGAAAGAATTGGAACACAACAGAACCCCTAAATATAGAACAAATAGAGGATCGAGAAGGTCAATCACCAAGAGTAAAAAGATGATGCGATAAAGAATGTACTGAGGAGAAACAAATATCGTAGAGAACTCATCAAGCAAAGGCCACGATACTAGCCTCCTTACCCACAAATACCTCAAGAAGTATTAAATCGGATACAATTCACTAAATTCATGGATGGGTCTAAAAGTCGTACATCAATATCCCATTCCATCGGCGCCCTGCAGCGTGATGCCCGGGGCCATAAAATTCATGAAAGACATCTTATCCCATAAGAGACGCATTAGCTGATTTCAAATGTGCTGAACTTAACCGAGAATGCAAAGGGCATCCTTCAGAGGAAGCCGCCATGCAGGTTTAAGGATCCAGCAGCCACCATATCCCGCGCACAATCTAAATGCTTATTTTGAGAGAGCGGCGTGATTTGGGTGCCCAAAGATTAATCTATGCCCTTATCCATCTTCAAGTGATTTGGATTAGGAGTCTTCCTAGATCACAAATAATTTCTTCACCGCAGACAAATCTGAAGATCCTAGAGGGATAAGGAAGATGTATTAGTAAAGGCCGACAAGTTTATCTTTCCAAAGCAGATTTCATTGTTTTGTATATGGAGGAAGATAAAGAAATAATTACAATCTGGGGAAGACCTTTTCTAGCAACTGTAAGTAAAATGATCATACAGAGGGCGAATCAAACCGAGAGTACAAGAAGAGGAAGTAAATCTAATGTCTTCGAGACAAAGGAGGATAATCTTAGCAGAAAAGTGATACTTGCTTCATGGCCGAAATGGTCGAGGCTATAGTGTTCAGGCCAAAGTGGTCTCACTGACCCTTGAGACTAGCCTAGTGGAGAATGAGTCTCGAGAACCTGAGTAAGAGGTAAGAATATGTCAAATGGACGGACTCTTTCTTGTATTAATAATAGACGGAAATACTTCAATCTCTCGCGAAGGAGTTAAAATCGCCTGGGCCCCATCGATTTGAAAGTGAATCACCAAAAATGGAAACAAAAACTCTACCTAGCCATTTGAAGTATGCATACTCTTGGGTAGAATCTTACACTACCCGTGATCATTTCAGCATCTTGACTGTATCAGAGGGAAGAGAAGTTATTTAGGGTCCTCCGATGATCACAACATGCACCTTGATGGTTCTAGTCGATCTCGTAGGGATTCGTCCTTCTATGTGCATCAGATTTTCCTCTCTCTCTACTAGAAGAGACAGACCTTCAAAGGAAGCGCAGAGAAGGTTAAATCCAACAAATGAAGGAGGTCAGTCTCAGAAGAAGTGCTAAAAAATGGCTAGACACCTGGGGTGATTTATCCCATTTTTATGCTGTACGGTAAGCCTGGGGCCGTAGTGCCAAGAAGGGAGGAACAATCGCCATCAGATCAAAACAACATCTTACCGCCATCACGCACGGTGGAGTGGGATTTGTATTGATTATCTGAGTCACAAGGCTTACCGAAAAGATCACTTTCCTTCGCTCTCTTTAGATTGGGACGCCGATCGACTAGCGTGTTGCGAATATTATTGCTTTAGATGGATACTCCTACATAAACTAAATTGCCATAACTCCAAGATCGGAGAAGACAATATTCCATTTGTCCTTATGGTACATTCGCATCTTACGATGCCCTTTGGATCAGGTAATGCAATTCTGCACTTTCAATGATGTATGATGGGCCATATTTCGACATGGTGGAAAAGACAATTGAAATCTTCTATGACGATTTCAAGAATGGGAAATTCATTTGATAAATCAATAGAGAACTTGAGAGTCGCACTGGTAAGATGAAGAGACCAACTTAGTACTCAATCGGGGGAAAAGGCTTACTCATGGTACAAGAGGGTATCATTCTCGACATCTGATTCAAAGAAGAGGGATAGAGGTAGATGTGGCTTAAGATTGAAGCAGATTCAGAAGTTACCTACCCTCGCAAGAAAAGGGATTCAAAGTTTTCAGGCCATGCCGGATTTTACAGCGTTCATCAAAGATTTTTCGCAGATTGCAAAATCGCCAGGGTTTAACCCATCGTCCAAGGGATCCTGTATTTTGAATTTGATTCGCAATGTTTGCGCATTCTCGTGTCAAGGATAAGCGGTTTCAAATGCATTGTTGTGGCACCGCATTGGTCTTTCCATTTGAACTCATGTGTGACGCCAGCCGACTTCATGACAAGTAGCCTGGGGCGTAAAACTAGAGAAAATCTTTCGTAATCTATTGCGCTAGTAGAACCAAATCGATGCTCAAAATCGACCATGCCACTGCAGAAAAGAGTTGTCGTCATCAGGTTTGCTTTTTGATAAGTTCAAAGCATATTTGATTGGCAACAAAGTCGTGGTAATAATCGATCATTCCACATTAAGTACTGATGACCAAGAAAGATGCAAAACCCGATTAATTCGGTGGGTCCTCTCATTGCAAGAATTTGACGTGGGAAATTAAGGACAAGAAAGGTAATCGAGAACCCAGCCGCGTGACTCATCTTTCACGATCGGAAGGGGCCAGATGATGTCCCATTGAATGACGACTTCCACGAGAAACCTCAGCTATTGAGGAAAAGAGGCAAATTCCATGGTTCATTATGTGAATTATTTGGCAGCTGTGCTAGTCCCCTCCTTAATTTAACTATCGCAGAAGAGGTTTTTCGCACCTTAAACGCCACTATCGAGGAGCCAATTTTTACGTATTAATCGCGGTTGACTGTGCAATAAGGAGATGTGTGCTCAAGATGAAATGCAAAGAGTATCTTAAAACCATTGTCACACTCTACCGTGCGGTGACACTTCTGTGGCCGTGAGAATGTTGAGTTTAAGGTGCTTTTAATCGGTTTTTACTGCCTTCCTTGTTTAAAGATGCTCATCACTGCTTTCCACTTGTGACAAATGCCACCATCGGGAACATCTCTTAGAAGGGACGAGCCACCCATGCACCCCATTTTGAGGTAGAATTGCCTGATTTATGGGGGATAGATTTCATGACCATTTCTCATCACAACAATCAGACATCTCATTTCGTGTGAGACTACGGTCTCAAGTGGGTAGTTGATTCCCAAGACGCACTAATGATGCCAAGGTTGTGGGCTCAATTCCTAATGCCAGCTAATATATTCTCACGCTTTGAACTCCTCGAGCCTTGATCACGTATAATGGTACCCATTTCAATAAGGTAATTGATAAGGTTTTCAGAAAGTACGGGTATACGCTATCAGACATCACTTGCATACCACCCATGGGCCAAACGGATGCTGTAGGTATCAACCGAAATCAAATACATTCTCGAGAAGATAGCTAATCTGCCAAGGAAGGATTGGTCTAAAAGATGGACGATGCACTGGGCATACCGCATGCATTTTAAAACTTTTCGGTATGTCACCGCTCGTAATCGCTTTATGGTAAGCGTGTCATCTTCAGTTGAATTGGAGCATCGAGCCTATCGGGCTACCTTCCGACAATTAACATGGATAGACATCGTCGGGCGAACGACCGCTCCAACTCGCGAACTGGATGGAATCTTAAACGGTTTATGAAAACGCCTATTTATATGAAAAGACAAAGCCCGCACGACAAACATATCACTTAAAGGAGTTCACAATGACAACAGTATATAAGTTCTTCTATTCAATTCTCGCCTAAAGCTTTTTCAGTGGAAATCAAGTCTAGGATGGTCCTGACCTTCTACAGAATCCAAGGTCTTTTCACACGGTGGGGTGTAAGCTTACACATCCCGAGAGTTACATTTGATAATACCACCCAATGATTGAAGCCAGAGCTGAGGCGAGTTTCCTACATAAGCAAATCATTTTTGATAAAGAATATTACAAGATGTCGAAGCTTATCATAGGAGTTCGGTTCTAGCATATTATGACTCGGGTCATCGAGCTAATCATTAAACATACGCTTCGAGGCAACCTAAGTGTTTCTTAAATCCTTTTCCTTTCTTTTCTTAGTTCCAATTTCTATTGTTTATTTTCAGTACAATATAAGGTTCTAGATTCCTCCGTAATCAGGTTTATACTTGTTTGTTAAATTTCAGAATCCACAATGCAACAGTGGGAAGATTCTGCTCAAGAGGTGCATTACAAGTCCATAAAGTCACAAGTACGAGCGAGAGGGCTTTCTGATTAAGAGATCATCAATGTAGCCCAAATGTATCACTGATTCATAGATCCTCCCCGTCACGCCGCGACGCAGTTCTCACGCTGACGCGCCGCCAAATCACCCACCTCCACACGTCGCGACGCGGGGATCACGCCGCGACGCCATTTTCTCGCGGGGCTCGGCCACGCCGCGATGGGATTTCACGCCGCGACGCCATTTCGCATGTTCGTTTCACGCGACGTGGACGTACGTCACGCCATTTTTACATACCACACGCCGCGACGCGGATTCCATCGGCCGCGACGCGGGATTAAATCCACTCACGCCGTGACGCTGTTCCAACGCCGCCGAGACGCCGCGAGCGAGGTTTCTCCCGTCACGCCGCGACGCGACTCGCACGCAGCGCACGCTCACACGGGCCGTACCGGTTCATTTTCGCCCTTCACCGCGACATCTTCCACCCAAACCCCAGCACCCCCGCCATCATCCGTGCCACACCACGAGCTCCCTCGCCGATGAGACCTTTCCATCGCCACCACCACTCAGTGTACTCTCGAGTCACCCTCTCACCCTGGCTGGGTCATAGTGGCATTTCCACCACCGTGTACTCGACGATCTTCGGGGTACAAAGAGACCACCGTGTACTCTACACCTAGTGGTCTAGAGGTCTTGTAAGTACTACCATCAGCTAGGTTACCTTAGGGTCTCGAGTCCCATTTTAGGATTTTCGAAAGGCTAGGGTAGTTATTTAGTTCGATTTTTTCAGAAGTACATTAGGTGTCTGTGGTTTCGTTCCAGGGCCAAGAGGATCTTTAGTTAGCTTGCCCACACTCCTCATGACTCGATGTCCTGCAAGAGGCAAAATTGTTCACTGCTGAGTTTTACTCAAAGGAGGACCCGACTCTCACATTCGATGCCTCGCGGTTTGTGAACCCGAGCGCCAGCCGATCGCTTGGCATCATTTCAGAAACTGATCTCCTTTATCAAGGAGAAGGGGTTTCACTCCACCTGGCGACTTCTTCCTCATGACAATCTGCGCTAAGGGATGGTGCAGCGCTTGAGGTTAACCACCCATCCGCAATGGCGAGTGTGGTGGGCGTAAGTTCTACGCCAATCTCTCGCTCCCATGTTTTGAAGATAGTCGCAGGCGCATGACAGTCGACTTCAGCCATGAGTCATCAATAGTTATTACAAGCCTAGAGCATGTCCCTTCGAGCCTTTCGACCGCTTCTCCGCGAGCACTCGACTACCCCGAGATTATACGCCGCATTACTTCAAATGGTCGTGGTGATGAGAATCACAAGGGTCATGCTGCCAATTTCAAGGCCAAGCATTCGCCTTTATTCCTATGTTGTCCGCACCACTTCATCACGCCGTCTCCATTCCGACGACGAACGCGGTGTGAAGTGGATCGCCCGGGCCGGCCGCTCAACTATGCCATCTTACGTGGCATACCTTCGATGTCAAGTGTAAGACGAGGATGCGTCCCTCCATAACCGGATGCAAAAGATGAACTCGACACCCCTTCCTCGATCTTTGGCTTCAGGTAAAATGTCGGGTGTCCCTCGACGACACCGATACTTGGCTTCACCTAATCAAAGCCATATTTGCTGCTGACACACCTGGTGTCCCGCAACCTGAGGGGACCTACGATTCGGGTCATGAGCCCCCGACGAGACTCAGCTTTATGAGACGGGGCCTGCTATGGATCCCCCGCGATCCTGGGTGGAGACATTGGCGGGCCCCGTCCCAGCCACCTCCACGACACCCCGGGCCCCTGGGGGCGGCAGCCTCCCTCCGGGGGGCCTCCTTCCCAGACGGTGAGGACCCGGTGCCTCCCCACCAGCTTTGACGATTCTCGGGATGAGACCTGGTGGAGCACCACAGCCTCGCCTCACAGATCTGAGGCCTCCGTGCAAGAGGCAGACAGATCGCCAACCAAAGTACCATTTCAGAAGAAGAATGTCCTTGTGTACCATCGCCTCAAATCCTTGCTTTCATCACCTCCATCACTCACCACCGCAGTTGATCAGGAGTTCCTTTCATTCTCTTAGTTTATTTATTTCATTCATGATATAATTGCCATTTTATCTTAAATGGTGTAGTGATCTGTTTCTATTTTGTTTAGTTATGTTTTTGTTTTTAGTGTTTTTATCATGATCGTGTTTTATTTTGTTCAAAGATAGTCAGTGTTTCTAATTAGTCTATGTTTAGTCCAAATTTTATCTCGAGTCATGTGTAGTTCGCTCATACTAGGCAGTCAATCTTATATGTAATAATTAATGTTTGTAGCTATGTTAAAAAATTGAGATCACTTTTGACTGAATTCACGATTAACATGAATGTTCAAATGCATATAATGTTTGATGCTCAGAATTAGCTGAACATGAAAGGGTTAGTGAACAACTCCGAGTAGTCAAGACACCAGCTTCAAGAACCCTATCACACTCACACACTCAATGACCTTCAGATACATAGGCGCCGAGACCAACTACACCGTAGTTCTAATTAACCTTGGGGAGATTCGAACCATTTGAAGTGATGGGACAATCTAATAAAAGAGGATTGCCATCGAGCCCCAAACAAGAGAAAATACAAAACAATAGAAAATGAAAAAGAAAAGACAAATGACAAAAAATAGGTGACCGTGATAAGAATGCCGGTGATCATCCACCTAATCCAATAGCTCAAGGGCTCACAAGCTCAATGCCCCGAGCTAACTGGCTCTGAGTCATCACTTCACGTCACTACATGGGATGTAAGATGGATCTATCTACGCAAATATAGGGCCCTCGAAGCTCTGCCTTCGAGGTTCGGGTGAAGTTTGAATGAATTCTGTACGTCAGGTGCCCTTAACTAACTGGTGGGAGCTCAATGGATCCTCGCTTACAGAATACCTCTACTAAAAACTTCGCACTAAGTTTCTTACATTTATTTTAAGTAATGAGGGAAGTTTCTTGTATTTGGTCGTGGAATAAATTGGGTGTGTTCCTATCCTTTCTGTTAGCTTCTTCCAACAGTGAGTTGAGCTTAAGTCTGGGGTGTCTAATCCCATATATATAATGGAGGTCATTTTGTAATATCGCACATAGGGCTGGGAAAGGCTACTGGGAGTAAATGCAGGGGATTTGATGCACTAATCACTTCTACCTATTTCAACTGAGTTTTCCAAAAGTCGAACACTTGTATGCATTTTGTGAACTTCGAGCAACATAGTGGGAGTGTGAGTCACCCACTGATCCTCTATTTTTCTAAAGATGTGCACACTGCCTGAGTGTTAGCTGCATTAGGTTGTGTGTGTGTGTCCTTGTTAAGTCGCTCTTGTCGAGGACAAGCAAGAAACTAAGTTCGGGGTGATGAGTGCCTAAAACACTCATATTATACTGAATATTGGCCTCTCCATTTTCCTCGTTTATTTTAGAGTAATTTTATAGTTTTGTGACTAGAATTGATTTGATAGTCTCATAGAATGCGTGAGCATTGGGGCGAAAAGAGCAGCAGCAGGAAGCAGATTTTTGAGCAAATGGGAACAAGGCGATGAAGATCTACGCCGCGACGCCCCTTATCGGCCGCGACGCCCCCACGCCGCGATTTCCCACGCCGCGACGCGCTCCACGTCGGATGCCGCCACGCCGCGACGCTTCCCACGCTGCATCGCTACCAGATCTCGTACCTATCATTTAAAGTAATAATGATTCGTGGTGCGTATCGGAAGCGCATTTAACGCGTACCTAATTCCAGAGCAGAGGGACATGGGATTTCGAGGGAAGTGCCCGGATTTGACTGCCTTTGATCGTTCGATATTTTCGTGGATAGAGAGTGATGTTTTACTTACTAAACATTTTCTTCTTTCATTCACATGTTCTAGGATCTATTTCTAGGGTTATATTGAACTCATATATGTTCATGGATTAAAGTTTGAAACTTTATATTATTCAATTTATTTCTTAATATGTCAAAATCTATTCATCCTTGCCTCTGATCAGATGTCATGTCTCGCTAACATTGGTATTTAATTACAATGGAGATCCGAGATTCGAGATGAGGGGGTATCTGTGGACTCCGGTAGAGTAGACTCATTTGATTCAGAATAGAGATATTCGAACCTCAAGGTGGCAATTAGGTTGTGATGATTAATGCATTTTGGACATCGAGTCGGGATAGAGATATACCCGATTCTATTTGTGAGATAGGCGGATATACCTCGAGAGAGGATACCTTGTAGAAAAGATCACTCGCTTATTGACATATTAAAATACACCGAATAATAACATATTTGTAAGATTAATCCTAATGAACGTGGGACAGGGGGAGATATAACTCCTAGGCTCAAACCACATATTTTAATTGAATCAATAGTTTAGGTAATCTTTACATATTTGAATTCTTCCTAGAGTCATCTTTCAGATATTATCTGTGTGTGCGTAACCTTAGTCAATACACCCGTCCCTCGTGATCGATATCCGTACTTAATGGCAAGTACTATACTCATCAGCGACGCGGCACTTGCGCATATAGGCGGAGATGGCGGTACCGCGAAGCTCGTCAATATGTCCTTGAACTAAACAACACTCTAAAAACAAAGTAAGCAAACTGAATACAAACAAAAATGAATATAAAAGAAAAATAAACAATGCAAATTTTTTTGCTTAAATTATCAAAATTCTTTTTCGCCTTAATATCAATAAATCAAACCAATTTCCAATCCCCAACAATGACGCCAAAAACTTATTGTGTGCCCAAGTGTGTGCACAATTATAAGCAAGTATACGGGCTAACAAGTAATATAGTGGATCTACAAGTCCAGATTATCGTCCCACGGAGATTGTTTGATTAGATTAACTAAGTACCAAGGCTAATGAGACCTTCACTACCTAAGCGCCCACCTGGAAAAGTGAATAGATTTGAAATGAAAAACAACTTAACAACAGATAAATGAAAATGATTGCATTTAGGGGAGGCTCAAAACTTGAATTGAAACAACTTCTAGAGATTACTCACTGAAATGGGTCCTGTGGTTGGTCTACTTCACGCGTATGGGATTCTCTACAAAAGGGTAAATTGGATGCATAATTTATGGATCGTCGGTCAGCAGAATGAAGTGTGACCTCTACTCACATACATTGGTCACACTTTCTCTGTCACACTAGTCTCCACATCGTCCATGTAGGCAACAAGAAATGATGAAAAAGTGTAATTTATCATTCGTAGACATTTCATCGACATCACCTTCATGTGTTCCATAATGACGAGTAATGCTCCCAAATCCCGGAACTTATTCCACGGTCATACCATCTAAGATTCACACAAATGCTGAGGCACCTAATTCAATTAATGCTATAAATACATCATTGAAGCATGTCAATAAGCTATCTCAATTCTAGCCACAATCAAGATAACACATATAATACCTAAAAGCATCAACAATCTCATAGATTATAGCCCAACATAGTTCATAACATCACATAAAAGAAATCTTCACACGTGAATCCATAAACCAACCCTAAATACAAAATTTAGCCTAACATTGGGAAATACATCATACAAATAAGAAGAATCAAAATGAATTCAAAAGCTAAGAGTGAGGGGTTTAGAGAAACAAATGATTAGAAACTAGTTCTTCTTCTCTTGAACCTCAAATCTTCAAGCTTCTCCTTCAAATCTTCTTTTGTTTGCTAGAATCTTCCCTTTGTAGAGCTCTTTCTAGGTATTTTCCTCTCAAATTTCTAGGCCTAGGGTGAAAACTCCAAGAAAAGCAAAAACCTAAGGAAAGGAAGAAGCCTCTCAAAGTTCATGCCCTATCCCAAAAAATTGTCTCCCTTTTCATTGGTACAAATTATTTCTTATATACCCTCGAAAAGTGGATCGAGCAATGGGCTAAAAATAGCTGTTGTAAAGTGGTCCGTCATCGCAATGTCTCAACATCAACAACTTTAATGTCGCGATATGACAGTAGTTAAGCTCTAGAAATTCCTTTGATGTCGCAACACCAACATCTTTGATGTCGGGACACCAACATCTTTGATGTCGCGACATGACTATAAATGGGCTTCAAGACTTGGCTTGCTTGTGAGATGATGGTGTGACATCATCTGCTTTGATGTCACGACATGGAAAAGGCCGCTCTTCAAGTCTTGGCTGAATATGAGTTGATGTCGTGACATCAGCAACTTTAATGTCGCGACATCAACAACTTTGATGTCGTGACATGGCAATGGATGAGCTTCAAGCCTTGATCTTCAGATGGCATGATGTCACGACATCATAGGACTTGATGTCACGACATGGTAGTGGTTGCTCTTCAGCCTTGGTCTTTAGATGACTTGATGTCACAACATCATGTCACGACATGGCAGTAAGTGGCCATCAAACTTGAGAGGACCCTATGTTGCGACATGGGACTTCATGTCGCTACATGAGCACTTCAATAGCAACTGTAACATCATTTCTTCCTTATTCATGCCTCTTTTTCTTAGGTTTTATTCCTTATCTGCAAAACCAAAGTAAGAGAGGGATTTAGCCTGTATTTGAATATATAGGTGTGAATTTAGCATCATGAACTCAATAATTGTAACAAATGAATGCTCAAAACAAGATATAATTCACACCTAACACCCATCAGCCAAAAATTATTACGTTCCCCTGAGGTTTATTTTTATTTGTGTATGGCAAGTCAATTACGAAGTTACAAATTCGCTTGCATAGTTTACTTGGGGCCAGTATCTACCGCCATCGCTCTACAAAGCATGTGATGAAGGACTCTAGTTCGAGATTTAATTCCATATCAACGATTCAACACACAAACTCCGAGGAGGACTCAGATGATGTTGATGTGTGCAGCAGACTGGTGCACTCAAGCATAATGAAAGAACCAAAGAACAAAGTCGAATAGCGTAGTGACTAGTCTCTCGGTAGCTGAACCTTCCTACAATGTCAAGTTTAGCTCCCGGCTCTGGCTCTTCGTGAGGGCTTCATAAGCATTAGGCGTGGATCACTACTCAGACGCTCACGGAAGGAATATCAAGAACTCACAGCGCTGACATTCGACTAGGTCTCGAGCCATGTGATGACCCCATTCGACCCAATGAGTTTGCGCACCCCATCTCATGGAAGAATCCCTCCCCACTCGCATGCTCGGGACTCGAGCGGCCCTCCCTATAGTCCTCAACTAATCTGGGATGAGTGTGAGTTGTCAGGGTCTGACATCTAATGAATAGAAACACGGAGAAATGTGAGGACTTCGATAGGGTAGGCCACCAACCATTAGGTCAGAAGCTAAACAGGATAGGTAGAGGCAGAGTAACCATAAATTAAACCCTACACAGGCAGGAAGCTGAAGCAACCATAAATTAAACTACACACTCCTCCCCCAACTGACACAAGGGAATTAGAGGAAGGCAAAGCTGAATCCCTTAGAGTAATTGGGCCGGAAACCTTATGGAGTTCAAATCGAGAAAAGAGCTTCCTCACTCTTAGGCTTTGCCCAAAAGATTTGACTTTCAAGAAGATGTAAAACTCCACGAAGAAAATTTTTAATTTTTTTGAAAAAAATGGTAAAATGGTAATTCGGTCAAAATCCGGTATTTTTCTAAATCTCATATGGCGAAATGGACTTCTACATTAGGTCGTCTCTGAAATCTAGCTCTGTCAGTTTAAGATGGTAATTTCACGTTTTTCGAGAGCTATGAGGGTAGTGCCGGACGCAGCGCAGTTTAGTGGCTCGAGGTGCCACGTGTCATGTCTTGAAGTTAGTCAAACATGAGCTCAAGTGTGGGCCATGGGTGGTTTATGACATGATGCCATTGGAGGAAAATCTCAAAGTAGAGGACTAATTGAATAGAAATCAATGACATTAGTGACTGACAATGTATGAGGACAAGTCCTCTTGACCAGCTCTCAATGGGATTTGGGAGAAGGAAAAAGAAAGGGGTTTTTAGAGAGGGGTGTGTTTTAGCACTGCAGATTTCGGTGATCGGACCGTCGAGATCCGGCGAGCGAGAGATAGAAGTTACTCCCCACGGCCGAGAGACTGCACATGGATATCCCGGTTTGTGAGTTCAACAACTTTAGGAGTAGGGTCTTCTCCTACTTGGTTTATTTTTAAGCTTGAACCATTTAAAATGGTTTGGATGGTGTAGAGCCTTTTGGTAAGTGGATTGAGTGATCCAGCAGGAGAATGAATGCTAGAAATTTTAGGACCCATTTTTGGGCTGATCCGGGCCGATTACAGTTAAGCTGGTCCTTGTGGGCTTAATTTGTGTGTTGTTGTTTGATATTTGAATAACATGCAAATTGTGTAGGAGGAATTATAACCATCTGTGAATTGTTTATGTTGCGTGTAGTTTATAAATATTCATATGACATAAAATAAATCATTAACATATGCATTTGTTTATTGAAAGCTATGTGAGCTACGATTTTGGTATTATTGCTGAAAGGATAACACATGTTGTGTGTAGGAGATTTTTGTTAATATATGCATGCTTGATATATTAACATGTGTTGTATGGAAATGACATATTGCATTTCATATGCACTGGGACACCCTAGAATAGTAGGTGTGAGTGCATAACAAATAAAAAATCGAAGGATTGTCCAAACGATGAATTCTTTTGTAAAATTATAAAAATAGAATTTTATCGGAAAGTTGTCTGAAGAATTGTGTTGGGAAATCATTCAACAATTCACGTCGGAGATGCCCATGAATTGTTTTGAAGAGTTACCTAACAAGTTCACCCTCAGGTTGTCGACGTATTTATAGGAGGAGTTGCTCATAATTAAAACAAATATTTTGTTTGAAGGCGATTTTCATACATGGCATAAGCATGTGTGAGAAGTCGGTGAGGACTGAGACATGAGATTGCGCATGTGGATGTTAATTAGGATTATCATTCTTTGAATGTGTTTGATTGCCATTACAAGTGCACTTAGGTGGGAAGCCATGTGAGAATTCAACTATTGGGCAATTCTCTTACAATAGAGAAAATTATTTGGTGAGGGGAAGTGTTCGGGAAGGCAGCGCTCATTAGAGGCAGCTTGCAGAAAAGTAATGTCTTGCAACTTTGATTCGATTTTTGTAAAACGTAACCTGATATTACAATTGAAACATGTTTGTATTAAGAATGATAACTTATTTCTTTGGCCCCATTGTAATATAGTTGAATATATTTGGTAGTATATTTGTGAACGATGAGTTATTTTTTGTATGCGATCTTGCGCGATGTATTAAGAACTGTGATTATGTCAGCGGTGATGATGGAATCGCAGAAATAGGGCGTCATAGAATAAATAGAAGAGAAGGCTAAATCAGATATGAAAACAGAGACTAAGAAAAGGTAACTGAAAAGACGAACCTTCGGAAAGGGAGTCTCACCGGTAGGGATCACGATGATATCTGAAGGAATTGGGACAGAAGCAGGAGAATTAGAAAAACCAAGTAGAAACTCCTTGAGAAAATGAGCCATTCGACTGGAGGAATAGCAATAATGGCTAAACACTCTGAAGCGGACAAAGAGAGATACCATGGAAAAACAGAGTGCTATGAAGTTCTTAGAAGAACAAATGCTGAGTTTTAGAAACAAAAAGGGGGGAATGTCGTGTTGGAACCCCAAAAGCCATCATTATGGGCGAGAGGATCAAAAGGAGCATTAAATGTGAAGAGCCGTACCTGATAGTGCACGTCCTACAAGTCCAACCCGTTATTACCACTTGTTTGGGAGTAGAGACGAAGATATGTGTCAGCATAACAACCTCCTCAGACCTGTTAGCTTGAGGCCACGTAGTATCATTCTAGAGTAGACAATCTGAAATGATATTAGGGGCTAGTGGAATAGGATGTATCATGGCCCAAATGTAAATACTAAGGCCTAGTATCAAAAGGGTCTGGAAGTAAGGAAATACCCCGAATCTATCATGGCATTCAATCTCGGGCATGGCAACAAAGCGGCCCGATTGGTCCATCACCAGTAGCATATCGGGCAAAGCACACCTCGAACGCCTTGGCCAAACCTCACCTGAAGTCTCAAAAGAAAGTAGAAGTCAAAACAGTCAGAGAAGACTTCTCCCCCCACCTTTTGGACGTGGGGACACGTGACGTTGTGTCAGTACGATTACTTAACCCACCATCCTAGCTCCCACACTACAATTGTGAATATTGTATAATAGGAAAGTGACATGTGGTGCGGTCTACTAGCATAAAATATCCTCTTTATAACAAACATACGCAATTGAATTTTTTGTAACGGAGAGAAGAATAAAATTACTTGATTGCGTTACACTTAACGTTTTCAATATTCGTTAAACTCGTATAATCATTATAATAACAAAAGATTATACATGTTGTAATTGTATCTCACTTTTACAAGGCCATAATGGTTAAACTCTCGTAATCACTAATAAAAAAAATCATATATTATAATTAAATCTCACTTTCACTAAGTCATTTGGTAATATCTCTCTTTCATTTAAAAAAAAAAAGTAAAAACTCTTGTTCAAAAAATTACTTGATAGATAGTAGCTTTTAAAAAATAAATTGAAAATATAAATAATCAAAGTTTAAATAAAGAAGTGAATTTATGTGTACAAGAACTAAAGAAAAAATTTTCTCAGTGACAAATCAAAATCTCTTCAATTTAAGTTGCTGCTATCAATAATTCTATTGATAATAATTTGTGAGATCAAATTAGAATCTTGTTTTGATAATCAACTCAAGTTGGATCTAAATCAAGAAATAATTAATTCAAATTCAACCCAATTCGGTCTCTAACTTGAGTTATTTGCTCTAACTTGACCTTTTAACTGAAAAAGAAAAAGCTCTTAACTTATTACTTGTTTCTAAATTTGGAGTTGGAGTGAAATAAATTCATGTTGATCGATTTAGATTAAATTAGTCAGGTTATTTGAGTTATATGATTCAAAATCCATCCATAGGAGTTTTTAAATAACTTATTTTTATATATTTATAATAAAATCTGAACGATAAATAACAAAATTTGCTAAAAATTAATATTAAATATAAATTTATACATCTTTTCAAAATACAAAAATATTGATCATTTATAAATATTCTCATCTCTGAATTAGGGTTTAGAACATTGGACTGTTGGAACCGGGGTTGAAGGCTACTAGATATTAAACTCCAGTTGAAAAATTAAATCCAACTAAATTCAAACATTCAAAATGTTAGTCCAAATTTCCATACCGATCTAAACTATTCCACTCAAGTTGCACCTCCACCAAAAACCCGTGATATCATAACAAGAGCAAAAATGGAACTGCAAGAAACATTTTATGATCGAAAAGTCAAATATGGAGGTGGTGGGAAGGCAGTCATGGTGTAAACGCATGGAGATGGGATGAATATTTGAACAATGCCCATCCACTTCTGACATTAATGGTCACTAAGTTGTTCACAACATATGGCCACGGTTCAAAGACTACACTTTGTTTCCATCAATCCCTACTTGCAATGCTCATGATGTGTTAAGGTGCCGTATACTTGTTACCTAGTACTTTCCATGTTATCAGCCTCTAGACCATTCACTTAGTGGATTGCGAACTAGCACACATACACAACGATATTTTCCCTTTGATGTATCAAGCTATGATATGTTCATATTGAATCAATGGATATGTGTTGGGAAAATGTTAACTTATGGTTACCATATCTTCAGAATTTATAATCTCAAATAATTGAAATGTATAATTGTTGGGAAAAGCCTGTTAAAATAAACTAAAAATCTTTTTCCCTATTTGTGCAATTAAATGGGCATTCAGCCTCACAGTCACAACTAAGTATTTTATGCATGAAATGATTTAGACACTAATATTGAAGATCAAGACACCAAATTTTGGAAAACCCTTTAATGTAAAGGGAAAAACCACGGGCTTGAACTACCAAAAATTTCCATTAAATTAATGCGTGCACAAGTTTAACTACTGCGTGATAATGAAGGCAACAATCAGCAAAGATTCACCTAAAGATTATCTTTAATACAAAATATCTTCTTAGAAAGGTTTAAGGTCTCCTATATAACTTATGCTGCAATAGAAGCAAACGATGATCCAAATTGGAGGTATGTAGGTTAGGCGAGTCACGAGAACAACATGTTATTTTAGATGAACAGGAGGAAAGTTCACTTTTGGATTCATCATGGCCAGAGCTTTGAGAAAAAAAAAAAGCTCAGGCATGTTTGACTCTGTTTTTAAAACATTTTTTGCATAGATAACACCAAATTCAGAGAACATCAAAATCGTGTTCTGTGTTTTCAAAAACTGTTTTCTTGAACAATTTTCAAAAAATTGAAACCAAATATTTTCTTCTTTCTTTCTCTTCATCCCTCTCTTTTTTCATTAATCAACCTTTTATCTTTTCTTTTTTTTTTTGAAAGGAAAAATAATATTATTGACTCAAACTTGCAATAATAGATCCAAGATACAAATAGCTAAAAACCATACATGATGAAACAATATCTAGGCTAATAACTTATATCATCTAGACATAAAGCCTACAAATTCATACACTAAATAATTGAAGTAGAATAATATGCCTTTCCGGTCTTGTATATTGGCCAATAATTTGATATCTTATTGATCAGTCTATTCTGTTTAAATTGCCTGTCTAGAGGATAAAGCGATAATAATATGCGTTGATAAAATAGCAGCAAACGACGTTGATAGTAAGAATGGCAAAACAATAAAGCCTCAATCTTGATGGAAAAAAGCGCCAGACAAGCCAAAAAAACAGAAGAAAAGATTAAGAGGGTGATTCAATAAGGAAAATGTAAAAATCACCTCTCATTTATGAAAATAGATTACGAGAGAAAAAAAAGATGAGAGAAAGAGGATGAGAAGGGTGACTGAGGATCAGCAGCACATCTGCTATCTATAAAAATTGCAAGTATTTACAAATATACAAAACTGCCTTTTAATATTCTTTTACCAAACTCAAATATAACAACAACAGTATTTTTATTGTCTCTCAAATCATGAATCAAATGTATATGAAGGATCTTTTTGTCTCAAATCAATCAAATGTGTAACATATCTTTTTTTTATTGTCTCAAATTAATCAATCAAATGTGTTACATATCTTTTTTATTCTCTCAAACCAATTAAATGTGTAACGAATGCTTTTGGAAACAAATGTGTAACGAATTTGTAATTGTCATTAATGTTTTGAAAGTTACCCTCTCATCCTATTTCACATCTCTCCATTTTGATTTTGGTTATTCTCTCCACTTCACCAAGCTGATCTGACTCCAATTTCCTAGCAGAGATATCATTGTCAAGCTTACCAAATTCGATTTCGCAATTGTTAAATGCATAAAAGCTTCATCATATTCGAAATTAGGGTTTCAATTTCTAATAAAAAGTTCTCTGGTGAGTTTCGTTATTTTTTTATTTTGAGTTGTGCGCTATGTGTTGGATAATCCGGAAAGGAAGGTTCCCCTCATTTTGTTATTGAGTTTGTTATGAAAATTATTTAAATATCACAGTTTTTCAATTTTAATAGGAAAAAGTGAAAAAGCCAAAAAAAATGGATAAAATTGGAGAATAACGGAGAAGGTATTTGTTAAGTTCAAATTTGTTTTAATTTAATTTAATAAAATTTTAATTTTCTCTTACTTTTATTTATTTTTTTGGATTTTATTCTCTTCTTCATGCTTTATTTTTTCTCAAAAATACCTTTTATTGACCAAAATCTCACTTGTTTTTTCATTTTTTTTTCAAAAATACCTTTGGCCAAATCCACATAGTAATGCCTGTTCTAAAGTGTCTTTAAAAATTCTATTTAAATATTATTTATTTTATTTTAAATTTAAAAATAATTATTTATTTATCTTTAACAATTTAATAACACATTTAAAGGTTAAAATATATTTATCACCGTATTAATACTAATTAACAATATAAAAGTGTATATTTGGAAAATTTGAAAACTTCTCAAATCCATATCTCTTTATTTATTTTTTAATTTTGTAAAATCTGGGAAAAATTAAATTTTTCTGAACTAGGATAAAACGTTGAATTTACGTTGGAAAGAAATTTGAAGGAATTTCACAGATCGCGGATGATGAAACAGCTTTCTTCGTTTAATTTGTCTTAGAAAAATATAATTACCACGTCGAATTTGGATTGAGCTAAGATAATTAAATTTTTCACGTTTTACAGGCATCAGTGTTAGGTACATGACATGATTATGTAGATTACATGCGCCTTTGGGGTGACACATGGCGTAGGCCATGTGTGATTCTATATATAGAATGGCTCACATTAGACCAGTGGTAAGTGGAGGAGTGTGGGAAAACAAGAAATAAGAAAAGAAAAGAAAATTAAAAAATTAGGGATGACATGTGGCAAAGGAGGAAAGTGGTGGGAAGTTTCCCCACTTGGACAATTCGGTGGATAAGGGAGAAAATGAGGAAAATCCAAACAAAAAAGGAAAGAGGGGGGAAAGAAGATAGAGAAAACGAACAGAAGAGAGAGGGAGGGGAAAAAAAAGGGTTCCTTTTCTCTCTAAGATCTACAATCAACGAAAGTCTGGTTCGTCGGAGAAAATGAAGTACAAGTCGGTCCCATAGCAGAAGGCTACGAGAAATTACAAAATCCGGTCCCTTGAAAACTCGCATAGGTACCAAAATTTACAGAATTTCAATAAATGAGAATTGGGGAATTATAAGACTATTTCTAGCCTTAAGGTCATTTAATGGCATGGGAGCTTGAGTAGGTGTGTGATGATTTAGTCCCAAAATTTTGGGAGTGAGTGTAAAATTTACAGGATTGGTTCACACAGGTCCTGATTTGTGTTGAGATTCACTGATTTGTAAGCCAGGAGAATTCTAATTTTCAAGAAAAATGGTAAAATGGTAATTTGGTCGATATAAATTTTTCTAGATCTCGGATAATGAGAAGGACTTCGTTGGAATCGTCTCGCGAATCCTAGCTACTCAGTCCAGAATTTGTCAAATTCAAGAACAGTTCGAAATTTCACGTTTTGGCCATTTAAAGTGCGAGTGCCGTCATAATGACTTGTGAGAAGACATGCGTGTGACTAAAAGTCACCTACATGTACCCATGTGACACATGTTGCATAATTATGATGAGAGGTGAAAATAATGGCTTAGATTAAGCCATGTGTCAAAAAGCCTTTAAAGTCAAATTAAAGGGACAAGGATGAAATTAAGTGAAAAGATTAAAATAAAAACAAAAGACAACTTCATATTCTCCCATTTTTGGTTGAAACGTGCAGTGAAGGGGGGGAGAACCAGTTTTAGATAGAGAAAATGCAACTTCTCTCTAGATTTTCCGGCTTTCGGACCGTCAGTTCTCGTCGGGTTGGCAGTTGTCTACGCTCAGACTCTGGTTGACACACCGATTTTGTGGGGTTTCGACAACTCCAAAGAGGTGGGGATCTTTTTCTTGCACCCAGTTTATTCTTTAGCTAAGAGCCATTTAATGGATGAGGATTTATTAAGGCTGGATGGCCGTGTTTGATCTCAGAAATATTTGGATAGGGTGAAGAAAAATCCCTAAAGTGGCCGTGTGAGCAGTGTGAGACCTGGGTTCTCTTTGACTCCCGTGTTGTAATAATGATTTTGTGTTGCTTGGGTGATTCAAGTAGTGCTTGAATTGTTTATTAGCCTATGTGAGCTAATTTTGGTGTGCTATGAATTAGATATGATGTTGTGAGGTTAATTTATGTTAGTATGTGCACCAGTTATACTATTAACATGAATTGTTTGGAAATAGCATATGCATTCCGCCTGCACCGGGGCACCTTTGAAAATGGTAGGTGTGAGTGCATGACATGAAGAAAAATAAAAGGAAAATGGTTGTGAGTAAATTTCATGGAAGATTTTGGAGGTAGGTTGGAGATTGTCAACAATTACCGTATCGGGAGGAACCCATGAATTGTTTGAGAGGAAGTTATCAACAAATTAGCCTCGGAGGGTTGTCCGATAGATTTTGCAGAAACTCGGTAGTATGTTTAAGAACAAATCTTTACTGTTTTGAAACGGTATTTTCTCACAATTTGGCTTCCAGGCATGCATAAAGGGTCGGTGAGGGCTCGAGAAGTGGGGAGAGGGTGGAGTCATTCTCATCCATATCATGTAGACATTCAAGTAGGATCTTTGTATTTTCTTGTGTGTTGGATTGCCATTCATGTTGCGCCAGGTGAGAATGTATGTAGGATAATTCACTATTGGGCATTACTCACCACCTTCGAGGATCATTATTGGTGGGGTGTTCGAGGGAAGGTGACGTAATTAGAGCCGCTTTGAGAAGAAATCCGACATGTGGCTTTGATTACATTCTTGTAAAACATGTATGAATTATCACAATTGAAACATATTGTATTAGGTGATATATTAACTCTTAAACGATATCTAGTTGATGTTTTTAGTAGTATGGATGTATGGGCCCGACGTTTACTCATGTAGTAGGTCTCATGATGTGAGACACCGCAGGTGTTAAATGAGTTGATGGTGGTCAGCAGGGACACCCCGAATTTAAATCATGATCTGGGGACTGATGTGCCCGGGTTTGTTGTGTGTTTGGTATCATGGTGATTTGATGGTAGAATAGAATGGCAATGGTTCATGGCCTTAGTGAAGGCCCGAAAATTACCTTATTTTTATGGGTTTTTGAGGTGGGGTCATTTTGTGTTGTTCTTGAGTTGAATAACATGTTGTGTGTAATGAAAAGATCATGTTTGATATAATATATTTTTCGATGGATATTGAATTATATGAAGAAAATATAATTATCCGTGTTTTAGGTAATGCTCACATGTAGCTCATCATTACTGTAAAATATGACATGAGTAATATTAAGTATTTCATAGCCATAGGACAATAAACCCCGAGTCGGGTGTGTGTATAGTGGTTATTCCTGTTCTTTAGTGAATATGTGGTGAACTCCGAGGTGGACGACATTAAAATTGAGACTCAGTTTGCATACTTAATTAAAATAAATAAAATATATGTGTGTTGGGTAAAAGCGAAGATGGGGTGATCCATACCCCAAAAAAGCGGTGAAAGACCTAAATTTGTTCTTTCTTGGGCATGTGTATCCAGCGATGAAGTTCCATGAAAGTGCGCATTCGGAAAGGGCACACGTCGAAACTGCGATTGAGACATACTGAAATTCTTTACCATTAAAACACACAGGATTTGGTAAATTCATATGAATATTGGAGAATTAAATTAATGGTTTAAGTCATTGGGTGGAAACACCAATGACGAGGTTTTCACACTTAGGCGTCAGGGTGCAAAGGGGTGGGTGGGGACTGGGACCTGGCGCTGAAAAAGTCCTCATCTCTGTCACATAATATAAATAATTCCATATAGGGTTACCTCTTCTTATGAATGTAGAATGATGTATGTGTGTCACATTGCATGTTTTTAGACCAGGGATGGCCCTTGGCAGGAGAAATTTTCTCTTTAGGGCATTGCTCTTTTAGTTAATGAGGTATTTTCAATTACTAGAAATTTGGGAGCGTAGATCAAAAGTTAGTGTGAAAAGTAGGTCTGGCTTTATTCGTATGTCTTGTAAATTCACAGTTTGAATATCTAGTTTGTTGATACCCAAAAATAAGTTTGTGACAAAACAGTTTTGGACTTGAGTTTATGTAGTGTCAAATAATTTCCCATATTTCTTGAAAAATGAGTGAAAAACATCAATATTAAATTACGTTTTGGTGAAATTTACAGTGTGTAAGGAAGTGAAAAGTAGGATACTGTATTTTTAGAGTTCTTGTTGCGATGAGATTTTGGACTCATGTGCGAGCATATGAATCTATATATGTCGCGATGAAATTTGGTCGCGACGTGTCGACAAAAACGCCACAACCGACACTTGATAAGGCGCCTGAGTTAGCTGCGAAGGCTTGCACGCTCTGCAGTGAGTGTTACGGCGACATATATGGATGATGGAAGCCTTATAATAGTGACAAAGTTGGGCGTCTTACGATTGTGATGGAGGACCGCTATCTGATGGACGACTGCATGGGAGAAGTTTACTGTCCCCCAGTGCGCCGTCACGACCCCGAAAACCGGCGTAATCTGGGCTCGTCTTGATGAAACTCTGTTGTGACGAGCAGCGCCTGCTATGAAAATTTCTTGTATGAGCTGAAGGTTGATCTGCTGGGCGCTGCATCAATCTGAAAATGGGGCCAGCGGCGTGACGGAGTCTGATACCGTGTGAAGCGACGTATTAAACAGAATTTCTCTATCATGATATTTGGTCCAGTATTAGAAAATTTTTTTTACCTTACAAGATTTTGTGAAGCGTCTACAAATTCAATAACCTCATAATAATTTTTATTAATTATAATTTATTAATATAGAGTTTATTTTATTATCATATTATTCATTATATCTATAAAAATAAATTTCATAATTAAATCAGGTATAGGATAACAAGTGTTTCTCAAAGTACATTACAAAATATTTTTAAATTTACTTTAAATTTACCACTATTTTCACGTTTAATTTACTACCTCTTTAATCATTCTAAATTTATCAATTTTTGTTTCAACAAAAATATCTATAAATTACATATTTTCAGTTTTGAAATTTTGGATGTGTAGCGGTTTGGTGGCACATACAGATCTATATTTCAAAGTCAAATCATTATATTCAGTGTTTATTTAATAATATGTAGTGGAATCTTTAATTATTATTGATGCTTTGGCCAGTTTAGTTGATCTGGTGTTTATTAGTAAATTTAAAAAGTTAAAGTTTGACTTGACTAAAAGAGTTCTTATGGTATAATTGTTTTTATTTAGTTTATAAAGTATTTAAAAACATAAAACTTCAATTTCATTAGAGAGTTCCTTTGTTGGGGTTGAAATTTGATTTAATTTAATTTACTTTTTATTTTTAACTCATTTTTGTTAATGTGATTCAATTTACTATTCTTTTATCTTTGTTACCCATATTATTTTTATAAAACGATCTAGTAATACTAATTTGTTGCAAAGAATTATTATAAAAATACAAACTAAAATGAATATGTTTCTTGCACTTGCATATGAGAAGAGGCACTAGTGAAATAATTTAAAAGGAAAGAGAGAATGAGATCTTAGGGATGATTCTGCAGGATGTGTGGAAGAGGCCTTTATGAAACACAACAAAGACCATTCATTACTCAAGTCAAAGTAAAGTAATGGAATGGAGTTTATGAAGGGCTGAAGAGGCATGGAAGTCACATTCCTTAGAAACATTCATGAATGGTGGCAAGTCATTCTTCACCACATGTCAAATCTTTCCATATGGTCTTTGTAAAATGTTTCACTTATGAATCTTTAACCTACTTGGTCCCCTTGAATGACCACCATAAAATACTATAAAATTACAAGAACCTTACTTTAGTAAAGCAGGGAGTGGAATGAGACCTAGTGAAGGAAAATAAAGTGCAAATATTTATATATGATGCATAAATTGTTTCCTTAGTTTCTTGGGGCCCTTACATTAAAAACAGAATTGCTAGAGCCAGTGGGATAAAAAACCTGGGCAAGGGAAAAAGTATAGTACAATAACAGTATGTCTCTAACATACTCCTGCATTCTTCCGATGTCCCTATTACAGTTGGCGCATTTCAATCTTGTATGTTAGCTTCTTGAATATTGAGGTTTGGTAATGACTTTGTAAGACCAGTTCACTAAAATTATCCATAGTATGGCGTATTTGAACATCAATTTGCCACTCTTGGAGTTCATGTATAAAAGAACTTTGGAGAAATGTGTTGAATTACCATCATAGCTGATGTGCGATACATGGCCTCAACTATCTTAGAAATAATGTTGTCGGATACAACTTTGATAGAGAGTTAGTGATTAATTGGACGTGAATCATTGATCTTGGCACCATGCATGCATTCAGCGGGCTTTGGCCCGTGAGATTACTCTGATCTCTAAATCAAGCGGACAGGTCCTTGAGGCCACAATTGTATGCAGCAGGGTCTCCATGAAATAAGCGATTCCATTACAATTAAAACACAGCCACGTTTTATGGATTTGATAACACAAATATTGGGTCTAAAGGTGTCATCATCGGCATATCTAAAGCAGGTTGGCACTACTTTGATTAATTTCGTCCATCGGGCCATATCGTTTTCCCATACAGGTGACGTGTCTCATAAATATCTTTGGGTTGGAGAGGAATTGTACATGGCCTAATGGGAGGTTGATGAAGCAATGTCGAAGGCAGTATGGTTACATCAAGATACATGGTGCACCAGTAGTAAATTAGATATGATACTTCGGGACCAAGTGAATTCTTCACCATTTCCCACGAGGTGATGGGTCCTTTTTCACAGCATCAAGTAGACCGATAACCATGAAAGAACTTAAAATTATACTTCCGTCAATACAAATTAGCTTAAAATTTGCTGTAGTAATGTGTCAGTTGGTGAACGAAACTCCGGTGAAATGCACAAATCTACGGTGGAGACAAAAATTTATTTTCTAAGATCTTTCATCTCAAATTCATTTTCAAATAGTTCTTGTTTTCCTTTCTGAAAAAACGATGTTTATAACCAAAAATACATTTACCTAAATGAGAAAAAATCCAATTATTAATTAAAACAAAAGGGTTTCTGATGGTTTTAATCACATGAGTAAAGTGCTCATCGTTAAATTTATCAACTGGAAATAATATCTAACAGTTTATTACCTTTACCAAATGGTTAAGATGATTTAATAAGTTATTTTCATGTTATCGTTAATATGATACACCAACAACCTATTCATGGAAGTAATCGTTAGAAATAACATTGATGGCAATGATACTTCTTTTTACCACCAGCGGTTATTAAATGTTAATATGAAATAAGTGTTGGTGTGTTGCAAATAGGTCTTAATAGCTATTCTAAGGACTTTGTTTCAGGATTAATAACGAGTGATTGTTATTCACGCAAATGTAATTAGTTGTGCAAATTATTTTATTTTGTATCCAGTTAATAATTACAGTGGTGTGCGGCGGATAATATAATCCATTGTTAAGTAATAGCATCTATCCATTAATAATCTATTTGTCAATCTGTTGATAAAATTCCAACAGATTATCCATCGGTTGATAAATGTTGAATGATGTTCGATGTTAATATGTTGGGAAGATAAAAACGAATTCTCATTCTGTTGGTAAATCAATTGGCAATTTGAGTATTTTGGTGGATGATAATCAGATTTGTTAAATTTGAAGTATCTATCAGTTGATAATATACAAACAGTTCTCGACTGTTCAGTAATACTTATAACATATTAATTATTGGCATTATTAAATGTTGAATAACTGATGGATTTGATTCTTTTGGTATTTTTCATATATTTGTGTTAAAAAAATAAATATTAAAGAAAACTATAATTTTTGGGTCCAAAGTAAATATGAATATGAGATTCCAGGTTAATAGTATTCTTTTTATAACATTTTTATATTTATGTTAAATAAGAAAATTTAATTGAAAATACCATATACTCATACTGAAATAAATAGGAGTTTATTAAGGATGGTATTAGTTATCATTAATTAATGTTGCTCTTAATCTAACGTCATAAGAGCAAGTTTACTAGAATTGGTAATAAAGTCAAGTATCATTTACATACTCAATCCACACATCCTATATGCCCAGTCATTCAATGGTGTGGTTTGGATGGAACAATTGGAAGACCACTGAACTAGCTCTCAAAATCTCATTTGCAGTATATCATCGACTTCATCTCTTGGTGCAGCTGCTGATGGTTCTCCATATGTTGTTGTCTCTACCTCAGTAAAATCGACCATCCCCATGTTCACTAGCATGATTGCATCCTCTCTTTTCCTTTGATCCAACCTTTATCTAAAACTCATTTCTTGATGTCACTCTCATGACTTGTATCTAAGTACATCCTGCATTATAAGCTCGACCCTCAAATGCTCACGTCAGGACCAGTATTTTAGTTGAACTATCAGTGTGTTAATTGCCAGAATCATAAACCGGCTTCCTTGGTGGTCGACAGATCTTGTCTTTAATATCAATCATTCTATAAATTCCTACGTCGGTCCTATCTTGAGGTCTTAACATTTGTAGCGTGACTGTCACCTCATATCCTATATACAGTATAAATATCTCAAAATAAACAATATAGTATTAAATATAAAACTAAAAATGATTCATATGTCATTAGCATTTTTAGTCTGTCAATAAAAAAGGTTATCTTTCTTCCTCTTGTCAAATCATTTTAAAAAATATCATAGTGAGTCATGATACAGTTAAATCTTTCCTAGAATATTATCACACAGCTGTTAGGTGTATTATATTGTGTGGATTGACTGCTTCTCTCTAATTCTCATTATCTGTAAGGAATATGAGGCGACTGTGGTATTTACAGATCTAACATGGCTGATTCCTCTTGGATTTGAGACCCCACGATGTGCTGAATAATACAGGTGGGGTCCTGTAACCCATGCTCAGCGCCTTGACTTTTGATCAGGTAAGTGCTTTTTTTTCTTGAACTCAGGTATTCGACTTGCCTTCTTCTGAAGTCTTAAGGCATTTGGAGCACCACTCCCTGCCCTCCATTGAAGTGTTTACAGAATATCGGATACTTAAACAACGTTAATTAACAGTCTTATAGAATATGAAGACATCAATTGTAAGTGTTTCTACAATGTTAAAGTTTTATAGTGTTATCAAGTATGAATTATGAATAAAAGCGACTACAAAAACAATGATTCTCGAGTCCCATAATAATAATTGTTAGTGCAGCTATAAGCATTACCTTAATTCATTTAAGTAAATTCTTGTGCTTATCTCTTGAGTATATCCCTTTTATTAAAATTTTTCATTGATGCACTATGTAGTCTACTTGAAAGCCTTGTGGGAGGGAGTAAAACTACAGTGCATGCAAAATAATAATATATATATCAATAATTTATGAGGTATTTATCACATTTACTTAGTATATCCCTCTTTATAATTACTTGATGCTTGCAATCTAATTGGAAACCAGTGGGGAGAGAGTAAAAATTATGGTGCATTCAAATATATATATATATATTATAGTCATATATAAATCATAAATTCTAAAACTAAAATTAAGTTTATCTTATCAATAATTATATTGATAATATAAAACTCACTAAGTATATCACTATGTCATAAGTGGCTTAGCATTGTTACAAGAAGCATTTACAACTTTTGGTAAACTCGATACATGATCCCCGGGACTTGACCAGAAAGCTAGTCAAATTAGATAATGTTTAGTGGAAGATCGGAGAAGATGCTGTGATCTTCAGTTGTAATCAAAAGTTAGAGGATTAATGTAGGTCTGATTTGGGTCACCCATGATTGTCTGAACTCCTCTACAAGTGTGGCGGTGATAGTGGAACTCATGAAAGAATCTTTGGTGATGGTGTTGCTAATGGTGATAAACGATTGTCACTTCTCCACTCTATGCGACTAGTTAGAATATCCTTTCATAATACCCCATCGACCTCATTACATATGTTGACTCTTTACATAGCCCATCTGACCATGGTTGGCGCTGAGCCCGAGTGGGTTGACTACCAATCGGCCGTGGAACTCTGAGTATTAGTCCCCAGGGTTACCCACGACGCCACTTTAGAAAAATCGGGCGAGTCTCCTTTGTATATGAGGCTCTACCCGATAATACATGTAAATAACACTGCATTTACACATTAAAACAGTCATTATGCAATGCAGCTCAATCTGGCCCTTGGGCCGTAAAGTATCTGCCCATGATCTCACAGTATTCTCCCGATTATCTCCCAATTCAATAGTTGATTCTTATACAAGCATATATTAACATCTACAAGTCTAATACAGGTTATGTCCAAAACCATCAAATCAAGCTGACTATTCAAAATGAATTGTCTTCTCGGCGCTCCATGATGCCTGCCTGGAAATAAGGGGTCAAACGCGGGGTGACTGGCTTCGATGGGAGAATCATACTAAATGGGCTACTCACCCACCCCAAGTCTTGCAATGCTCAAAGTAAACACACTCAAGTAATAAGTCACTTGAATGTCTACAATCATTACAATGTCATGAGTGCTGTGACTAAGCTCCTCACACTTACTAAACTAAATACACAGAAAAATAATAAGAAACAAACTTTTGTTCTTGAAATATCTGCCCGAAATATTCGGTAAAATATAGGACTACCCTCAGAAGTGAATTGGTTGGTGAGCTTTAAAAGCAGTTATAGTTCTCATCAAAATGATCACATTGGCCCATCTCTTTAACTAAACCATGAATATCATCTATAATAAGAAATTCTGCTTCATAGCATATCGTTTACAAAAATACTTTGTCATGCACTCCACCTAATTAGGTTTACAGTGCATATGAAAATACATTATACCATTTTCAAAATCTGTTTATCTAATATGTCGATATACATGTTCAATCAACTACAAATTACATACATACTAATTCTATTGATATCAACCATCACAAATTTGGGTCTACTTGAGCAATTTACATAAATTTCATCTCATTAGCCTATACTCATAATTATATTCCATATAATTAGGCAAAAACTTAATTTTATATCCAAATGGCCTATACACGATTATATTCCATATAGTTATGACCTCATCATGTCTCATTAAAATTAACCTATTGATTTCTACACCACACAACTCAAGTCATTCATTTCATACAAGTTAAAACACATGGGCCGATGTTTACCTAATTGACCGGGAGCGATTTTATGATCCAGAAACCCAACCAGTGTTAATCCACTTATCGACCTCGGTTTCACTTTTTGGAACGAATTTCTTACCATTACAGTCCTTATAAACACCAAGCATAATTTATTATAAACTCCAACAACAGCCCACATCAGTTTAGGCTTCGGATTGTCCCAAATGTCAAAAATTTCTCAATTGGTCCGTGTTTTGGGACCGATCCAACTCTGACATTTTCCATATCAGCAGCCATTTCTTAAAAATTTCTGAAACGACCTTATTCCCGCTAGGCGATCCTGGCCCGTCATATTGGGTTAAAAAAGAATTAAATCAATTCGGTCCCAAGCTTTGGGACCGATCAAACGGCCGTTCAAGGCCTCAAGCCAACCGAAACATCGAAAAACACTTAAAAATGGGAATAAAACACAAGTAGGGAGAAACCCTACACCTGCTTGAGTTTGTCAAGAGCTTCGCAAATCCAGTCCAGCGTAGCTGCTCCACAGTAGAGCATTTTCCTTCTTGCTCAATTGAAATCCAACGGTTCGATTGCACGGGATCTTAGAGAGAAGCACCCTCTCTCTCTAAAAAGCTCTCAAACAATGAATCTTGGGATCCTAAAATGCCCGTCACGTTTTTGCTTTGGTTTAATGTGGAAGATTGACACTATTAAAACTTTTGTCATCTTAATGACTTAAAATCAAATTTAAATAATGACCCTTCGTCCCTCGCTCTTAGGGTGATGTTCGCCGCTATCTCGGCCAGTCCATTTCATCATTTCTCTACTCATACCACTTATGGTACATGAGTACATGTTATATGTGACTTTACGTCACTTTGTCGAAAATCATTCCGGCACGAAGCGTGCCTCAACGTGCAATCCGTATCTTAGAAAATTATGAAATTTTACGTAACTAACTAGATTTAGAATGATTCCAACGGTGCAATTTGTTTAGTCGTCCGAATCTAGAGAATTAATTGCAAGTTTTAATTCACGAATTTTATGTAATCAAAATTACGATTTTGCCCTTATTCTAGAAATTGGAATTTCTGGGGTCTTCACAATTCTACCTGTAAAAGATTTTGTCCGAAGAAGTGCACACATACACGGTAACCATGTGCATATGCTAACCTTGCTAACTCGAGGGCAAATAATAGGTGTAGTGGCTAAACTAGGTCCAATTACGATAACAGATGGTTGCTCATCTTACTTATAAAATGTCAAACTGGCATCAAACCAAATAATATGTCTATTACTTTCTGGGTCCTGCCTTCCATTGCACAGCTCTAATCTTTTAGAAAAAATCAATCCTCTACCACCATTCTAGGAAAATTTTCCATCATTAGCACTCAAAGGCCTGTTCGATGCCCGAACTGTCTACAGATCATGATAGGCAGGTAGATTCCAATGCATCATTTACGCACTTCATCTGTCAACAAATGCAAAGTAAAGCGGATGCCACCTAGCGTATCATTTGACCTAACATCCCTGACCGCTCGGTCTGCAGCAACATGAGATCTCTCTGCCTCTATAGGACAATCTTGCCTCCTTATGCCGGGTTATTGACGGTAGTAACTCACAGTCCTGGCCTGACTCGAACTCGGCACCTGCAAATCCTGTGTAGTCCTCGACCTACACTCTGATACCCCATTCTTCTGGCGTCCAGCTGATACTAAGTCTTTGGTGTGGCATCCTCAGGTGATCTTGGTCCCTCGACTTATACTAAATTATGGAGGCTCAGCCATGTGCTCTCCTGTCCATAGTATTTGGGGCTGCACCAATCCAAACATGAATCCACGTCTCCCAGGAGGCTGTCCTCCTCATTTATTCGAGCATTTGGCAATGGTAGCATACCACTCTGCCCGTCTTGGTAGCGAGCCTCCTCGTCTCATGATGATTGGGGCCCAGAGAGTGTCCCATAATCTTGGGATTCCTGCCTCTGTGGACAATCCCAGTCGGTCGGTACGCCGTGATAACACATCATACGCCCTGCACATTCTTGTCTCATCGGCCTTAGTCACATTGACCTGTGACTTGATCTGGATATCCTTGCCAGCTTGAAGTCTTCTGTTTCTTTCTCGGATGGAAAGATGGATCTTCCCTCCTCTTAATTACGACACCCATATCTTGGATGCCTCATTGTTGTACTCCTCCCTGCTGGTGGAAGGCGTCTTTTAGCGTTGGAGATGCTCGACCCTTGTCTCACTATTGTACATGCTTGTGCGATAAGTGGCTGCGATCCTGCGGCCCTCGAGTAAAGGCTTTCTTGATCAAAGCTTCGACGGCTGGTCGATTGTCGGTGGTGCCCCAGTGAGTGCCAGTGAACGACCTCGGCGTCTCGCCCCTCTACTAGCCATCTACACAATCTTTGTGGTCTTATACAATACGGTATCTCAGCCATAGCCATTACGGTTACTAATCATACACATAACTTCCGATGTATCTGCCCAATCAATTTGCATTTAAATTATTGTTTTCAACGAAATTTTTATTTTCAAAATTTTATTTTGAAAATTTTATTTTCGAAAATTTTATCAAAATTTATTTTGGTTGTAATTTAAAATATTTTATTTTTATTTTTAGATTGAGATGAGCGGTATTCATTTAGTGACTCATCTCAAGAGTCAAACCGGGCCCAGCGGTCGGTGCGACAAAACGCGACACAGCGGTGCGCACACGAGGCAGCGCTTTTGAGCCGCCCAGCGAGGTGTAGCCCGCCTGCTGCGAGGCGCCAGCAGCGTCGGCTGCCGCCACGCCGCGGGCCCGCCACGCCCTTACGCCCAGCTAACCTACGGCACCGGCGCGTTTGCCGTGCGCCCAGCCGTGCCTGGCAGCGCCTGCGCCCGACTATTGCCATGCAGGCCGGTGGCCACTGCGCGCCGCGCGCGCCCACCCGGCCGCCGTATTTCTTTCACAGGTGGCGTATTCTTGTCTGACCGCGCCGACCCTCCCGATCCACGATACATTGAAGCGTATTGTCTGATCTCGGCCGATCAAAAGGCCTCCCGACTGCAAGCCACAAACCGGTGTATTCTGATACACTTCGTATCCGCTCAGCTACTCACTAAGTTACAATACAAATTTTCTTACACACACCAACCTAAATGTGATCAGCCCGCTCGGATTTTACGCACCAAAATTTTTTTTTTTATTATAATTATTATTCTTATTATTTTTTTTTTCAGCAGCAAAAAAAAAATCACTAAAATCACTAAAATCATTTTTTTCTCCATTTCCATAAATACTCCAAATAAATTTGCTAAATTTATTTTTCTCCCATTCCCTTCAATTTTCAATTTGGCAAATCTTAGAAATTATTTTCTCCTCACACAACAAAATAAATTTATAAAATTTTATTTTCTTTTCCAAGCTTTATGAAAAATTTTCTTATCTCAAATAAATTTATAAAAATTTGTTTTCTTATTCTTAATCACTCATCGATAAATTTATAAATTTGTTTCCCTCAGATTTTCTTCAACAGAAAATTGCTTTCATCACCCTAATAGGCCAAATAAGATTTATAAAATTTATTCTTTTCTTATTCTTTTCTGAGTTTTTTTTTTTTTTTTTTTTTTTACCTGCTCTGACTCAAAACATTTTCCATTCATGTACTAATCACCAAGCACACATCATTTCCACAACTCCTCACACAACATGGCAAACACACCATTCACAGACAACCAAATAGTGCATTTACTAAACATCAATCCTTAATCCACATGATCCTGATCAAAACATCTGATCTCTATTTTTCATGCCTTCTAGGTAATTTCATACCTACGCTTATCATCGAACCACACCAAGTGGTGATGTTCTTACATTCAAAAAGGCTATATTCTTAATTTCCTCGATCACAGGTTTCCATAAGTTCCCATTCCTAGGCAGTGTGGCCTGGGCCCAAGTCCCTCGAGGCCACTAGGTAATGTCATTATGCTAACTCAGCCACCTGGCTGAGTGTTTATCAAACCTGAAGCTCGATACCAAGTTGTGAAAATTTGGTATCGAGGACTACTATAACTACACCCACCAGGCTCCAAGTGTCGTTTACACCTTGGCTGCGTGCAGCATAAGCCGCCCCCCCAAAAGGCAGGATCCGTTGACTCTGATCGACCCGTGAATACAAGTGGTGGTGGATTAGATGCCACTTTAGAAAATCAGGGTGAGTCTCCTTTGTATGGGGGCTCACCCAGGCTTCTGATATGCTCTGATAACACCGCATTTATCTGTTCAAAACAAATCGATGTGCAATGCATCCAATACGTATGGGCCCATAAATAATCACTATAACCAAAAGCAGATATCATGACTGTTCTCAATTATCTTTCCCGATAATTCAATGAGTTGATTCTTCTCTAAACATATATTAACATCTAGCAAGAGTGCAATACGGAGTTATGTCTGAAACCATCAAAATAAAATGGCTGTAAATGAATTGTCTTCTCGAGCGCTCCACATTTTGAAATAAGGGGTCCACATGTGAGGTAGAGAAAAATTTAAAATTTCCAGGTGGAGAATCATGCTAGTGGGCTTTACCTCATGGCTAAGTCTGTATGATACTCCAAAGTAAACACGCTCCAAGTAAATACATGATCCTACTTGAATGTCTACATGATCACCCCATGCTCTTGAGTCCTCACCGACGCTCACTCACACTTACTAAATAATGTAACAGAAAATAATCATTTTGAAACAAAACTTTTGTTCTTTGAAAATATACTACGAATAATCGGTAAAATATGGACCACCCTCCAAAGGTGGAGTGAGTTTGGTGAGCTTTATGAAGCAGGTCATGGTCTACTCGTAAAAATGATACATTGGCCCATCTCTCCCAGCCAATTCTCGAAATATCATCTGTGAAATTCCTTTCGCAACCATATCCGTTTTTACCAATCTTTGTCATGCACTCACCACCTAATTCTAGTTACCCGTTATGCTGAAAATACATTATCTATTTTCAATCATTTACTCTATATCTCATAATACCCATATTTTCCAATCTTTAATTACATGTAATTCCAATGATATAACCATCATAAGAATTTAGGTCATGAGCAATTTACATAGAATTTCATCTCCAGTAGCCTATACTCACAATTATATTCCATATAATTGAGCAAATCTAATTTTATATCGAATATGGCTATACACTGTTCTATTCCATATAATTGTGACCCTCGCATGTTAATACTCACATTAAGAATTAACCTATGTTTCTACCACCAACTCAAGTGTTTCATTTCATACAAGTTCCTTGCAAAAACACATACAGACTGATGTTTACCTAATTTACACGACAGGACTAATTTTATAACGAGTCCGAAACCCAGTCATTTGTCCCACTTATCAACAATCGGTTTCACTTTTTGGAACCGAATTTCTTACCCATTCTGAGTCATATAAACACCAAAGCATAATTTGTGCATAAACTCCAACTTAACAACACATCAGTTTACGGGCTTCATAGTTGTCTGAATGTCAAAAATTTCCATAATTAGGTCACGTGTTTGGGACACGATCAAACACCCTCATTCTAGGCATTTTCCATATCAAGCATGCATTTAATATGCAAAAAATTTCCCACGAAACGACCCACTAATTTACGGCGGTCAAGCCGTCATATTGGGTTAAAAAAAAAATTAAAATGAAAGATTCGGTCCCGACTTTGGGGACCGATCATTTTCTTTGATCAAGGCTTTGAGCAATATAGGAAACATAAAACATAAAATGGGAATAAAACACAAGTAGAGGACTGTAACACCAAAACTCTTTCTTTAGTAGTTTTGACATGTTTAGGGTATTTTGTAAGAAAACTCAATTGACCTGTTTCGCGAATCATCTGAAACTTTGACAGAGACAGAAAAGTTACAAAACTTAAGGACAAAATTGTAAATTGTCGAAGAGGGACTTAAAGTCATAAATTGACAGATTGAGGCAGTATAAATAATAGGAGGTGTGGTTATAATTCCTAGAAGATTTGAGGCAAAGTATAAATAAATAAATTGTGAGATTGTAATTCTAAGATTTAGGCAATGCAATAAAGGAGTTGAGAATTCAAATAGTTAGGATTCAGACTTAAGGCAATTATTGAAACTAACTAAAAATGGGTTTTGATGGCCAACAATTTCAAAACATGGAATTTAAGGAGGCCAGGGTGGTCTTTCGGAATTTGAGGAGGGACCTCAAAAACGGATGAAAGGGGTAAAGAAGAGGAAGAGGAAGAAGAGGAGAAGAAAGGAGGATCAAGTCGAAAAGGTATGGGAAACTAACGTGATCATGGAATTGATGGATCTATGGAAGACTTTTAAGGCTGTAAGTTTGTATCTATCTCAGCTAAGGTTTTGAAATGAAATTATATCAAATATGGATTCTTGAAAATAAGGTTGGTAAAGCCCATATGGTACAAGATAATCATGAATCCTCTCTCTTGGGTTGGATTCATGGATTAATTGAAAACAGTGAGTTGGGGTTTAGAATAAACCTAACTTGTCATCATGGTTGGTTTTGAAGATGGGTCATAACTATGTTGAATCAGGCATTGAATAGTCCTTGGAAGGTTTTGAAGAAGATAAGAAACAAGAAAGATGGATGAATAGAAAAGAGATTCGAGGAATTTGAAATGGTTTTGATATTGTGTTTGAAGTGTAAGAGTTGATTAGGTATCAAATATGGAAATGGGGTGAAAAACACGTCTGATTTTCCCAGGAGACTTGTACGAAGTACAATTTAGACACGGTGCAATTTCGATTCAAGTAGTCATTTTTTGGCTAACTTTATACCGTCTGATTAAACGTATCTTAAATGCAACCACATTCACATTTTCAGGTTTTGACGGTTCACCGATATTTTAGTATAACTAACATTTTTAAGTTAGGTGATTTAAGTGGCTACATAAAATAGACTTCAAGGAGAACCAAACTTAAAGAAGGCATCATTAAACTCTGATCCTAAATGGCCCGAAATTCCACTCGAAAGTGGGCAGTAATCTTGAAAAAGTCGATTCCAACTTTGAACATGGAGTAGTCGGGTTGTGTGGACGTGGCAGAGTTCAGTGCCCCGAATTGGGTGATTCCAGTTGGGAATAGAGCCATAGTACCTTAGCTTTAAAGGAATACAAAGATATGGTGCCAAATATCGAGAGACAAGGCACTGGAAAAATACGTATTTCATTTGTCCCTCGGTAAATACATGAAGCCACATTTAGTTGGCATGAAAATGCCATGGCTTAAAGTTAGACGATCACGATTGGATTGATTCAATTCCTGGGTAAAGGAAATAGATTCATAGAATAGAATACATGAATAAGGTGTGATTACATGTTCTGTCTGCCTTGCAATTAAATGGAATACGATCACAATATTGGAAACAGCATCATCTGTTTAACAATGTCTATATAAGATAGTAAGTTATTGAACTCATATAGTGTAAAACCAACTAAGAGCTGAGTTATTTGTGACACAACACTCCTGTCCGGCTAGTACTTGGTGCTCTACGATTGTAGTGCCTCAGGCACTCGATTAACGCCCGGTACTTCTTGTTGTGCTCTGGCTCCTGATACACGATTAATTACTCACGGCACTCCACGTCTGAGTGTGAAGTCTTTGGCACTCACAATCACGACTAATGCTCTGAGACTTCAAAGTGCGTATGGTATGCCAGTGCTTATTAGTGATACCAACAGGCAAGTATTCTTGGTCTAGGGAAATTCAACAATTATATGATAAGACTCAGACAGAATAAGAATAAGATGCAGATGTACCTCTGTATCTGTTCGAAGTAGTACCCTACGGGTATCTTTGTCTCCGATTAAGCTCTGTGGTACCTAAGACCTCCACAACAACAATATTATGTTTTCTCTGGTACTCACTGTATTCAATTAAGTTACATTTAGCTGTCTCTGATTTAGTTTGGCCTATATGGGTACTCACGTCTCTACAGATCAACTCTTGTCTCTGCTTAGAGTTACGTGACCCCTCAGGTACTCACGTGTTTCATTAAGTCTATAGTACTACCTGATCTCTGTATCGAATAAGTCTGTATGAGTACCTAAGGGTACTCTTGTATGCGATTAAGTTAAAGTGGTACCTCTGGTGCTCACTATATTGATTAAGTTACTGCAAGTACCTACGGGTACTCTGTATCACATAAGTTAAACTCTACACAGTATTTGAATAAGTTGAGTCACAATATCTGACTCAGGGTTAACACAGTACTGTGGTACTCTGTATTGAATTAAGTTACGTTTACCTGCGATTAAGTTACGTAGTACCTCCAGGTACTCTGATCTGATAAGTTAAATGGCGTACCTAAAGTACTCCTATTGTTTAAGACTAAGTCACCACCATAATGCCTAAGGACACTTATGTATCTTGAATAAGTCACGATACGATAAGTTTATTGGTACCTAGGGAGTACTCTGTACATTTGATTAAGTTCTACTAGTACCTACGGGTACTCATGCATCCTAAATAAGTTGCCGTGCGCCTCGATTAAAGTTACATTAGTACCTCTGGTGCTCACGAATCCGAATAAGTTACGTCACGTATAAGTTAAGTTCACGTAGTACCTACGGTACTCATGTCTGAATAAGTCCTGCTCACTTTCGATTAAGTTACGTAGTACCTCACCGGGTACTCACGAATCGAATAAGTTAATCTTAATATCGTTTAAGTTCGTGGTCAGTTGCTGTAATATGCGAATAGTTACATGTTAACCTCTCCGATTAGTTCCTGTTTACCTCTACCAGTTGCTCCCGAATCTGACTAAAGTTACATCACAAATATGTCTGGTCAGAAGTTAAAGTATTCCTCGGGTACTCATATATCTGAATAATTCTGTCTACCTCACGATTAAAGTTACTATGTGTAGTACCCTACAGGTACTCCTGAATCGAATAAGTTAAATCTGTATCGATTAAAGTTAAAGTAGTACCTCCCAGGTGCTCAGTGTATCTAAATAATAGTTCTATCACCCTTATACAGTTAAGTTACGTGGTACCTACGAGGTACTCCGAATGCGAATAGGATTACGTCACGTATCGATAGGATTACGTGACCACAGGCCTCATATTGATTAAGTTCTGTTGTACTATCCTAATTAAAGTCCGGTGGTACCTAAGGAATTACTCGTATCCATCAAAATCAGTATGTATACATTATGATCCTGTACTTGCTATGGATTAATGTCCATACGATAAGAGTATCACGCATCATTTGATTTATTTTTGTGATAGGATTATGATGAGTTCGGAGCTTATTGTACTTACGGGTACCTTCGCACAGGATGTTGATCTAGTAAGACAATGTTATAAGTGTAATACATGTATGAGATGCAATACATGTGTAAGTCTGTATCATGCGTGCAAGATCCAGAAATCTGAGTGTGTGCTCAAAGGGAAGTACCGGTGTAAGTTAAGTAAGAACAAGGATATACTTAGTAAGTACAAAGTGAATCTGAAATACAAGTATAAAGTTTTAATAGTACTTATAAGTACTTCCATTGTAAGAATAAGTGCCGCAATACCCAGGTACATGTTAAAGTAATCTCTTGTGATACACTCTTAATTTCCTCAGGAACAAGTGTAAACTCTGGTAGTATACTATAAGTTCTAAAATAAAGATAAGTTACATGCTCCTAAGGAGTCAGTGAAAACTAAAGTCACAATTATAAGTATAAGTCCTGCAAGAATAAGCCTTGGCAACTCTGGGAGTCCCAGAATAAACATAAACTGTTGTGAGATTAAGTACTTGTGCAAGTCCATGATATGAATGCATGGAAATTTGATGTCTGGTATGGTTATACACTTAATATAATTATTAATATGCATATTGCATGCAGCGCAAGTATAAGATATATGTTTCCACTAAGCGTAAAGGCTTAGCACGAGGTTTCTAATCAACCCAAGTAGGAGAGGCGTTGGCAAACATCACTTTATCTGGTGGGCTGACCTTACACTTGTGAGGGTTCACTACATGTAGGTTCCGTGCTCTGATTTGTTAATGTAAAGGTACAGTTTTGTATAAGTAAATGGGACTCAGTTATACGAATGTAGATTTTGATGGACACCACTTCGGTGGTAGTTCTTTTGATTCTGTTATAAGATGTGGGCCATAACCCACAGGTTCAAGTTCGGTTTAAAAAAAAAAAAAAAATGAGGTAAGAGTCTATTATTAGGTCTGCGATCCCAGCATCGGGCGTGAGAAACCCCTACACTCTTGGAGTTTGTCAAACTTCTTAAATCCGAGGGTCCACAGCCTTTTTAACTCCGTGGGAGCAGTTCCCTTCTTATCGCCAATCCAGCGGTCAGATTTTGAGATGTGGGAAACACCCTCTCTCTCTAAAAAATATCCAACAATGGAGGCTTCACTGGATCTGAATACCTTCGTTTTTGCTTTGGTTTAATGTAGGAGAAGAGATGACACTGTTACACTTTTTGTCATAACGTGAGCTTAAAATCAAATTTCATAATGACCACCGTCCCTCATTTACGGAAATTGATATTCGAAACGCACTATCTCGGCCGTCCATTTTCATCGTTTCTCTCATATATGGTACATGAGTACATCAATATATGTGGCTTTTCGTCCTGTCGAAAATCGTTTTCTACGGCACGGAAAGCGCGATGCCTCGAAAAACGTGCCGACTCCGACTGTCTCAGAAAATTACAAAATTTTACGTGCTAACTAGATTTCGTGAAGGATGATTCAACGGTGCAATCGTTTAGGTAAGTCAGAGATACGAGAAATTAATTCACAGTTTTTAAGCGAAATTACAATTTTGTAATCAAAGGTACGATTTTGCCTTTATTACGAAATTGGAATTTCTCGGGTCTTACGATGTCTTATATTACAAAAAATATATACTAATAATATTGAATAAGTATATAAAATTACAGAAACATAATTATTAAAAGAAAAAATGTAAATAAAATTATAATACTTTAAACAAATATAGGTTTATTTTAAATTTTCAAAAATAATATGAAACATAAATATATCATATATATATATATATATATATATATATATATATATATATATATATATATATATATATATATATATATATATAACTAATATTCAGTCCAAATAATGTATTTTACAACATCACACACCTAAGTCCTTACTTTTGTTCATTCAAAATAGTTGGCTAAAAATAGACTTAACAAAAAATCAAAATGTGTACTAATCAAAAGTAACATTAATCACTATCGGTCTCATTCATTTCATCATAAAACTCTTCATTTTCTTCATTTGAATAATTAAGTATTCAACACTCAAATGTGGATCCTATCTTAGTCAGCAGTTAAAAAAAATATTGCTCATATCATCACCAAGCCATGGAGGAGTAAGTTATATGGGGTTACTCAATAAACGATGAATATTACTTTGCTTGATTGCCAAAAGAGTTGGAAACCCATCGGTACAAACCCCTAGTAGAGATATTTAATTCAACTACAAAATGCGAATCAATGATCAAAATGCTTCCAAGAAAAGCAGAGTTTGAGCAATGGATCCTCTGCCATCTTCAACCTATTATTCTCGCATCACCTGCATATCCTTGGTGTGGTGTGGCATTTGATGCATGCAATCTTTTTAATCTATCTTTAAGAGGAAGTATGGTACACACATTTTCTTATCTGAGTATTGGTTTTTCTTCTCTTTATGCGCCATAAAGTAGGCCTCCCATACATTGAGATGTGCACCTGAAAACTTCACACCAGCTATTTAGCTCATATCTTCACCCAGTATATTATAAACCGGTTGACACAACAGTAATCTTTTTCAGCGGTGATATATATCTGTATCAACTTCTTAGTGCTATAAGAAGTTCTGGTCAATCATACCATCTGGTAGTATCTCCTTCATGTATTGAACCATTTGATCAAAAATTTATTAGTCATATGGTTCTCAAACTTCATATTCATAACTGAGCAGCATGTATGACCAGCTGCATCCGGAGCCACAACTCATTATATCCAACAGCCTCGCCTCTCCTGTAAAATTTTTAGCTCTAAATTTGGAGGTTCTTCTAACTCTTCAAGTGCGGTAAGCCAAGACTATTAATGAACACCATATATTATTAAACAATACACATTACCTATTTCTAGATTAATGGTAGTTTGAATGTTGTGTTAACTTCATAGACTTCCCGGCAGACTAGCGACATAATAATCAGAACAAAACCGTATTTACTTGCCATGGAATTTATTGGTGTCTAAATCATGATATATCTGGAGTTTTAGCACTTATGACCATTACATGGACACCTATTTATTCATCCATACAGCTGACTTTGTTGGCTACTAGCAAAGTCAAAACTGCTGGAGACCATCACAAAATCTTGGTTTCGGCGGACAGTGTCAACCTTGATACATCCATTGTGATCGGATTTATAATATTTAACTTGTTAATGTTTGAACAACATTATGTTTTTAGTATATATTGTAATCACCTAACTCATGTATAAACTGATCAATAGCCTTTAAGGCTCTTTGTTCAATATGTTTGCTACGTAAAAAAATTATGATAAGTAATATTTCTAGAATATTAACAGTCCTTAATTACCAGAATTCTTTCATAGGATTAGAATATTCCAAGAAATATTGAATATATAAGATAAAATAAATAAAAAATTAAACGGTTATTAACATATGATTAATATTTCCAAAATGCAAAATTAAAGTTAGCTTTTTACAAGCCTATAACAAGAAATAAACAACATTGGAAAGCAAATTGTGATTGTATCATACACATAAGTAAGCTAAAGTAATATGTTTCCATTTATTGGAGTTATAAGTTAACTAAGCTTTTAGAATTTTTAAAATCATGTTGAAAATAATAAGAAGAAGAAGAAGAAAAATGTCAATTTAGAAGAGATTTGAAATTTGGATATTTGAACAAAAAAAGATATTTGATTTGGGAAATTTAAAGAAAGTGAGTCTTGATTATTGAATGTTAAAGATTTTTTTTTTTAATATAAAGATCATAACTTTTAAAATTTTGGAACTAAAGAAACTGATTTTTGAAATTAAAGTAAATGATTTTTTTTTTAAATTAAAGAAAATGGTTTTTTTTTTTGCTTACACACCCCTTACTGAAGTAGTTTTGAAAGTTAAATGCTAAAAGACTAGTTAAGGAAGCTAAACTACCTTATAATAACCTCTAAATCCACGATATTGCACACTCGGTCGTGTTGTAGTTATTATGTCTTCCCGAACTATTGACAATTGGGTAGTATAGAACATATTCTATGTTGTAGAAAAGCTCAGGGACGAGATGATCTCTCTATAGTAATCATGAGCACAATAGGGTTGAATGATTCACGGATATACAGTTAGAAACTGGGGTCAAAGGAAGTAGGAGATCCACATCTGGTTATGTGTTTTTGTTGGTGGAAATCTAGTCTCATGGAAGGTAAAGCGAAGGTTGTTTCAGATTCAGAGATGCAAAAATCAGGAGATGCCGGCGATGTGCGCGGTGGCTGTATTACGGAAAGATCGTATTGGCTTTCATATGGTTCTTCTGATGGAAGTGGCATTAAGACCGTGGTCCCGAGCAAACTTAGGTCTTGATAGCAGGTTGCCTTCATATGTGCCTCGAATCTTGTATTCCGTATTGAACGAACTAAGCATATTAGAGGTGGCGCCACTTAGTTCGTGAGAAGAAATACAACTCGGTTTGATTTCTATAGGATATACGAAGACGGGAGAAGCGGTTGGATGATATTTCTAAGCTCTAAGTGGCGGGGATTGGGTTAGCTATTTATGTAACAAGTTAGGCATAGATTGACATCTGCTCGACTTGAGGAGTGTTAACATATAGAGTTGTAACTGGTTAGGAAGCTTAACATAGAGTTGTAACTAGTTAGGAATCTAACATCTAAATTCAATAACTGATTAGGAAATATAGACTATCCCTATATATACATATTGAATTCAATGAGAAAAACTGAAAATTCTTTTCCTCTGATTACATCTTGGTAGTTTCTGCTTGAGAAAACAAAAGAAAATTTGAACTAACGACACCAAATATGTCAGTATTCACTAATGGAATGATCTTTTAGCATCCACAAAAAACATCTACCTTCTCTTATCCTAAGTACCTTTATCTGACTCTAGCTACCAATTGTCTATTCCATCAACCATCCAGTATTGTTTGAATATTCCATGAAATTTTGATGAAGACTCAACATGTCCCTGACATCACTTGTCCTTATAGAATGTCATCCCACAGCAAAACATATTCCATCAACCAGTCAACTAACATTGCCCTTCAAACCCTCATTTTATCCGTTTCAAGAAAGTTCCTTTCCCTCACATATCTCAACACATTTCTGAGCCTTCTTAGGATGAATGTTTCACATTTTTGAGCCTCCTTTTCTACTTTTCACCTAACAATAGCCCAATTCTTCTAAAGTGGTTTATCTTCCAAAGCTCCTCATCCCTAAAGAAAATGTCCTTGAATCCTTTTTGGTCTAATTGCTACCCCTCTCGGAAAATAATGTATGAAATAAATTAGCAAGTTGGAAGCAGTATTTTTCTTAGAGTGTATTTTCACATTTTGATAGATATAGTCTCTTTAACAAAGCAAACATTGTTTTGAATTCTTTCCACTAATCTATCATGTTGAGTATCATAGCATATTCGATGGATATACCGTAGAATATCCTACGGATTATTCCACCCTTAGACTTTTTCCTTACTTGTATTTTATTCTCTTCCTTTTGTATTGTATATTGTTTCCTTCTATTTGTCTTCCTTCATGTATAAATAGGTAGGACATACCATCGTAATTTATTCATTCAATAAGAAGAGTTGAACCTTTTCTTTCCTATCTCTTCACATGGTATCAAAGTCATTAAAGTTGAGGTTAGGGTTTTCCATGTTTCAATTTGTGATCCATCACATGGTCGTGCTCACTCCGGTCTACCTCGGCACTTTGTGATCAGAACCAATCTGCAACCTCCTTCGATGTCAGAATCCCCTCACCGCTGATAACCCTTTTCTAGAGACCACCAACTTCGATTGATGACCCCACCATCAGGATCATTGTGGCATGACCTACCTGTTGAAAGCAACTCAAACTGTCAGTCATTCACATTGCCACGACAAGATTTTACGTCAACGGGTGAGCACGTGGACCCACCTCTACCACTAAAGGTCACATGCGACAAGCATCCTACTGGTCTATTTATCCCGAAACAAAAAAGCTTTTGTTTTATAGATATAACGCTCTTAGATCCTCAAACCGCTTTAAAACAAAAGCATTGGACAATCTCAAAAACTGCTTTAAAAGCTAAGAGCATTGGAAAGTCTGCATAGGCTTAGCCGATCTTTGGGACGTTGTCAAATGGGCAGAGATCTTTCATAACACCATACATAGTGTTGATTTAAAACCATGAGAGACCATGGGCTTTATTGAGTAGTCCAGTACCTTGGGTCCACCACCGTTCACGAATGGTGAAAGACAACAACCATACACACCCACCCCACATTTTACCACACGTGTCCCACGAATTATAATCTATCTAGATGTGTCATTGGCTATTCATATTATGCTACATATAATAGGTGTATATGAACATGTGCCTACTCATGCATATTAACACATTAAATAATTGGTTATTTATATAGCTGAACATAAATTCCCATTTAAATCAGTACAATTCGTTACCAACATACCTGCTTTTACATTGACATCTCTGAGTCATCACGATCGGGTAATGACTTACTTTATCTCGAGGACTAATTAGCCTTTACTGTGTCCACAAATGCCTACAACCAAGCCATGCAATGGCCTCAATCATACACAAACTCATGCATTTTTTCTAACCTCATGGATAATTATATCTTGTGCATATAATTACCAAACAACATACATCAATTTCAATGTATTAGACCTAGCATATCATCACAACCAAGTAATTTGCACACTTTGTGCTAGAATCAAATTTTTTAAAAATATGTGGGCACCAAATGCCATTCACGGGCATATGTCCAGATTCTAGACTCAAGGATCTTTCATAGGTCAGAACACCAATTGAGTCCTATTGAAGGAGTTATGCAAGGGTTGCAAGTACGCCAGAGAAGAAAATGTCGACAGCATTGCTGACCTCCTATGGCAAAGAGCTACCTGTATTTCTCTTTTCGGACATAATATGAGGCTCAAATTGCATTAAGCTTTATATATGGATGGATTTTTAAGACTTAAAAACTTTCATGGGGTCTAAATATACTTGTGAATCGGATTAGAGACGAGAAAGTTCTGTGATCAGGACTGGAGACTTCATGAATGGTGACCCCATGGTAGATTTGTTTTATCTTCCTTTTGGTGCTGAGGCACCATCCAACCAACCCCTAAGCAGGACCAAAAGCGACTCCTAGATGGAAAATAAACGCAGTGGAAGGTTTCCTGCCTCTTGGAGTGAAGGCGAAGCTTTTGAACCAGGAAGAATTAAAACCCGCGACCTCTCAAATTTTCCATGGATCTGCGGCAAAACTCACGGTTTTTAGTGTCCACGTGTTGCCCTCAATGAGTACTCCGACTTTAAGTCTTGACCCAATGTACTAGGCGACCATACCCAGAACTCTGTAGATGAAGTCGAGTTTCTCACATTCAAAATCAGAAAAATAGGAGATCTTACCCCAAATGATTTTCCTTTTATACTTTGGATATGTGGCCCGTGGTACCACGTGTCCCCACTCAGGTTCGTTTACATAAACAATTTATTTGTTCCGGTTCGTTCAAAATTCTCTTATCTGAACTTTCTTTAATTATTACCTAACTTCCCAGTTTTCTTCAAAGAAATCTCATTTTTGAAAGTCCATTAAGACACACATCATAGTAAAACGTGAAAACCTGATTATACAAAATTAAGAGAATTTTTGGATAACTAGTTTTTCGTGAGATGAATCCCAGCAGTGAAGTCCGTTTTCACTGAGATCTAGAAAAATTTCGAATTCCCTGAACCATTTCGACAATTTCTTTGTTTTCCATTTCGAAAAATTAAAATTTTCCCGGGTTTTACAATGAAATCCATTTAACTACGATTTTATTGATGGATTTCAGCTTTATTAGAATCCATTCTTAGTATTTTGAGCACACTAAATAGATTCCATAGTTTTCAATACGCTAAAATGAAATCCATTTAATTGATTTTCAGTACAATGGTCAAGTTTTGACCTGCTTGAAATCTTTCTATTATAAAATTATGGTGACTTTTTTTACTAATGGTATTGTGTAGCAACACTCTTAATATTAACATATATAATTTAGTGATTTCGAAATGATCGAGTACACCCAATTTATAAATTTAATAATTATCCATATGAATAATTTCTCATTATCTACATATAATATCAATATAAGTAATTATAAAATAAATATATTAGCTATATAGATTAAACTATATATTTATTTACTATTTATGAATATTAGTGAATCACTAATTGGTTTTAATTTAATGTGTTATTCATATGAATAGATTGGCATTATCTATACTCTACATTACAATTATATTTTATTAACTAAATAAGTATGTGATCTGTTGTCTGAGGTTAAAATAATTTTTCATTTATTTATGAATGGTAGTAAATAAATAATTTATTTTAATTTAGTAATTATTCATACTCAAATAATTTCTTTCATTATCTATATATATGATGTTTCATATTTATCTATTTTTATAAAAAAAAAAACTATCAATAATTATAAATAAAGTATAATATGAATGAAATTAAATAGTTTTCATTTATTATATTTAATAATAAATAAAAGTATGAGCCTATATTTTCAAAATATATAATTATAAATAAATATATATTAGTTATGAAATATTTTAAAATATATGTTCATTTCAATTTTATATTTTAAAAATTTATGTACTTGTATTTTTAAAAGCTGGGCCGGGCTCTGGTTCCCTGCCGGTAGGCCCGGCCAGAGCTGAAGGGACCTAGGCCAACCAGTAGGCCCGAGACCTTGATCAGCCCTCCGCGAAGGTACCCCGAAAATTTAGAGCCCAGCCAGTAGGCGAGAGCACCCCAGGTCGATCCTCACTTGGGTGCACAGAGATGCACCCATATATCCCGGATGCCTTTTTACCTAGGTGTTTCCTTTCCCGATCGGCAACTCCACCAAACGAAGTTGCCAACCGGCTCTTCATGATATAGGTGTAAGTTCTCCCATGAACCGACCTCCTCGCCTCAATAAGAGACCGGAAAAGCACCACTGGCCGCGACTCTGTCGGGAAGCTTGGGTTGTAAAGGAAGAATCAGTCATCTTCAAAGTGGAAACCACTTTTCCCCCTATCATTACATAGGGAAGAAGTAAAATCCTATACTCTCCAAGAAAGGCTTGGATCCCTTATCTGTATTCTATAAAGAAGAGAGAGAAGCAAGAGTCACCTGAGAAACGAAGTGCAGTTCTTAATCGAGGATACTGTTCAAAAGGCTGGAGATCTTAACGGAGAAAAGACACAACTTTGCCGTCGGGAGGGCGGCGAGCCTGCAATGTCTTCTTATCTGTTCTGAGTTGCATGTGGTGAATATTAAAACGATCCAGCGACTCACGAGAATTGAGGGACTACAAACTTCGTTTTCTTTTCTGAGTTTTCTTTTCTCTGATTAATAAAAATAAATTTGAAATGGATAAGTGTAATTATTCCATGTTATACTTATTCCAATTTAATTTATTATAATTATCACGTACATAAGTAAATTGTATCTCTATGTATGGCATCGGACAAGACTCTCGAATAACTCATGAGGAGCTTTCTCTAATATTATTACAAACATTATATTTTATTATAGATAATACATATTTAATGGTATAAAAATCATCACCAAATCTTTGTGCCGTTTGCACTTAACAAAATTCTCTATTATTAAGAATTTGAGTTTAGTTTTTCATGTATCTTGAATTAATGTGAATGATTCTTCTTATAACTAAAAAACACTTTAGTAACTCTCGAATTAACCGAAGTTAGGTAAGTATGTGAACTAATTTGATATCATGTAAGTAAGAAAATCAAATGACTATGATGAAAGATATCATTTTAAATAAAGAGTATGAGACTTGAAAATGATTAAAAAATTTAAATATTTAAATATTTTTAATTAGTTGATATTTTCTATTTTTTTTTTCATTTTTTATTTGGCATATTTTAAAAAAAAAATATTTTTTTAATATTTTAATTAGTTGGGTGATTCTATTTAACTATTTTTTTTAAAAAAAATGGAAAATATATAACAAAGAAGAAAACATAAATGAATTGATAATATTAATTTTCAAGGTAAAATAAAATCAGGAAAATAGACAAACCTTAATATGTAAATGGTGAAAATGAGATGAAAGGCAACAGTGGTATATTAACATTAAATCCTCATCAAAGTAATGGTTGACCAAATAAAATCTAATTAAATTTGTATAAGTCCATAAAAAAATGAAAATTGAGAAATGAAATTAACTATATATATAATAAATTTCACAATAAATGAAATCCAATTAAATTTGAATTAAATATTGATAAAAATATAATTTTCATTTTGCAATGATGGCAGTATGTTTATTACAAAGATATTTGGGCTTGTACTTACATCCTTAAATTTATATTTTAATATATTTTCAATAAAGTGGATTTTTTCTACTCAGGGTTTTCTTACTTGTTTCGCTTGCTTTTTTTTTATGACATTGTTGAAATTGTGATGTGTTCTATTTTTCTGCCACCTGTTGGTGTAGCTTGTGTTGTTGGGTCAGACGACAAAGTTTCGCTTTGAAATCTACAAAGACATTATGCCGAATCCCTTGTTCATCGGTTTGCTCAAGATCTGAAATTATATGTATTATAAGCATTTTTATGAATACCAAATTTGTAGGTCATGAGTCATTTTAGGAGTTTTTTTATTAACATGACGTTGAATAAAAAAATTATATTTTTTTCAAAACAAAATTTGTTTATAGAAATAATAAGTTAAATGTAAAAGGTAGATTATTTTTTAGTAATATAAAAATGATTTTCCAACAAATTACATCTTTTGGTGTTTACCAATGGGTATTTGTCCATTGGTATTTACCAATGGATACTTTGCCATTAGTGTTTAACAATGGATATTCTGTTGTTTATAACATGGCTCCAACACTCGTCAAAATTTACCAACAGAGTTTAATCTGTTTGTAAATTTCATGGTAATCGTTATCGTAGTTGGTTGAAAAAATCGGGCGCCACTCTACCAACATATCTTAATATCTCTGAAAAATATCGGATGGTAATTTGTTATTAAATCCGTTGGGAAACTTCAAATTGAAATTTTTTGGTATTCTATTGGTATTGACCAACGGATTTTGTCCATTGGTAAAAATCGATTAGTATGAGCTCTTTAGGAGTTCCAACAAGATTTAAATCATTAACAAACACAACAATAATTGCAAATCTGGTTTTCTATTTCTTGATAAAGATGCATGAGCATATAGGGTTGTTTGCATACCATTCTTTCAATAAATACTTGCTAAGGCGATTGTACCACATGCGTCCAAATTGCTTCAATCCATATATAGATCGTTGTAATGTAATTGAGCACATACTACGAGGCTTTGTATTATTTGCTTCGGGCAATTTAAATCCTTCAAGGATTTTCATATATATGTCATTATCTATGGATCCATATAGATAATTGGTGTTGGGATCCATGAGAAGCATATTGAATCCTCCCATCTGCCAGTTTATTAGAAAGTAGAAAGTAGATCAAGGCCCATGACAGGAGAATATGTTTCCTCATAATCAATACCAGGTGTCTGTGAGAAACTTTGTGCTACTAATCACGCTTTATATCTTATGAACTCATTATTTTCATTGCGCTTCATACAAATACTCATTTATACCTAACAAATGGTAATCTCAAAGGTTTGACTATTGTGTTCAAAAACTTCGTCTCATTAACGCAGTTTAATTATGCCCGCATAGCTTCTTTCCATTAATAAATCAATTCATGTTGACATTCTTCCACATTTTGTGGTTCGATCCTCATCATTTCTTATGATGCCCAAGGCCACGAAGACAAAAATATTATTGATAACAAAATCATTTTGATCCCATTTATATCCCTTGTGCACATAACTCATTGAGATCTCATAATTTTCAAGTACATGTGCCTCTTCAGGGGCTATTTATTTATTTTGAACCTCTTCATGGTTCTTTTGTTCATTGTATGCCTCTATAGGGGCTTCTCGTTCACCATATGCCTCTACTGGGGCCTTTAGTTCATCATATGCCTCATCGGGGCCTTTCGTTTACCATATGCCTTTATTGGGGCCTTTTGTTTTATATTTGCCTCCTTAAGGGCACCAATTTTTCTTTGTGTTCTCCTCTTCTGGGGAGTTAAATCTTGAACCAAAGGTGTCTCCCACGCTTGCCGTAGATTTGAGACTCATTTGCCAATTGTCCCCAGTGGACATCAATTTAGGCTGGAGTATTTGCATCCGATATGCGATTTTTGTCACTTTCTTTGTATAAATAAATGATCACTAATGATTTAAGATTTTGTGCAAATGAATGATCTCTTGAAATTTAGTTCATAATATTTGTACAGGATCAAGACGGTATATTGTGTATGTGACTCCTGGCGTGATTTCTTTGGTCATTCTTCTAGAATCGACTTTTCTCCCCTTAATGGTGGGAATATACTCTCATTAAAATGAAAATCCATAAAATGGGTTGTAAAAACATCTCCTGTTAAGGGTTCAAGATATCTTATGATAGATGAAGAATAAAAACCTACATAAATCCCAAGTATTCGTTGGAGACCCATTTTAATGTGTTATGTAGGTGCAATTGGTACATAAACTGCATAACCAAATATTTATAAATGAGAAATATTAGGTTGTTTTCCTAGTACAAGTTGTGAATGAGAGTATTCATGGTAAACTATTGGTCGGATATAAACCAAGCTTGCAACATGCATAATAGCATGTCCCTAAGCAAAAATCGGCAATTTGGTTTTCATTAGCAATGGTCGAGCTATTAATTAAAGACGTTTGAAGAAGGACTCTGCTAAACCTTTTTAGGTGTGAGTATGAGCAACAAGATAATCAACATTTATTCCAACTGACTTGCAATAGTCAATAAAGGTTTGGGAGGTAAACTCATAGGTGTTGTCAAGTCTGATAGTATTAATTGGATAATCAAGAAAATAGGCTCATAATTTGATCATTTATGTAAGGAGTCTAACAAAGACAACATTTTGTGTGGAAAGAAGACAAGCATGTGACCACCTCGTAGAGGCATCTATTAAGACCATAAAGTAACGAAAAAGTCCATATGTCCCCATGTATTCTTTTTAAGAAGACTGGTGGCTCAAATGTGACTTTGCTAAAGGATGGTTTGACTATTAATTTACCTTGTGAGCAAGTAGCACATGAGTATTCATTGGGAAAAATAGTTTTCTGGTTCTTTAGTGGATGCCCATGTGAGTAATTTGGCGATTCTCCGTGATCATTGAGGACTTAGGGTGACCCAGCTTGTCATGCATATGAACAAAAATATTTGGGTCATTGAACTTCTAGTTCACGACAATAGATGACTCGAAAGGCTTTATATTTGTATGATATAACCCAAAGGAGTAGGCTGAGAGTTTTTCCATTATAAGTTTCTTGCCATAAACAATAGAGGTAATGTAAAGACATTTTGTATTACCTTCATTCATAGTTTCAATATGATATCCATTTCTATGAATATCTTTAAAGCTAAGCAAATTCCTTGTGGATTTGCTAGCATATAATGCATCATTGATATGGAACCTAGTTCTATTTGGTAGCATTATGTTTGCTCTTCTAGAGCCTTCAATTAAGTTTGCAGTACTAGATATGGTACTCACATTGGCATTTGTTAATGTCAAATCTAGAAAACATCTTTTATCTTGAACAATTATGTGTGTGGTTGTACAATCTGCAAGACATACCTCACCCTCATTCATCTTGAGATCAATAACACATGGATTTCAGATAAAACTAATAAACATTATAGATAATATAAATAGCAATGTAACAGATGTAAAACCCGGGAAAATTTTAATTTTTCTGAAAAATGGCAAAAACTGAAAAATTGCCGAAATGGTTCCGAGAAGCCCGAAAAATTTTCTAGATCTTGGATGACGAAATAGACTTCACCGTTGGATTCATCTCATGAAATCTAGTCACCTCAAAAAAAAATCTTCGAATTCTGAGACAATCGGATTTTTTACAATTTTCGGGGTAACGAGCGTCTAGTGACTCCTAGGGACGAGATTTTTATGAGAATTTCAGGAGTTAGGAAATAATTCAAGTTAAGTTCATTCAAAATAAATTGAACTTGAATCGAGGTGAAAATAAATTGTTTCAGGGTAGAAATGAACCCGAACGAGTCATGGACATGTGGCGCGACATGGGCCACATGTCCAACTTAAGTGAGTTAGAACAAAAGAAGGGCAAAATGGGGATGAGGGCAAAGAAAGCCCATTTTTCCTGCAGTGTACACGAGAGAGTAGAGAGGAGAAGAGAGAGTAGAGAAAGAAGCTCCAACTTCTCTCTACGATCTACGAAGCTTGGTTTCTCGGTTTTCGTCGGGCCAAGAACTAAAGTTCATCTACGCAACGAGAGTAACGTATGGGTATTGGAAACAAAGGATTTCGTCGAAGATTCAAGCGAAGAATTTGGGAGATCGTGGGTTTCGGGTCTCCGGGACTTCCGAAAGCTTCATCTTTGCTTCAAGAGCTAGGGATTCTTCCTCCTTTGGTTTATTTTTCATTCTAGGGGTTGTTTGGCCGTTTTTACCCTAAGGGGTTATTTGGAAAAATAATGGGTTATGGGAATAGTGCCCTGTTTTGACCCTATATGATGTCCAGTTTTTAAGGCTGATTTTCGGTTAGAAAAAGGGAGAATTTAGACTAGTATCCTTCAAGGAAATTGTATCTCTATCTGAGAACTTGATGTTAGACTTTTTAATCACCCAAATTGGACCTTTATAACCCAAGTTATGGTTCATTTTTCGGGACTGCCACAAGCTACCCTGTTTTGGTCTAACCTACTGTCCAGATTTTTGGGACTGATGTTTCGTTGGAAAAAAAATGAGAATTTGACTAAGTATCCTTCAAGGAAATTGTAGCTTTATTTGATAAATTTATGTTAGGATTTTGAATCACCCAAATTGGACCTCTATAACCCAAGTTATGGTTCGTTTTCTGGGACTGCCATAAGTTGCCTTGTTTTGGCCGAACCTACTATCCAAATTTTTGGGACTGATGTTAGGTTGGGAAAAAAGTGAGAATTTGGACTAGTATCCTTTAAGGAAATTGTAGCTCCATCTGGGAACTTGATGTTAGGATTTTGAATTCACCCAATCAGATTCCTCTATAACCTGCTATATGATATTTTCCGGATCGCTACAACTTAGGCTATTTAATGGTTTGTGTCCAAATTTGGGGACTGTTAGGGGGTTAGTTTTTTGAACCGAGTTCAGAAATATCCTGTGATCTGTTATGGCTTGTTGTGTTGAATGTTTTGTGGGCATCTCTTGATTCGTGCCACAGTAAGGTGATCCGGAATCAACAATATTTATATCTTTGTCTTACCGTCGTGAGCAAGCTACTCGCAAATATGCTAAGTCTAAGGTCGAACATGTGGATGGTTTTCTTCTGCATAAATGATTTAAGTGAAGTCAAAATGGTGAATTTGGTTTGGATTTTAAGGTGGTGATAAAATAGGGGTTGGTGGTTTGCAAACTCGAACTTAAATAAAATAAAATGTAAAAATAGAACTCCTGAAGTGTTAGGCTACTCAGGTTGGATTCCTAAAGTAAATCGAGGGTCTCTGCATTCTTTCTCGTGTTGGGGAGGATGACATAGTCATTTCCCCAAACCGGATCTTCTTTACTTAGCTTTAAAACCCAACCTAAAAATATTTATCCTTTGAAAATGGCATCTACTGGCATCGTTGGTCACCGAAGTGCTGGAAGAATGAGTCTCCCGACTCCTTCAATGGGTCATAGAGGGTATCTAATGAATCTCAAAGTGATCTTAGCAATACATCCACGAACTCTAAAAGCTCACCAAATAATAGCCATTCCAAGGAGATTAGAAGGATAAAAACCCTAAGTTAGAAAGGGGACACAAGGATTGATAGTGGATACCGCGTGAAGAACAAGGGAACCTTCAAAGAACCTTCCGATCTCATCCACAAATCTCTTCTCGCTTCAAGGAGGAAGCGATTTTAGTCGGCATCCCTTATTTGTCATCAAGGCAGCTGCAATACCTAGAAAGTGCCAAGAAAATGAAAGAAAGTGAAGCAGAAAATGAAAAACGCTGAGAGCTCGGGTTTCCTCCCCAAAAATTTATCAGCAGAAGTGATTGATTGTTACAAACCTTAACTCTAGCCTTATACGCTTCAGATAAAGGGAAATTACAAAACAAACCAAAACAAAAGCTATTACAAGGGTAGAAAGGAGAAAAACCAAAACGAGTCATTTGGATAAAAACAGAGCGTATTAATTTTGATTATGCATAGTGATTTTCGCTTATCATAGCGAAAATTATGATAGCAAAATTTCGCTATCATAGCTAAAATTCAAGCCATAATAAAATTGAAAATTTCCCATGCATAGTAATTTTTGCTATGATATTAAAATTCCAACAGCTTAAATTTGGCACTGCTCATCAATGTTCCATTGCTTCATGCGCTACTACATTCCCACCGCACTCCATTTCTTCTAGCTTTGATATTCTTCATTCCCATTGTCGAAATTGATAAAAATACATATGAAATTGATGGAAATCAACCCGACTTGTTATGATTGGATTGGACACGACAATTTGGCTTCCACCTCGCAAAACTACAAAAACAAATTTCGCACGCGAACAAGAGGAATAATAGGGACCTAATGTGCAAATTGTTAATTAGAATGATTAGTACACAAAAAGCACTCAAACCTATAATAAATAGGGTTCAAACAGCACTTTTGGGCACTAATCACACCTCTTAACCTACACATTGCTAGTCCCTTAGCAATGGAAATAAAGAAAGAAAGAGGGAGCATACAAAACAATAACAAAATAATGTTCACAAAATGGTATTTCAAAAGGTTGTGAATGAGTAATGCTCAAACCCTAAGTAAAAATTATCAAAGCCTTGTCCAATAACTATCATGAGAGAATGAATGCCATACAAAATTGAGTATTAAAAGGGCCTCCTTCTTGGTGAATCAACTAGGAACTTCCACCAAAATCTAAGTGTTTTGTTTGATCAGCTCTTAACAATAAACCAAACCGCACTCTCCCAACCTAGCTACTACTAATTTACCTAGCATGTTAACCAACTCCAGCCAGATTAGGGACCCACCTCTTATTCCACAATTCTTTTGTGTTGTAGGGTGCGATGTCGAGAATTGACCTCACCAAAGTCCATGTAACGGGGATCTACCGATGACTCCCAACCAATTAAGGCTTAGGGCACCAAGTCATAAGAATCTTTCGACCACTAACCCTTCAGGTTTCACCCCGAACTCCGACTGATTTTGAAACTCCAGCGCCTACAACTCGCTAAACTTCACCCATCCACCCATGTAGCAAGCACAAGGTCGGTGGCTCCCAACCAGTGAAGGTTTAGGGTACTGGGCTTTAAAGGCTTTCGCCATATACCTCTCGGACCGTGCTCGGGTTTCAAGGCAAAGCATTGCAATTCTATTCTATTCTTTTCTTTTTCACTTTGGCTTTTATTTTTTTCGAAGACTTTATCGCTCTCTCTTTCTTACATGGGTCATTAACCTATTAAAGGTGGTCAACGAAACTAGGGTAGGTTGTGCAAAGTAAAGGAGGTTGGGCAGTTTTTCAGGTTATTGAAGTAACATGATGTGCTCGGTGTGTGATTAGCTAAAGGTGGAAGAAAAATGGTCGAAAGCAACAAGAGTTCAACTGATCATCCACTCAACTAAGCATGGAACCAATCTAACATCAATAGAATTGACAAGGCTTCAATTTTTCAAACTACAAAGTTGCGTAACAAAAATTTTGATACAAATGGGTCCAATTTTTGAAAAGTAAGTTGTATAGTATAACAACTTCACAAAAGGGAAACCAGCTAGTTTCAACAACATAACAAAATGGGCTTGCTCAAAATAGTAACAAAATATATAGTTACTCCTTCACTAACTCTCCCCCAACCAAACATCTCATTGTCCGCAATGGCTCGGATTGAAAGTTGGGGAAGGAAGTGTTACCCTTGATGATATGTGTTTGTTAAGTTGGATAGGAGACTTCAGTGAAGCTTCCACGATACCTTATTCACCCGTCAGCTTCAAATGAACAAGGGAGAAGAAAAGAGAAAAAGTGACTGGTTGGAGCATTTTGAAATTACACATTCATAATAATTTCAAAAGTGTCTTTATCGCCATATTTGATTCTAAACTCTCTAAGCTTCTCTTCCAACGGTACCAAAAACGCCCTAAAACAAGAAGTTCGACGAAAAGCATGCAGCAGAACAAACAAGAGGTAAACAAGAAGAGAAGCGAAAATTTTCGCCATCATAGCGAAAATTCGCTATTATAACGAAAATTTAGTGAAATTGCTATCATAGCGAATATATATATATATATATATATATATATATATATATATATATATATATATATATATATATATTTTAATATAAAATTAAAAATAAAATAAAACTTTTTTTAATTTTTTTAAATAAAAAAAAACAAAATTTTTTTAATATAAAATAAAATAAAATAAAAATAATTTTTTTTTACCTTACTACTAAGCTGCCATTTTGTCTTGACATGGGGAACATCCGTACAAAAAATTCGCTACATAGCGAAAATTCGCTATGTAGCGAAAATTCAACTTGTAGCGCAATTTCGCTACACTTGCGAAAATTTCGCAATTGTTGCAAAATTGTCCCTGGTTCTCCTTTGCTGCTGCTTGCAATTTCTTCAATCCAGCTTCAAAATTTCACTCAAACTGTAAAAATTAACACAAGAAAAATTAGGAAAAATTGCAGAAAAGTGAAAAAACATGCTAGAACAAAAATTAAATTAAAAAAATAGTGAAAATCTAAAAAGAAAAATTAATGAAATCAAAACAAAATATGATAAAACCATGCAATGTAGGCAAATACAGTTTTTGATGTAGTGCGGCAAAGGCTCTAACAAAGGGCTACTAATTTCTGTGTTTTCAAGTGTGCAATGCAAGGCCGGGCCTTAGTGCGGTGCTTCTGTAAGGCTGGCTGTGGTGCAAAAGCGGTTGCAGAATATACACTTGGTCGCTGATGGCTACCGCAAAGGCTTCGTGGCTCAAGGGCGTGGGGTTCAATTCGTGGGAAATGGTTTCAAAACAAGCTCGGGGTCTCTTCCACTATTTCCTTTCCACTCGCCTTCTCGCTTATAAAGGGAATGATTTCTTCTTTCTTTCCCTTGAGAAACAACACACGATCCGAGGATCTCGACAACCCTTCGCACATTTCCCCAATAAAATCTCTCTATAAGCCCCCTTCGGGTGTGGCTGTTGTCGATAATCGCCTCTACCACGGGTGTCACTGGCACCCTCCTCCGGTGGACATCACGATTGATGAGGTTTTCAATGAGCTCCTGCAGGTCATTCCCATTTTTGCTCAAAGTCATTTTTCAGCCCATCCAATTTCTTGTCCAAATTGTCTTCCATAGTGATAATTCTCTGATTCGAATGGGCATTAATCCCCTTCTTACTCTGCCACAAAGTCATCCACTATCCGGGTAAGGTCCAAAATGGCTTGTTCAAATGGAGCGATTGACTGTGGTGGCTGAGGTGACTGAGGAGTTGAAGCATAAACTGGAGGTTCAGGAGGTGCATACCGTGGAGGTCTTGGTTCCCATGAGGAATTGGTGCGATTCCCCCAACCATGGTTGTAAGTATTACCATATGGTGAACTCATCCATTGGTTTCTATAGTCCCTCATGGACATATATGCATTAGGGTTACCCCCTGCCACATGCTGACCATATTGTCCCTCTTCCATTGGGTCCAAATTCAACCTTGATTTACAATATCTAACCCATCGGAACCGACTTCGCAGTCAAGACAGACAAGCACCAAAAACAATTCAGTAAAGATCGCTTTTTTTTTTTTTTTTTTTTTTTTCACAGGAATTGAAATAAAAAAAAAACTGACAAGACATAAAAGAAGCTCACTGTCACTTGTGATGAGGATCACAAGTGTTTCATAGCTCATTAAATGCACTTAGGCACCATCCCCAACAACGCCTATTTGATTCGTGCTGGCGTAGGTGATCCGGAATCAACAATATTTATATCCTAAGTTCCTCCTATCGCTATAAAGAAAAGCCTATCAGAATATAAATGTCTGGTGGTCGAACACGTAGACGGGTTTCTTCGCACAAATGATTTAAGTGAAGTCAAAAATGGTGAATTTACTTTGGATTTTAAGGTGGTGATAAAAATAAGCTGGTGGTTTGCAAACTGAAATTTAAATAAAATAAAATGTAAAATAGAACTCTTGAAGTGTTAAAGCATCGGGTCGATTCTAAAAGTAACCGAGTTCCTGTGGTCTTTTCCTCAAGGCTGGGAGAATGACATATAGTCATTTCCGAACCGGATTCATTTAGCTTTAAAACCTAACCTAAAATATTTATCCTTTGAAAATGGCATCTACTCCGTCATCATACCGAGAGAAGAATGAGTCTCCCACCCCTTCTTCAATGGGTCAGTAGAGAGGGTAACTAATGAATCTCAGTGGATCTAGCAATGAGCATCCACTGAACCCTAAAAGCTTACCAAATAATAGCCATTCAAGGAGATTAGAAGGGATAAAAACCTAAAGTTAGAAAGGGGACACAGTGACGGCAATGGATACCTACATGAAGAACAGGGGAACCTTCGAAACCTTCGATCTCACCCAACAAATTCTTCTCGTCAAGGAGAAGGATTTTAATGAAAGATCCCTTGATTTGTCATCAAGGGTGTCTGTCGCCTAGAAAAGTGCCAAGAAAATGAAAGAAAGTAGCGTAAAATGAAAACGCTGGAGAGCCGGAGCCCCCAAAATTTATTGCAGAAGGATTGATTGTTACAACCTCGACTCTAGCTTATATACCAGCCGCAGCAAGGGAAATTGCAAAACAAACCAAACAAAAGCTATTATAAGGGTAGAAAGGAGAAAACCAAAAACGCGAGTCGCTTTGAATAAAAACAGAGCGCATAAATTTTCGCTATGCATAGTGATTTTCGCTATCATAGCGAAAATCGAAATTTCGCTATCATAGTGAAAATTCAGTCATAGCGAAAATTGAAAATTAAGAGTGCACGTAATTTTCGCTATGATAGCGAAAAATTCCACGTAAATAAATTCGCAATCGCTCATCAATGCTTCCATTGCTTCCTCGCTATTACTATTCCCACCGCACTATTCCATTTCTTCGTTGATATTCTTCATTCCCGCTTGTCAATTGATAAAATAGTAAAGGAAATTGATGAAATCAATCCGACTTTGTTATGATTGATTGACACGACAATTTGGCTTCCACCTCGCAAAACTACAAAACAGCCTCGAATGTGATTAGTAGAATAGTAGGACCTTAATGTGCAAATCGGAGCACTAGAATGATTAGTACACAAAAAGCACTCAAAACCTATAATAAAATAGGTTCAAAATAGCACTTCAAGTAATTAATCATCTTATGCCACAATTGAATTTGAGAATGAGGTTGCTATTTCTAAGTTTGAATGACATGTTTGCAATAATTGATTGGATGTCAATATGTGTGTCCTAATGTATTGACACGTGAGAAATATATGTGTGTATGAATATGTTGACATGATTTGTGTGATTTATTTGAAATTGTATAAATGATTGGATATAATTGTCCAAATGATGCATGTGTGTAATGCATGAATGAAATTGTCCATATAGTATCCTATATATATATGTGTGACATGGCATAAGCATGAAATGACATAATTGAATTTCATATGCATGGGGACACGTGAAGGAAATGTGTGTGTGTGTGCATGGTTGTTAATATTCACCATTCCCGTGAACGTGTGGACCTGCAGACTGGATTCCACGCCTAATAGTGTTCCACGATTTGTATGGTTGTAAATTAACACTGTGTTTGGTGTTGATTGTGAGGAGGGCTCTAATATACAACGTCCAAATCTGAGCTCCCTCGCTTGGAAATGGAAAATGAAATTATTCATTGTATGAAAGTCTGCTATCTCGTTACACATATGGATCCACTTAGTGCTTCCCGTAAAGTGTGTAGTTAATATGGAGCTTAAATGGCAACCCTAAAAATTCGGCCACCCATAAAAGACACACAGGATTTTTGAAAACAAATGATCATCGAGGTGAACATCCAAAAAGGTTTGAAAACAAATGAAATTTGTTTTGTAAAAGGATCATTGGATGTAACTAAGAATGATGGATTTTATCACAATACGGTTTCTCAAAGATTGTGCGATAGGAAGTCCTATTGACTTCGAGTTTGATAGAGAGTCATGAGGACCCTGCATAATGGACATGGTGAGTCACATCTCATTCATGGAATGTAGAATTCCATTCTATGTTAGCATAATCTTGATTGGAATGTGTTTTTTTTTTTTTTTCACATACGACCATTGCATGTAAAGACTTAGCTGAGAGTAGCCTCATAGGAGCTTACTCCATCGGGCATTACTCACCTGTCGTGGACCCCTTCGTGCACGTAGAGTGTGTAAGGAGACGACGCTCACTCGAGGCCGCCATTGTGAAGAAAGCCGGGTCAGGGCTTTGGTTCTACTTCTTTTGTAAAAAATATATTAGAACAAACTGCTTTGATATATGCTTTGTGTAAAGAGTATTGTAATTAAACTCTTAAGGATCTGTGGGCTGACAGTGACCTGACCTCGACACCTCCCGTGGATTCCCTGTGGTCCCGTCTATAGTCTCCACCGCACAAATTCCTGTGGGAAGATACTATGGAGCTCACTTCAAAGAGGGAAGTAACACACATTAGTTTAATATCCCAATTATATATAAAAGTCCCAACCAAGATATATAAATAAGGGACCCATAAAAGTTCAATACGAATATAAGAGCATTCTAAGAGTATTTGAGAATTTAAAGGTACAAGTATAGATGAATAAGTCCAATACAACAAACAAAAGAGATAGAAGCGATAGAGTACCCAAGTAGCTGCGGCTGGAAGAGCTGTCGACCGATGCCAACAGCCCTCGCTAAACTGGTCTGACCTAGGGAACAGATTTAAAACAATAACGTGAGATAATAAATCTTAGTGAGTGGCATAGTTTATAAGGAAAATAACGTTTTTTATTTTCAAAGACTTCTTCTCTCAAAACCTTCCGTTCACTCTTTTAAAGGTTCCCCGTTTAGAAATATTTCACAAAACCTAACTTTACCCCAAGACCAACATATGTAAATCATGCTCAATAATTCTAGCCGACACAATGTTAAGAACACTATAATCCGAATCTTTGTACACAACATAAGGTCAATCACGAATAAAATAAATCCATGAAAAGCAATCTATAACCATAAGTATTAAAATAGTATACTATGTTCGTAAATCAATAAAATAGCCAGCACGCATACCATGTATCCATCATAAACCATCGCGAAGCCCGAATTTCACGGCAATCGCGGGCAACTAATGAACCCGTGGTTACACCCGCCATCACGTGGCAACCAATAAACCTCCAGTAGACCTTACCATCACGCGGGCAACCAACAAAACCTCCGTGTAGACCTCACATCACGTGGCAACTAATAAACCTGTGCAGACCGCCATCACGTGGCACCTAATAAAACCTCCTTGGTGAACCCCGTCACGCCGTGGCACCTAACAGTCCTCCCGGTGAACCCGCTCCATCACGTGTCTTAATAAACCGTAACCCGACCATCACGTGGCACCATTAAACCTCCTGCAAACCCCACGCATCACGTGGCAACTGATTATAACTGCCTCCCTACTCATGTACTTTCCCAACAATACCGTGATAGTCATTCCATTGGGGTCTCAAGATCCCCTTAAAACAATAGCTGCTGTGGTATATAACCTCAATTCAAGTACTCAAACATCCCAACACCACTGCATCTATCCACGAACTCAAGAAACCTTCAAATAGCTTAAATGTGAGACAAAAACCTATATGAAATGATAACTTGTTTATTATGAGACCGAAATCATATATGTATGCAACCAACCATCCGATCAAAACAAAGATATATGTAAAATATTAAATCATATAATAGATACATCAACATAATACTTAAAATCATTTAAAACATATAAACCACTCACCGACTACAGATGTTCAAGGTTCCCCTATGACTGCCTCCGGGCCACTGAGTTCAGAATATAAAATAAAATATCACTAGGGCTTCAATAATTGAACCACGTACATTGGGATGCCTCTAACGCCTCAATTCTTTAGAACTATGAAACCCGCTAAATTTTTAACCTCTGACAAAGTTCAATTACATAAGGCACATGGCTCCCATGCACCCGATACTCAAATTGGAGCTTTTCGCCGGAGCCACTTTCTAAATCGGGAATCCGTCCAATAATTCATAAAAACATCACCACTAATCCAACTCCAATTCTTCCTAACTTGACCAATCAGTACTGACATTTCAAATTAAACTTTTCTGCATCATCTAAATGACCCAAAAATGGAAAACCAAATCCAAACGATGTCCAAAATTCACAAACCATATATCAAAATGGAAAGCCTAAGAGACCAAGAACTCATCAGTACCATTAGCCTTGTCCAACATTTGCCGTGGTGGCTAAAACTTTGATCCAATGTACTCATCAACTTTGTTTTCGTCAGAATTTTCAAACTAAGTGAGGAATCTGACAAAAAGGACCACTTAACGTGAGTTCAGGGTCCAAAATGCAGGAGGGAGGTGGCTGTGGCCCGATGCAATAAAATGCATTTAAAGTTGGAATTTTCTATGATCTACCCGCGGGCTCGCCGCCGTCTCAATTCCGCCCCGATCCCGTCCGGCCAAGGCTATCGTGAAAACTCACCGCTGGATCGCCTAGATGTCCCTCCTCCCTTCAGCGATGGCGCCAGGTTGCGTAGTCGGGTCAGAAAGTTCCTTTTCGTCCAAACCCCACTAACTACCATAAATGGTCAGCCGGCTCCAACTTGGTGTTCCATTATTTGGAGAGTTTTCCGTGGTTTTGAGCTCAAGAGGGTGTTTGGGGGCTAGGGTTTCATTTGGCATCCAAAGTTATGTTTATATAGGGCCTAGGGTCGCTTTCAGGTAAAACCCCATACACTTGGACACTAGTAAAGTGTCGTGTTTGAACTTCTCATAGCCGTAACTTTATCCGTAAGCCTGATTGTGACGCTCCGCCCCATCTATGAACTCGTGATCGATCAGAGGCCTACGAAATGGTGCCTTTAGTTAACCAAAAACTATTCATCCTCGAAAAGTCAACTTTGGCCCAATATATTAAGTGTTGGTCAAACTCTGGGTCAAACGTGTTAAAAATCAGATTATCGGCACGGTCGCTGCAACCTACCCCTTTAAAGAAAAATTTCGGCCCAGAAATCTGCACTGCGGTCATGGAAGAGATGAGGGTACCGGGCCCGCGATTTGGTCCCTCCCGCTCCCGTGTCGCCTCCGACTCAGGTGGTTTTCCACGCGCATCTTCACTAAGGATATTATTGTCTTCATAAGGGCTCCTTCTCTTCTACCGTGACCGTGAACACTGGGTTGCTCGGGAGGGATAAGTCATCCCCCGCCGATCTCCGGTAAGGTCTCCAACACATGAGGAATCGAATATACTATGAGCATGGAGATGTGGAATACATTTTGGATTCGAGAAAGCCCTCCAAAGTCTAATCTATGCTTCACCGGACCCATCATCTCAACAATCTCAAAAGGTCCACTGTACGAGGACTTAGCTTCCTCGCTCCCAAACGTACTACCACTTTCCATGAGAGAGCTTAAAAACACTGATCTTCAACCTCAAACTCAAGATCTTTCCTTCGCTTGTCCGCGATAGCTATTTTGCCTATCTCTGAGCCGCTTTCTAAACCGGCAGAGGAAGACACCTTGCTCCACCGCTGCTTGCAGGCAATCCAGGCCTAGTAGCTCTTTCGCCCGCCTCATTCCAATATACGAGTGCGATATTGTTTCATACAATGCCTCATAAGGTGACATCTCAATGCTTCGAGTGACATCCGCGGTTATAAGTGAATCGCAAAGGTAGATATTCATTCCAATGTCCTCAATCGCAGACGCATGACCTCAACATATCCTCTAAGGTCCGATTAGTCCTCTCCATCGCCTTACTCCGCCCGAGGGCAAACCTGGTGATCAAATTTAACCCGACACCTAGCTCTTCCATCAATCTCTTCCAAAACCTCGAGGTGAATCGTGGATCCTCATCTGAGATGATCGACATCGCAACAACTTTTCACACAGAAAAAAAAACATCATCACATGATTCATGAAGAGTTCACGGTTTGGAAAGGAGAACTTCACGAATAGGTAGGAAATGTATGGATTTGCAGGAGTCGGACCAACCACACCCAAATGCCGTCAAGGTCTCCGAGCCAGAGGAGGGAGCTCGAATACAAAATCCGTCAGGCTGTGCTCCCATTTCCATTCCTGAAACGGGCAAGGCCGAGAAGTCCAAGGCTTTTTATCTCTCCTCGCCTTTACTTGTTGACAAACTACAATTTAATACATACTCAACAACCTCTCTTTTCTCATCCATGACCACCACACATTCCTTCAGCTGCACAAAGACATCTTGGTACTACGGCGTATAGCATGTTTTAACCATGGGCTTCCCAATATTTGCCCTTTTAACTCTTCAACTGCTGGAACACAAAGTCTATAACCAATCGCACTCAAGGTTCCATCTGTTCCCAATAGCAAATCCGACCTGTCTCTCTCGACCTTCCTTCTCATGCTCATCAAATAGGGATCTTCTAGTTGTGCCTCGAGAATTTACCCACAAGTACTCCAGCCGAGTTGGAAGCTGTAGTGCTCAAAACATGCATCCCCAACTCAACACTCCAATCCTCACACTTGACCATCAACGGTTGTAATGGAGTGCATATAAAGCAAAGAGCTCAGACTTCAATACATGCCCGCCACTACATTCCCGCTTTACCCGATGGTAGTCAATAGTGCAATCATAATCCTTAATTAACTCCATCCACCTCCTTTGCCTTTAAGTTTAACTCTTTCGGGTAAACAAATATTTAAGGCTCTGCATGGCTCAGAATATCTAGCACGCTTCGCCCGTGACAAGTAATGCCTCCACGTCATAATGCGAAAAATTATCATAAGAAGTCTCCAAGTCACGGGTATAATCTTTCACCGTGTTTCTTCAATCGTCTGCTGATGACAATCCCCTCTTATGTCGCATCAACATAACCTAAACCCCCGACATGAAGCATCGCTTATAAACCCGAACCCTCGTCTCAAATCGCCGAACAGGCCGATGTTAACCTTCCCCAAAGAGCCGGAAGCTTCCCTCACACCTGTCAATCCACTCAAACTTAACTCCTTTCCCGGTCAACCCATGAAGTGGTCTTGCTATCTTTGAGAACCCTTCTATGAACCCGCTGTAATCGCCCCCGCAACCCTAGGAAACTCCCGTGACCCGTCATCGTAGTGGAGTTGCTCCCACTCGCGACCGCTTCCACCTTCGAGGGGTCCACATAAATGCCATCAAGACACCACATGCCCGGAAATCCCACTTACCAACCAAAACTCACATTTGCTGAACTTGGCATACAACTGATGTCGCCTTAACGTTTGTAACACCAAACCCAAATGTCTCTCATGCTCCAACTCGCTCCTCGAGTACACCAAGATATCGTCGATGAAGACAATGACAAACCGATCTAAGCATGATCGAAAGCACTTGCTCATCAACAACCATGAAAGTTTCTCGGCATCGCGGAGTCCGAAAGACATCACTATGAAACTCATAATGCCTATATTCCTGGCCTACGTCGCTCGAACGGCCCGATTCCCTAATCCTAATCGATGGTACCTCGACTCTCGTCAATCTTAGAGAACACTTTTGCACTCGTAGGGCCGATCAAATAAATCATCAATCCGAGACAAAGGATATTGGTTACTAATGGTGACCTTATTCAACCGTCTATAGTCCACATAACCTCCAAGTACCCATCCTTCTCTTCTGGCCAACAACACCCCAGCCCCCAAGGTAGAACATCGCCTAATAAATCCCCAACCACTCACCAGAGTCAAGGCCTTCAACTCTTTCTTCAATAACTCCGGCTCTGCCATTCTGACAGGTGGTATGGTGATAGGAGCTGCACTCAAAGAACTAAGTCGATGAAAGTCTCTCGGCCTGGAGGTAGAATTCCGGAAGATCGTCAAGAAGCACATCTAAGAATTCCCTCACTACCGGTACATCCTCCAATCTCACTTCATCGCTATGAGTGTCAACTACGTGAGCTAGGTACCCCTTACAACCTTTTCAAGCAACCACTAAAGAATAAATGGCGTAAATCAAACCCAGGGCGCCGCTCCGTTCCTCCATAGAAGATTACTACTGCAGTCCCATTGCCTAAGTATCACCTCCTTGCGGAAACAATCCATCGAAGCATAGTTTGAAGCAAGCCAATCCATCCCAAGAATCACATCCAACCCTGAGATCTATTGTATTATCAAATCATTTCCATATCTCGCAATTCTCAAGAAAACAAGCTACTCCTTAAGAACATCCTCTGCAGCTAAGTAGGGACTCTCCTTCGTGGTGTAACACACCCCAAGCCACAAACCCAAAGGAAATTGGAGTCGCCTTTGACTCGGTAACATACTCACGCGTGAAAATAAAAGAGTGTACTCGGATCGGACGAGTACATGTGCATCGTCACCAAAATAAGATAATGTACCATCAACACGTCGGGGCGGGCTGCCTCCCGATCGGGTCATCGTGATAAACCTTGCCTCTAAAGTATGGTCGCCCTTCTCTGGCCCCCGCCAGCCAAAAAAGTGCATTTCATCGCCCCGCACCGCGAACTACCCGAGGTCTCGCCCTGCTCCGCGATCTCGGTCTCTATGTCCACCACGCCCGCTCGGAACCGGCACCCGATTCTGAGACTCTCGCTGGCCGACTTCGATAGCGCCCTCTCTTTGAAATGTCCTCGCCTCTCGCACCGAAGAATGTATATCCTGCAATCGGTAGGTCTATCATGAACTCGCCAGATACGCCGCTAAGGCGAACGGAAACCGCCGCCTCACTCGGGAAACAGCCACCGCCACCGCTTCACCGGTCGAAATTCCAGCCCCGTGTGTAGTCCACCTCCGAGCCCGCTACCATTGGCACCATACGTCCCATTCCACTGATCCTCTTCCGCCCAAAGTCCCGCATTAAACTATCCTCTTGACGATCCCCGATCGCCTCGAACAATCCATCGGGCGACCCACGCCCCGGTCCGGCGATCGTGGTCTCCGTCTCTCACTCTAGAGCGGCACTTCATCGATCGGGTACGGATGATCGACCGGTAAGGCCTAAAGCTATCGCCTCAACCAACCCGTCGAAACCTCCTTCACGATTTCATCCTCGTTGAACCAAATTCGGGGTAGAAATCTGATAACTCTCCCCAACTCCACGTCGCACTCGTAAATCACATACTACCCCGAGCGAAAGCTGCCTCAACTCCAGCCTCCTTGGTCTCAACAGTTAATGGGGCAAAACCGCAGAAAGGCATCCGTAGCTCCAAAAAAAGGACGCTTCCTAGTCCCTCCTCCATACGCCCACCACTTCCCTTGCATTACCCCGAAAGCAAAAACCCAAATTATCCCCGACTCGGCCTCCTTTCATCCCAGACTATACACCCTTGTCCGTGAATCTTCTCTATGTCATCTAGCCAGGATAGGACCACCATGGGGTCCGTGGCGCCACCATGGGGTCCGTGGCACCATCATAACCCACAACTCCCAGTCTACGAGCCTGATCAATAGTACTACCAGTGAACCCACTCCTCTCCAGTGATCGAGCCAGGCGCTCGACAAGATTTTCTTCATAGTTAGGTGCACCTGAGCTTTCCACCAAAGCTTGCTGGGACACGTCACTCCTAGGCGCCATCCCGGCGTGAGAACTGCTCCAAGAATCAAAGAACAGACCATCTCATTAATAAGGTTAGGAAGGTATACAAAACACTCGATGAGCCGCATAGCAAATGTACAATCCTGAAGGAATTTAGAAACCTAGAGCTCGATACTCAAGTCGCACAGATCTTTGACCTCGAATACCCTCCAAGATTCCCCAGGAAACCCACTAGTGAAGTTCCACACCGCACAAACCCTAGGGGAAGATACTGGGTGGAGCTCCACTTTAAGGAGGGAAGTAAATACACGATTAGTTTAATATCCCAATTATATATAAAAGTCCCACCACATATATAAATAAGGACCTATAAAAGTTCAATACGAATATCAAAGCATTCAAGAGTATTCGAGAACTTTAAAGGTACAAGTAGAGATGAATAAGTCCAATACAACAAACAAAAAGATAGAAGCGCATATAGTACGACAAATACAAGGAAGAAATGGGTATCGACCGCGCGAAACAGTTCATCGAACTCCGTCTGGACCTAGGGAATAGATTTAAAACAATAACGTGAGATAATAAATCTCAAAGGAGTGGTATAGTTTATAAGGGAAAATAACATTTTTTATTTTCAAAGACCTTCTCTCTCAAACCTTCCATTCACTTTAAAGGTTCCCGCCAGAAACATTTCCACAAAACCCAACTTTACCCCAAGACAAACATGTAAATCATGCTCAACCAATTTAGCCAACACAATGTTAAGAACACTATAACTCGAATTGTAACCTGGCAGCACCCATCACTACATGGCAACTAACAAACTCCGGTGTAGACTTTGGCCACGCGGCAACTAATAAACCTCCAGTAGACCTGGCCACGTGGCACCCAATAAACCGCAACCCGCCAATACGCGGCACCTAATAAAACCTCCGGCAAACTCGCCATCACGTGGCACCCAATAAACCTCCGTGAACCTGGCCCATCACGTGTCATCAATAAAACCTCCTGCAAACCCTACGCATCACGCATAACGTAACTAGACAAACCTCCCGTAAACCCTACCATCATGTGGAAAACTAATATAACCGCTCCTTTACTCACATGTACCCTCTCCCAACAATACCAGACAGAGTCATTCATTGTAATCTCAAGATCCCCCTTTTTAAAACAATAGTTTTTCAAGGTGGTATATAACCTCAATTCAAGTACTCAAAACATCCCAACACCACAGACTCATCCACTAAATCAAGAAACTCCAAGTTAAAATGTAGACAAAACTCTCACATGAAATGATAACTTGTTTAATACGAGGACCATATGTAAGCTGCAACCAACCATCCGATCAAAAACAAAGATATATTTAAAATATTAAATCATAAGAATAGATACATCAACATAATACCCCAAATCATTTAAAAACATATTAATCCACCACCGCACTACATGTTCAATTTGTTCCCCAGACCGCCTCCCGCCTACATGAGTGCCTGGTGAATATAAATAAAATACCACTCAGCCCACACCGAACTAGTCAGACATCGGGATGCCTCTGTCAGCCTCGGGTAATTTTTAGAACTATGAAACCCGCTAAATTTGACCCCAACAGGCCCAATTACATAGTGTGCCCCAAAGACCCGATACTCAAAATTGGGGCTTTTCGTCTGAGCCACTTCAAAATTGAATCAGCCCAATAATTCATAAAAACATCCACTTTACTAATCCAACTCCACTCTTGCCTAACCCGACTAATCGGGTACTCGATTTCGCCAAACTTTTCTGCAATTACCCGAAATGACCCAAAATGGAAACCAACCAAACGATGTCCAAAATTCACAAACCATATCAATGGAGTTTCAAGAGACTAAGAACTCATCAGTACCATTACCTTTGGTCCAACATTTGGTCGCAGTGTGGCTAAAAATCCCCGATCTAACACGACCAACTTCTGTTACGTATCCAAACTATGAGGGACCGCAAAAGTGACCACTGAAATGAGTCTGGGGTCCCAAAATGGTGGGAGGGAGATATGGGTGGCCTCGTCGCCGAAATGGCCGTAAAAGTCGAATTTTTCATGACCCACTGCGGGCTGGTCAGGCTTCGCCCACCGCCCGATCTTGACGCGCCCGGCCGCTGCTGGTCGAAATAAACTTACCCATGGATCGTTTGGATGTCCCCCTCCTCCCTGTCTAGCGCGTGTTGTAGGTGGCCAAATGGCAGTGCCTTTGTCCAAACCCCACTTCGGGCCAAATGGTCAAACTACCAACTTGGTGTTCACGATTTTAGAGTTTTTCCTAGGTTTGAGCTCAAGAGGGTGTTTCTGGGGGCCAGGCTCTTATTCCTGGGCATCCAAAGTTATGTTTATAGGGCCTAGGGCCTTCGCAAAAACCCCATTTACTCGACACTGCAGTCAGCTGCTTGAACTTCAGCCGCAACTTTTTATCCGGTGAAGTCGATTGTGACGCTCCGCCCGTCTTACAACCAGACGACGAGGCCTACGAAAATGGTGCCTTTAGTTAACCAAAACTATTCATCCTCTAAAGTCAACTCGCCCACATACTAAGTGTCACAAACTTAGCCAAACGTGATTAAAACTTGTATTATTTGGTACTAATGTTATACAAAGGGTATTATAGGCTTGTGCATTATGTTTGAGTATAGATAAATGGACCTATGTGGGTCATTTTACTCTGGAAGGTCATGATATGATATCTGGGTCCCGTATGAGCCATGCATATTTATCGACATGTTGTATTTTTGGGTAGACCTCTCTGTACAAATAAGACTCTGTCCGGTTTTTGTTAAATTATGGGTCCTGGTAAAGGGGACAATAGTGTGGTATTGGGTTACCCGACATCCACAAGTTTTCCGAGGTTGACGGTTGGTCAACGGACCCTCGGGTTTTGAGGCATCACAATAGATGTAATAACAAAAATATATTTTATTTAATTTTGATATAAGAAGCATCATTTAGTAGCAGTATTTTCATCATTCATCAAATAATTCATTTTCTCACTAGGACCTCCTTAAAGAAGAAAATCACTTCTTCATAATAAGTTAAGTCTAGTCCATTTCATCAAGAAGTTCATTTCCCAATTTCTTTCCTTTTCGATCGATGTCATGTGAGGTCACAAATGTTCGGCGTATGGGATAAAAATAGCCCACTGCCCTTCATGACCATGTCCTCGTCTACCTCCACGCCCACAGGTTTCGGATGGCATAACATTCACTTCAGGGAATGATTCGGATCCAGTTTGACGGAATTAGTGATTTCTCATCAAAAGCTCATTCTTTTGCTTATCAATAAAAAGACATGATATCAATTTTGAGTGTTTCTTAAATCGATGCTCTCAATACTGTTAGTGCAAGGGCACATTTGAGGCATGGAATGTGGTGAATGTTTTTTCTAGTATGTCTTCTTCTATGACGCTTCCTCGTATAGTCAACTAGAGCCGATTTAAATAATGTGGTCATTCATGGACTGTTTTAAAATCTTGCAACCTCGGGGTGCAACTCAAAGAGTATCGTAACTTTTTGGGAGAATCACAAGTCGTGGTCATATCTCACATTCAACTCATTCCATAGATAGGTCCTCTTTATTGTAAGGCATTCACTTTTAAATCCTCGTGGAGTGGTGCCTAAGGAAAATAAGTGCTTTTCAGATGATCCTACAAGGATGCTTCCTTCTCGATGGCACCCAATACGATCTCAAGACGAGGGTCCAAGATAGATAATTCTTTCCACAATATGTTACAACCTGCTTTGTGAGATTTGACATCGCCGATAAACTTTGATAATAATGTATTAGGATCAATTTTGATAAATAGAAATATAAATTTTCGTTTACAATCAAAACCAAATATAACTATAGATATGTAAAATCAAAATAACTTCAAGCTAAGGTTAATAAATTTCCTTGAGGCCAAGCTTGTGCTAATAACGGTTATAAAAAGGATTATAAAATGCAACCAAGATGAATATGTTTCTTTTCTTACATATGAGGACAGAGAACTAGTGGAGAGAGAGAGCAGCGTGTGATGCCCCAAACCCGGTCCCCACACAGTCACAACCTACACTCCCACCTTAGGTCATTTCGCACCTAAGCCTTGGTCCCGAAACACCGCCAATTACTCATGGACACTCAGTTACCTCTAAGACTACTCCCATACGCTCCCTTTATCGGACCTATCTATTCACATTTAAATTAAAAATATGAGAATAATGCACTAAATACAATCCGGTAAGAGTCCGATCACGACCATCTTACTACACCATGTACCCAACTATATTGGCAATAGTCGAAAAGAATTTAATTACAATTCTTTGCTACAAAATACTTGCCAGAACTAGTTTGTCCCAAGAACTTTTACAAAAGCCTATCACGCTACATGTCGACCTTTCTCATAATCACTACTAGATTTGAGACTCGCCCACCTGTTTAATTTGCATCAAAGGGTCATTCCATGAAGGTCGAGCCACGCCTCATTGAGAATACTTCCGTCATGCGCTACTCCCACTCTATACACATGCAATGCTCCTAACATTTCAGCAAATAAATATTATTCCACAAGAACATGCCAATTCTATATGGAATCCTAAGCACGCCATGCCATGAATGTGATGCCACTCTACCATAAAATTGGGCATGGTGCCCTAAAAGCATAATTGTACTACTTCATGGGAAAACAATTTTCTATATTTGATTTTATACATGTGTTGTATAATTTAAAATATCATAAAATCCTAAGTTTATTAATTTAACTATAATCTTAGTACATAATAGCTTATGTATGAGATGATCAAGATTATAGATAATAAAACCAAAATGTCCATAAGAAATCAAAGTAAGTGATCTTTAATCTATAATACTATCAGAATCGCCTGGTCTGAGAGAATGTACAAGATATGAACTATAGGGGCGCAGATAAGTACAAGTGAATGATAATTTCATGGAACCCTAATATTGTAATAAAAAACAAGTAGAAGATTGTACTGATCAACGCGACATGTAAGGCATAATCAATATATGCCAAAGTAGAAAAGGGAACAAGTTAAATTAATTGTTGGAAAGATTAAGGACTTAATTGCAATTAGAGAAATATGGAGAATAAGTGTGCCATGAGACAAACAAATATCACATTTGTTCTCATTTGTATTAGGCAACCCGTAGAGAGGAAAAGAAAGGAGAAAGAAGAGGGAAGAGTGAGAAAGAAGAGGAAGAAGCAGGGAGAAGACCAAACTAAGGTATGTTTTCAATTCCAGAAATCAAGGTATTTGGATTCCTAAGGTTTTGGTTTGAGATTAGTTTCTTTTCTAGGGTTTTGTGGAAGAGATCACCTAAACCCTAGATTTGTCGAGGGTTATGTGGTAAAACCCCACCTGTGAAAATTAAACATGGAATCCTCCTATTTATATGGTTTTATATGGAATTGGTGGACCTTGGGTTAAATTCATAAGATTTTCACCTAGGGTTTTGTGGCATGAGGTGCCAAATCACCAATTCAAGTGTTATGGAGTGGTTTTGGATGAATTCCATGTTGATTCTTGAGGTAATATGGAAGGGAGAAGTTGTATGAAGAGAATTGGTACCAAAAGAGGGCAAAAGGAACAATTATGGGCAAAATTTGTGAGGCGGTACCGATACCAAAATAGAGCGGTACCGGTACCACCATACAGAAGCCAATCGGTACCGGTACCGATACAAGCGATACCGGTACCACCTAACAGAACCAAATCGATCTGGAATGCAGATGAGAATGAATGCCGTTACCCGCGATTAATCCAAAATGCCCGGTGTGTAGTTTTGCATATTTAAGCCTATTCATGCACCCGATAGTATAGGAACCTTACTAGATGATTAAGAGAGAGGTTGAAGATTGAAACTCGATGAAAAGCGTGCGATACCTGGCCGCCTCGGCGTCGTTGAGTGTGACTAAGTGCTATGAAGTACGTTAAGAATACGTAGGTGATTAATGTGTTTGCCGTATTCGTTTGAGTGTGTAGGTTAAAAGCAAAGAAGCGAAAGTGTGGAGTCGTGCTTTCAGTTAGTAAGCAAAAGGTGAGTGTTCTAAACCTATTTTTCAAATACTAGTGTATTATTATAAACTGTTTTACACTGGTATTTAATGGTTTTGATTGTAAACCATGTTTCAAGCAAGCAATGAGTTTAGCAAGCAAGTAAATGGTTTTGATTTTAAACCATATGTGAAAAGCAAACAAGTAATGGTTTTGATTTATTCAACCATACTTTTTAAAAGCAAGCAATGGTTTTAAATTTGTAAAACCATAATTCAAAGAGCAAGCAAGCAAGCAATGGTTTTAAATTGTAAAACCATATTTCAAATAGCAGCGAGAGCAAGCAAAAGTATATTTACGAAAATAGGCCTAACTAAAATCCCTAGTTTTAAGCAAGCATACCGGTAAGAGGTATTCCGTACGTGCACGGTGGTGTTAGGATATCATTCATGCATTTTAGATTTGCCTGGTCGGCAATATCACGCCCCGATTCCCGGTCCGACCCGATTGGCGAATCCGAACCGGTTTTGGGGTGCGAAACCATATACTAGGACTCTTTACCTGTTTCTTTTTTTTTTTTCCTTTTTTCAGAGCTGAACTTATACGTGGGTGCTCTGAGCAATTTTGTAATAACCAAAAATCATTTACATATACAAAAGAACTACCACGGGAGTGGTATCCATTAAAATCTCTACACATATGCTAAGTCCCAATTACTTATACAATATATACATGTACATATCTAATACAAACATCGAGAGATTGCGCGGAAGCTTCAGTCTTTGGTGAGCATATCTACGAAATGGCCGTCTTGTGGTGTGGAGTAATCTGTCCTCGTTATCTCCTCTTCAGTACCTACGGATTGAACATCTGTGCTAAGCTTTACGCTTAGTGGGAACATATAGGCAGTAACGACCAATAACAATAATCGTCGTCACTATCTTTTTACATTTACTTTTATATACATATAGCAAGCCTATTCTTATGTGACTTCTAACTTTCGCTATCATATTATACATGTAGATTTTATCCTTTTTAGATTCCATATCACTATCTCCATGTGTCATGTCTTTTACAAGTTTCAATTCATATCTGCTACATGTATGGCATATCATATCATATTCAAAACAACTTATACATATACAATGACAAATCGGAACATATCAAATGCATACAGAATCAAATCAGATTGATATCAATACATATTAGACCCTTATCATTATCACGGCCGAAGCCATTAATCAACTCCCTTTTAGCAATTACATTCATGATCTGGGATGCCCGTTTAATCCTTTTAGTTATCGTTTTATTAAATTTTCATTTTCAAAAGTGTCGCGACCCGAATCCCCTACTTGACTTGGGTTGGGGATCGACTAGAGCGGTTTACTCAGCGTTTTCAATCAAAACATTTATTTACGTTTTATTAAATTTTTATTTTCAAAAAGTGTCATGACCCAAATCCCCAAACTTGGCTTGGGTTGGCGGATCAAGGCTGTTTCGGTTTACTCCGACATTTTCAATTATCTTCTGAAAACATTTGTTTTGTCTTATTAAATTTTTCGCTTTCAAAAGTGTCGCGACCTAAATCCCCGACTCGACCCGAAGGCGGATCCGAACCAGAGCCCGGTTTACTCCGACATTTTTAATTAAGCGACAACATTTCTTTTCGGGCAATCCCATGACCATTTACAAATTCAAAAGACCCATAACATTCACACTTAATAACATGCATTTACAAAATAATGCCTTTTTATCCACATAAACTCATGCTATTCATTTAGCATGCTTTCATTTAACACATCATTTATCATATCACAACATGCATTTTTGATCTGATAATTCAATTCACAATTCAATTTATGAGATTTAAACATACACATAAAAATCCCATTTACACTTTCGTCAATGTTGGTTATTTAACGACTAATTAACTCCGCATTTATGGCGATTCCGTTTAATGAATCCCACCCTTGTGTCATTACATTAATGTGCCTACACATTTTACAATTGGTCTCCCATCATGGCGGATGCGTTTGGTGCATCCGACACGTGGTATCACTGACCGATTCTCCGTCGCAATGGATCTTGGTTAGTGCGTCCCGTGGCGTGGTATCGAATTATTGGTTCTCCGTCACCGCGGATGCGTTTGGTGCATCGACACGATGGTATCACTTGGCCGGTTCTCCGTCATCTTGGGATCTTGTTTGAAGATTGCATCCCGACCGCGTGGTATCGCGACCGGTTCTCCCATCATGCGGATGCTGTTTGGTGCATCCCGACCGCGTGTTATCGCTTGTCGGTCTCCCGTCATGCGAATGCCGTTTGAGTGCATCCCGACCGCGTGGTATCAATTAAATGCCTTACGCCATCAAGGCGGATGCCGATTGGTACGCATCCCACGCCAAAGTGGGACATTTCTTCAATGCCATACGCCATCATGGATGCCGATTGGTGCATCCCGCCCAGTGGGACATTATGGAAGAATTTACGAGTGCCTTAGTGGCGGATCGCCGTTGGTGCATCCCGTTAGGCGGTTAATTCGATATCATTCAATTCACATTTATGACGGATTCCGTTTAATGAGTCCCGTCTTTATCATCATTCATATTCATTCGATTTTCAAATATCACATTTCAATTCCATATTCACTTTCGTATTCACATTTATGACGAATTCCGTTTGATGAATCCCGTCCTTATTATCATTCACGCTATTAGGTTTTTAAATATCACGACAATTCCATAATCATTTTCGTATTATCTTTTCAAAGATATACTCAATCTATGTACTTATTTCATAAACTCATTCACGTACTCATTTCATATGCTCATTTCATATACTCATTCACATTTTCATTCATGTATACTCATTCATGTATACTTATTCATATATTCATTCACGTACACTCATGCACGTATACTCATTCATATATTCCTATCATTCGTTATCATTTTCTGGGTATATGTGATAATAATCATATATCACTTAACCACATTATGTGTTCATGACATATTGCCTTTCATGTTTCAATTCGTTTTCATTTTCATTTTCCATATCATTTTCATGTTTCATGAACACATCTATACATTTTTCATTTTCTACATTTTCCTTGTTTCATGCTTATTACACATGGCACTTTCTATATTTATAAAGTATGATGTCTATGAAATCACACCTCATTCACGTATTCTTATTCCTCTATGAATCTACTTTACTTAGGAATTGGAATCAATCCAATCGGATCATCCAAACTAAAGTTATGGCATTTTCATGCCAAACTAGCTCACTTACCCGATTACGAGAAACAGTTATGGCTACTAATTTTCCGGGGTTCTAACTTAATATTTGACACTAGGTCTTTGTACACATTTAAATCTAAGGTGCTAAGGGTTCTATTCCAATTGAATCACCCACCCGAGCACCGAACTTCAAGTTACGTCCGAAAATAACCTAATTACTTATGTTCAAAACTGAAATCAGAATCTATTTACATGGCCCCACTTTGAGTGAATTTTTGGGCCACTTAGAGCCAGAATTTGACGATACCTATTTCTTTAGGTTTGATTTTACTTGAAGTCTATTTTAATTTGCCACTCAAATCACTCAAATCAGATAAGAAATGAGCAAGTTATAGCCAAAATACGAAAACTGGTCGAAATTGGGAAAGGCACAGGTGTACTCTAAGACACTTTCGTTCGCTCGTGGGTGTGTACTCTAAGACACTACTGCTCATGTACCCTAGCATAATTCCTTCCGGAAATTTGCCTGCATTTTGCTATTTTTCCTCACTTTGATGCACCATCATACAACTTCTATAATCATAAACACTTCAAGACCACTTCAAATTCATCTTATGATCTCTTTCTACTCAATTTTTCATTCAATCCATATCCTTCATCAAAACCTTTCATGGCTCTTCTCAAACTACTCTAATATAAGGCACCCATACACAACCAAATATGTTGGATTAGTTATGGTTTGGTTTAAAACCCTAACTCACTTATTCAATTAAAACCATGAATCCTAACTTAAGAGAGGATCTACAACTATCTTATGTTATTTAGAGTTTTTAATAAACTTAACAATATATTTTGTTAGATTTCATCCTAATAAACCTTAGTTGGAAAAGATAATAACCATACAAAACCAAAGATCCATACTCAAGTTTAGTAGTTCCATACCAAAATCATAGAATCCATACCTTTTTTATCCCCCTTTATTCTTCTCTTCTCTTCTTCTTCTCCTCTTTCCTCTTCTTCTTCCTCTCTCCCTCTCCTCTCTCTTCATTCACGTTTTTGGTCCTCAAAATGAGAGACCGAATGCCTTTGGTCCGCATTTTTTTTGACTTAAGGCCATGCTCAGCAAGACAAGAAAAACTCATTTTTTGCTTCTTTCCTATTTTTGCTATTTAGCCTCTTTCTCTCTTTATAATCCCAACATAACTTATACATATTATACTTCAAGTATCCCATCTTTCCAAACTCCATGTTTGCACATAACTTATTGTCTTACGCCTTTAGTCCCTCAAGTAAAATTACATATTTACTCCTTTGTTCTCTAATATCTGCTTCTTGCCCTAATTTTATTCGAAAATTCATATTTAGTCAATATAATATACTCCTGTAAACAAGTCCGAAAATTGCTAGGTATATTTCTGGGTGTTACAGTAAACTTAGGTCATGCATCACATTTAAAGGAGACCGTGGTACGTGATCGATATATAGTACATCAAAGAACTAAATTATGATTATGGAGACCCAACAATTCCACCAGTATTTACGTAAAAGGTGAAGGAAGTGTGCCAAAGCCCTTCACTTAAAGTAGGCTAATTCCAAGTTCAACCACAAATGCCGATGCCTGTGCCCCGTGTTCACTAGTGGTACAACAAGGTGAGCACCTCCAGTGGTTGATGATTTATAAGCATGACAGCTTTGAAAAATCAACCATCGGTGCACCTGGCCGAGCCAGCCCTGGGTTTTAAGCAAATTCGCTGAGCTCAGGCCCCCGCTTTTATTTCAAATGACAGAGCCTGAAGTCATGCAGGATTTTAGCAAACGATTGAGCCTAAGATCCCGTTTTTATTTTAAAGCAATGCTGTCGGAGCCTGTGCCCCGCAGGTTTATAAAATTTTTGAAACTTTAAAGCAAGGCAGCGTATGAAAAGTTTTGAAACTTAAAGCAAAACAAAACAAAGTAAGCAAGAAAAACTGAAAATATCTGTGAAAAGAGAATTTTACAGCTTTGAGATATTTTCCAAAGCAAAAACATTTTATAAAGCATACACTTCATCGAGTCAGTTATTTATTATTTTCGTTTTAAAACTATTTTCTGTATACACTTTGACTGGAGCAGATTAGGATTCTCCTGACATTTGTATAAGGTCGTTATTAAGATTATTTTGTGCTGAACATTTCAATTTGTATAATGGAGCATATGTATGTACAGATAGTTTTGTTAAATGCATTAAGCCCGACAGGCTCTATTGAAAGAATATTGTCAGTTGCCATATTTAGGAAAATCAACTGTGGTAATGATTTGGGGGATATGTCCTATATGCAACGATATGTCACGATATTTTACAAAATCCTGGCTGAGAAAAGAAAATTTTATGAGTTTTCAAGAAGCAACACGGCTTCGCTTCATATGCGACTTCACTGCCAGAGGTAACGACTGGGATTTCTCTGTGGAGGCACAAAAAGACACCACCGATGGTAGGGGGTGGGGGTGTAATAAGGTGGTATCGTATATTGTGTTGGTATAACCTAAGGCTCGAGGAGAAATGATCCACACATGTTGGTAATGTAGTCTAGTCTTAGGAAACCCATGTGTTAGTAAGTCTAGCTGAATAATTTAATTAGTGGCAACCACATTTTCAATTCAAAGTACATATCAAGTGATTCAGCATTAAAGAGTTGATATTTTTGGCAAATACAACACCGGTGTCGGGAAGAGGGACACAGAGGTCAGCCCTGTGGAGAGAGTCATTCCAGGGGTTTCGAGCATCCCAAGATTCGAGAGAGATATGACGCAGTTGGTTCCACTACCACCTCTATGAATCACCCAGATAGGTCAAAGTTGACCATCCGAGCCACCGCATGAGCTCATGCCGGATTATTTACTACGCAGAGCGGGCGGCACAGACAAGACAGATAAGGGCCATAGCGACACATCGCAGTTTTGTTCTCTACACTGGCCACTTCCAGAGAGGTTTCAAGAACCCAGGAGGCCCACAGAGAGAGCATGAAAAATCGCGCCAAGACATATGACTTAAGAAGACATCTAGAAGCAACCTGGTTAATAAGCAATCGAGTAAACAAGTGCCATCTGAGTTAAGGCCGTGACTGATGAGCAAAGAGTTTTGTTTTCCACTTTTCCGATGGAAGACATATGGGATTGGTGGGATGTCGGATGGTGAGGTATCCCCGGGATGAGGCACTGTCATGGGACCAATCGCAACAAGAGTTCACTCGACAGGTTCTTCCTCGCAGTCATAAGGATTCAGTGAGGAGTTCTCTTTATTTAGAAATAAAAAGAACATGTCAAAGATCGTAATACGAAGAAGTTCTAGAACTAGTTAAATCTTAATTCCTATATTCAAGCGAATGAAGTCTTGAAATACAAAAGGTTTTTACTGTGATGTTCTTTCATGTGACCGGATCAGAGTGCATTTGTCCGGTTCCTCGTAATGCATTTAGTGACTTAATGGTACGTCTAAGAGTCGAGCAAAGCACTACTACTATGTATCAGTAGGTGAAAGTAAGAGGAGGCACTGGCACTTCCAACAGAGCTCCTGACAAGATAACAAAAAGAGAAACAAGGGGAAGGCATGCCAGGTGCAGCGAGGAGCCATTTTAAATGTGGATCAATGAGGCCCCCAAATACATGTTGGCACCTGTATTCCTCCCATGTCATATGTGTCGCAGGCAACACCATGGGGAGCGGTAAGAGATATAGCACACAGGTGTTTCTAATATGGCCAGGACGTTGGCTCTAAAAGGAGGCCTTCATTGATCGGGTGTAGAGACACCAAAGAAATGTACCAAATTTACCCCAAAGACCGTGACGAGCACTCAAAAGTCTTCAGGAGGTTTCCCAACAGGCCAAGACACCACAGTAGAGGCTGGCCGTGGTAGAGGCAAGAGGTAGTGCCCTGGATACGTACAGCCCCGCACTGTGCCGTAGTTTGCGCCGTGACTAACAAGATGCGCATGTACCTGCACGCGGTCACCGGTATTATTTCTATCTCGATCATGATGCATATACATTGAGCGACCCGAGCCACGTATTCATTCAGATCCAAGCGTATTCTAGATCGCTTCGCATAGAGACTCAAACTTAATAGAGGGTCGGGATGAGTTTCCCTTCCAACCTGAGATCCGCTATTCTCGCACAGCAATGTGAGATAGTAGAAGTTCATCGTGGACAGGAGTTCACTGATTCAGAGCTTTAGATATGAGGGGACTTTGATGGGTTCTGCATGGATTGGCTCTTCGCCATGTGAGCCACATTAGATTGTTATAAAAAGGAAGTAAAGTTGCATAGGCCGGGAAATTGGAGGCAAAGTTCAAAGTGTGAATAGGTAAAATATTATCTTCCAATATGAGATTCCACTACGGCAAAGCACGTAGAATGCCGCGTAAGGGCTGTCGTATATCTAGCTTTATGGTGGAGACAGGGAAGGAGGACTATGGTGATGAGTTTTCATTGTTAGGAGAGAGTTCCCAAATGTGTTCCCATATGATATTGTAGGATTACCTCTGTGAAAAGAGAGCGGAGTTCACTCATCGATTTGATCCCGTGGATCGAGCCTATTTCCATTCCTCCTTATGTGGATGGCTCCCGCAGCCGAGGAGCTTTTAAGGCTCACTAGAAGAATTGTTAAGTAAGGGATTCATTTAACCGAGCATATCCCCATGGAGCTCCAGCTTCTTCGTGAAAGAAAGATGGAGCTCATGTTGTGTATAGATTACAAAGTAACCCGAACAAAGTTACCATCCGCAATCAAGAGATCCACCCTAGATCGATGAGTTATCTGATCAACTCCAAGGTCTCAGCATACTCCAAGATAGACTTGAGGCTCGGGTATCACTGGGCTGAGGGTGCAGAGAGTGATGTACCCAAGATCAGATTCGTGACACACTACGAGCATTACGAGTTTTCGTGATGCCATTTGGCTCGACTAATGTCCAAGAAATGCTTACGGATTTGATGAACCGAAAATTTTTACCAGATTGGATAGGTTCACATAGTTTTATTGATGATATCCTAGTGTATTCAGTAGTTCAGAGAACATTCAAAGCACCTATGATCAGGTTTACACTCTAAGGAAGTGTCAGCTTATATGTTGAGCTAAGTGTCGCTTGTCACCAGTAAAGATTCCTAGTCATGTGATCTCGGGCTGAGGGGTGAGTGTGGATCCCTGCAAAATACAAGGTAAATTCTGAAACCACCAAAGAATGTGTTAGAGGTCAAAAGCTTCCTTGGTTTCCAGCGTGATATTACCTAAGTTTGCCGAGGGGTCTCTAAGAGATATAAATTAATCGACTGCCGACGAGGAAAGATGTTAAGTATGATCGGGTAGATGCCCCGCCAACAGTTTCGAGGAGCTGAAGAGCAGATCGACTTCAGCTCCAGCTCTAGCTTGGCTTCAATGGGAGGATGGGCTCTGTGGTTTTACAAGGATGCTCACCAAGTAGAAGGCCTCAGTCGTGGTTTCACGCAAAACGACAGTAAGGATCAGACATGCATCTAGACACCGCTACATGATGAGAATTACCCTACCCAAGACTTAGAGTCAGAAAGGCCAGGTTTGCTCAAAATATGGAGACATTATTTATATGGCTCTTGTATAATCTTACAAATCTTAAGAGTCTTCAATATATTTCTAACCCAAAAAGAGTTAAACCCGAGGCAGTTAAGATGGCTTCGAAAGGATTAAGACTACGAATCGCACTATCGAGTACCATCCAGGAAAAGATAATGTCGCAGCAGATGCCCTGAGTAGACGGCCAGAGAGTTCTTTGTCTACGAGATCAGGTTATCTTCCACCGCTGTGGATTTAATATTTTTAAAGGGGTGATATTGAGGGCCGAGATTCAGGAGCCTTATTGTACCACATTTCATGCTGGGGAATTTCTAAATGATCAGACATAGCAGGTAGTCGCAGGATCCACAGATGATTAAGCTTAAGGAAGAAATAGAAAAAGGAAAGAAAGCAGAGTTTCAAATCGGAGATGACGACATGATAGTGAAAGGACAGAGAATGTGTGTGCCAGAGTATGGCAAGCTGAAGAAAGACATCAGGAAGTTAGCTACATCTATCTCGCATATGCTATGCATCCAGTAGTACTAAGATGTACAGACTTTGAAAGAACATTACTAAAGGGAATGGGATGAAGAAAGAGATCATGAAGCTCTGCTTTCTAGGTGCTCTAACCTCACAAGAAAGGGAAGACAGAGCATCGCAGGCCCATGGAAGATATAGCCATTCTTATTCCAAGATGGAAATGGAAAAGATCACTATGGATTTCGTGATGTGTCTTCCACTGACCGGCGGCAACATGATGCTATGGGTGATAGTTGATCGACACGAAGTCCGCTCATTTTACCAGCTTAATGTCAAGATTCTCTAGAAAAGTCAGCCCACTAGATGTGGATGAGGCAGCAGACTACATGGGTTCCGCTTTGATAGTTTCCAGACGAGACCCTGTGTTCACATCTAGGTTTCGCCTAGTTTATGTGAAGCTTTAGGTACTCGCCACAACAACAAATATCGTGCCAAAGATGTAAATGGCTCCATTTCCGAGGCAATCGTATGGTAGAAATGCAGGACCTCAAAGCAGGCCGGGATGAGGTTGCGAGGCACTAGTAGGCCCCGACTAGTGCATCACTTCAGAAAAAGTGAAAGTGGTTCGTGATAATCAAGATAGTAAGAGATAGATGCCAAAGTTATGCAGACAACCGTCAGAGAGACTTGGTAAAGCTGGGTATAGGTGACTGAATCTTTTGAAGATTTCTTGGAAAGGTGTGTCAGATTCGGGAAGCAAGGCAAGATTACCCGAGATATATAGACCTTATGAGATTGTGAGTGTGCTGGGGCCAAGAGCTTATAAGCTGAAGTTACCCCCAGAGTTAAGTATGATTCACACACATCCACGTGTCGATGTTAAGGAAATATATCCTAGATTCTTCACATGTGTTGAGAGAGCAACCAGTGCAGTTAAAGGAGAATATGACTTATGAGGAAACACCTATGCAAATTGTGGTGATCAAGTAAGGAAAAGGTGCCGAGGAGTAAGGTGACTGTTAAAGTCCCATGGAAGAATAATAAGAGGGAGGCAAATATCAGGAGCCAGAGGTCTGTATGCGCCTTCGCATCTCTCAATTATTTTCCGAATACATTTTCCTTTCCTTTCCTTTGAGTTTAGTTTGTTCATTTTATGACCGAAATGTTCAAAGGAGGAGGATTTGTAACGCCCGTCCCGAGAGAATGTACAAAGATATGAAATTATAGGGGCTAGATGCAAGATCAAGTGAAATGATAATTTATGGAACCAGAATATTGTAATAAAACAAGTGGCAGATCGTAGAATTTGGAACAATGGGACATGTAAGGTATAATCAAAGAAGATAGTATGCCAAAAGTAGAAAACAAGTTAAATTGTACTGTTGAAAGATTACACTTAATTGCAATTAGAGAAATATGGAGTATAAGTAGAATATGTGAGACAAACCAAATATCACATTTTGTTCTCATTTGGCTAGGGCAACCTGTGAGAGAGGAAAAAAGAAGGAGAAAAAGAAGAGGAAGCAGGAGGAAAGAAGAGAAGAAGAAGTGAGAAGCACCAAACTGGTATGTTTTCACCTTTGAAATCATGGGTATTTTGGATTCTAAGGTTTTGGTTTGAGATTAGTTTTTCTTTTCTAGTGGTTTTGTGAAGAGATCACTAAACTCCTAGATTTGTTGGAGGTTATGTGGGTAAACCCAATTGGTGAAAATTAAACATGAATCCTCCTATTTATATGGTTTTATATGGAATCGTGGACCTCGGTTAAATTCATAAGATTTTCACCTAGGGTTTTGTAAAGGAGGTGTCAAATCACCAATTCAAGTGTTAAGGAGTGGTTTTCGATGAATCCCATGTTGATTCGAGGTAATATGGAAGCGGAGAAGTTGTATGAAGAGAATTGGTACTAAAAGGAGGGCAAAAGGAACAATTACGGGCAAATTTGTGGGAGGCGGCACGATACTAAAATAGAGCGGTACCGTACCACCACAGAAGTTAATTGGTACCTGCATCGATACAAGCCGCACCGTAACACCTAACAGAATTAGGGAACTCCATCGGGCAGCACCGGCGAGTGGTACCGTACTACGCTGTCCAAAAATGCCCGGGGACAGAAGCCTTTGCACATTGCCTAAATTCATGCACCGATAGTATAGGAACCTTACTAGATGATTAAGAGGTTCAAAGAAGATCGGAAACCGATGAAAACGAAGACTCGTCGCCCTACGATATTCATGGAGCGTGACTGGCGCTATGGAAGCACGCTAAGATTTCTATAATGAGGGTGATTAATGTGCCTGCCGTGATCTGCTTGAGTGCAAGAAAGCCAGTGCCAAAGGCGGAAAGTGTGAGCCGTGCCTGCTAGTACAAAAGGTGAGTGTTCTAAACCTATTTTTCAAATACTAGTATTATTATAAATCGTTTATTAATCGGTATTTAATGGGTTTTGATTGTAAAACTATGTTTCAAGCAAGCAAATGAGTTTAGTAAAGCAAGTAAATGGTTTTGATTTTAAACCATATGTGAAAAGCAAACAAGTAATGGTTTTGATTTATTCAACCATACTTTTAAAAAGCAAGCAAGCAATGGTTTTAAATTGTAAAACCATATTTCAAAGAGCAAGCAAGCAAGCAATGGTTATAAATTGTAAAACCATATTTCAAAGAGCAAGCGAGCAAGCAAAAGTATATTTACGAAAATAGGCCTAACTAAAATCCCTAGTTTTAAGCAAGCATACCCAAGAGGTCTGCATTTGCATGGTGGTGTTAGGATATCATTCATGCATTTTAGATTTTCCGGCTCAAGAATCCTAGGTCATATGCATCATAAAGATTTAAAGGAGATCGTGATAATGACCGAGTATATGGTTAACGCTGCTAACTAAATTATGGTGATGGAGACCAAGTCAATTCCACCATTTATCTAAAAAGGTGAAGTGAATTCGTGCCTGTGCCCTTCACTCCAGGTGAGCTTAATCTGTCCAACTAACGACGATCGATGCCTGTGCCCTGTTCACTTCAGGTACAACAAGGTGAAAGGCCTCCCAAAGTGGGTCAGGGCGATTTATGGGCATGTTTTATACAGTTTGAAAATCAACCATCGGGCGCACGGCCGAGCCCAGTTCTTGTTTGTTTTAAGTAAACGGCTGAGCCTAGGTCTCGCTTTTATTTCCCCTTAAATCGAGCAGGAGCCCAAAGTTCGCATGATTTTAGCAAACTGGCCGAGCTCTGTGCTCCCGCTATTTTAAAGCAATGCGCTTGAGCCCAGTTCTTGTTTATAAAAAGTTTTGGGAAACTTTTAAAGCAAGAAGAAGTTATGAAAAGTTTAGAAACTTTTAGCAAAGCAAAACAGTAAGCAAGAAAACTTCGGAAAATATCTCTCAAAGAGAATTTGCGCTTTGAGATATTTTCCGAAAAAGCAAAACATTTTATAAAGCATACACTCACCGAGCCTGCTTAGCTCATTATTTTCTCGTTTTAAAACTATTTCCGGTGCATGGTGCACTGACAAATGACCAATTTTGGAGGATTGAATTGCATGTAATGATCATATCAATGGATTGCTTGAGTATCACTACGTAAATTATTCTGTAGTTACAAGAGTTCAATTTTAGATTTTTAGTGGAATATTACCGGAACTAATAAATTAGATTAATTGATTAAAGAGTTTAATTAATTATCAAATTTAGTGGAGCTTGAAATTACAAAATCCATAGTCCCCGAGCCACCTCAGAAACATCAGATGTGATTAAATTAACAAAGAAATCCTGAGGGCAGTTGTAAATAAATTGTTTCATAGCAACTATGTAGTAATTATTGACAATTAAATGTTAATTAATTACTATTGAATCAATTAATTAATAGTAAGTTCTATATGGATGAAACTAAGCACCTGGAGAAATTAATCCTATTTATTTTTCGTCACTTAATTTGAATTAATTTTTAATTCAATATTTAAATATACCACTTGGATCCCAATGGTTAAGATCAATTCAAGGCATATTATAAATAGAGGCAAACCTAGCGCCAAGGGTGATAAAAAATTAGAGGAAAAAAAGAGAGAAAGAGCTCTATTTTTTCGCTTCCATCTAACCCTCTTGATCTCATGTCGAGAATATCAAGAGTTCTAAAACAAAACCTTTGTTAATCATGACCCACGCTGCATTCGGGAGTGAAGAGGAAACGACGGAAGATTGTGAAAACGTAAAAAAATAAAATAAAAGGATTTTGAGTCGTTAACCCTACTTGTTCGAAAATCTCCTTAATTTGATTTGAGGTAATTCTTCTTATTGCTCGTTGATTAGTATGCATGTACCATAGATCGTGAAAAGAGTTTTTTTTTATTAATTTTAAAATTTATCGACCAAATCTTCCACTGCAAACTTGTTTCTAACTTTAAAACCTGCGCATTCATGCGCTTGAGTCTTCACTCACTCACACAATGCCTTAGCCTATGCGGGATAAACCGTCATTTTGGATGGCATCCAAGGATCATTTTTAAAACAATTTCATTTGAATATAAACCAAAATATTTTTTGGATGATACATCATAGTGATCATTTTATATTCAAAATCACGCGCCTTGTGTGTAGTGGGATTGAAATGACAAGAAACTCAGACACTTTACTGCCTTCACCGCTGTGACTATGTCTGACTATAATTGGTTGGTCTTTCACCCGAGGGGGGGATCTATCCAAACTTGCTGATACCCGACACATATTTTCTTTACCATTTCAATCAACTGTGCAACTCTGTTGGACGTTGTCCCATTTAACTGAGCCCACCTAATCAAACACCAAACGCAGTTAACATTTACCAACCATGCACCTACACCTATAATGCGATGTCCTCAGATATATGCATGCACTATGTCATCATAGTTATATCATGTCACATGCATAATGAATGCTATATGAGATATTTACATACCATATTTTATACTCATTATCATGAATAATTATATCAATCGCATATAATTTACATCCATCAATGTCAATATATCTAAACACGCATATATCAACATAAATCAACACAAAGTCCAACATGTCGCGACACAAACACCCATGTGACAGTTTAAAATAGCTACAATAGTGGCCACAAACTACCTACAACCTAACTCGAACCCACATTAAACCGGTCCACAACAAAGCACACACAAAGATGAACGCCACAAAACAAGAAGAACTGGTTTCAATACAACTCTTTGAAAAGAGTGTGAAATGGACTTAAGATGTGAGCACCAAACGGCATTTTCTCGGAATATAGTTAGATTCCTAGATCAAAGATATTTCCCATGTAGCTCCAAGAACGCGAATCGTGAGTCTAATTATGTTGGCAACGCCCAAAGTTTACGCTGTCAATTTGGCGCTGAGTGTGCGAAATTGTTCGTAACATCGTGAATACCAGATAATGAGTGCATGATGCACTTTTCCTATCGGACAGTGGAATCACAGCCAACTCCACAAGACCTCCTACCAAGCTCGCTTGATCACTAAGATATTATGAAGTTAGTTTAAAATCAATGAAATCGGTTTTTGGAAAATGTGGGTTATAAAATTTTCACTTTTCCATCAAAATCATACCTTTAGATTTAACTAAAATTCAGCAAAGATAACGATCGCACACGTGGTCAAGCCCAAATACAAAAAAATCACCTCGTATAAAAATACACTCCTAAAATTTTCCAAAATCCAACTATTAACCATAAAGGACTCGTGGTCCTTTCACTAAAATATAAGATACGAATCAATCCAACATAATTTCATCGCAACTCGTTTTTCTCAAAACCATGCAATGATATTTTACAAAAGATATTTACATATACAAAATGTCACATTTTAACTTTTACTACGCTACTTTACACCTATCTTATATATATACAACACTGGCCTAGGACTGAGATCTTGAAAGGGTCTTCGCTTCAAGACTGCAGACCTAAAAAAATTATTTAAAAATGAAACTACGAGCCAAACGGGCTTCATGGAGTACTATGTCGAAATGCTCGTCAGATGTACTCTCCTAATATGAAAATCTATACATAAATGGTTGTAAATCATAAGAGAAAATCGAGTTTTTGCTACGAAACCATTTCTCGAAAAACTGCTCAAAACTATTTTTGTCATGGAAAACTATTTCAGGTTAATAGTTGAAAGTGTTATATCAGAAATCAAGTACCAACCATCGTGGCCCATTTAAATAGCCTGCATTTGATGCCACTAACCTTGAACTGCACTAAGAGTGAATCCTAACACTACCCGCCTAATAGCGGTTCAGCTGAACACTAAGAGGATCTCATAAACATAATGGAACCCTGAACCAAAATGCCCAAGATGGAACCTCTGAGCCAACACCTCATCGCCATGTACTCATGCGTCGTGCTAATCCATCTATATACTTTAATGTAGAGGGCGACTCACTATATAAATATATATCATATCTAACCCCCAATTGCCGACTCAAGCAATATAGTTAGCCTGGTAATGTCCCATAACCCCTATGCACAATCCGAGATACATCCAATCGAAAGCCATCTAGGGTTTTTACTAAACTAAAGCAAATCAGAAGATCTTAGAAATTCAAATTTGTATCAAGACAAAATCGTAATTAATAGCAAAATGTAATTCGGCTAAAAATCCCGACCTATTCCCTAGATCCTGACGCATGAACAGATTTCACCGCTGAATCGGCCCCGCAAATCCAGCCAGCATCGAAAATCTCACGTGATTCGAGATAAATGAGTCACACCTTTTCTCGAGGCATCGTGATTCGGGCGCCGTGAAACGCATTTCGTTGTGACGAAGTCACATATAGCACGCATCACAAAGATTAGTGGTATGAGTAGAACGGATTTATAAATTGACTACGAGACAGTCACGACATCAATTCTGCAGTTATGGACATAAATTGGCCATTTTTAATTGATCTAAGTCACAAACGACAAAAATAGTAAATAGCTATCTTCCTCTAAATGTTAAAGAGAGCCAAACGTGAGAGGAAGTGGTTTTGGGACTAAATGTCATTTCGTTTATTTGCAGAGAACCTCAAGCTTCTCTCTAGAAATACAAGCGATCCAACCGCTGGCGGTCTTCGGAGTAAGAAGGAAAGACGTTCTACGAGCGCCTACGCGTAAGCACGTGGATTTGTGAGTTTTGCATAAATTCCAGAGGTAGGGGTTCTCCCTACTTGAGTTTTATTCCCATTTTAGGTGTTCTACGAATGTTTGAGTTGAATGAGGCCGTGAGGGGCCGTCTGATCGGTCCCAAGTTTTGGGATCGAATTGATAAAATTTTGGAACTAAATGGAGTACCCGTGACCGCTCCACGCTGTTCGTTGATCGAGTGTGTATTCATGTGTTAATCATGTATTGATTGGATCGAGGCCTCTAAGTGGGCTTGAAATGCGTTCGCCAGCGAACTGATGAATTGTTGAATGTTGGAACCAGAAACTTGTGGTTTTACTGCCTTGGGAATAGCTGACACGAAAAATGTATTTTCATGAAAATATGTGTTTGGTTAAGAATTCAATCGAATTGAGCCAGGTTTGATCAATAAACATGAAATAATTTTGATGTTTGAAACATAATTATATAAATATGTTTGTGTGATTTAAATTTTTATGTGAATATATTCGTGTTTATATATTTGCATGTGATTAGACTGTATTGGAAATGGCATACATGCATTCCATATGCATTGGAACACCCTAGGATTATAGGAGTGAGTGCATGAGATGAGTGTAGAGAAAAGGTCTTGGAGGGTTGTCTAAAAAACATTAATTATCGAGGGTAGTCCAAATTTAAAATATCAATCGTCTGAGCTACCCAATTGATATTCATCTGAGGGTAGTCCATTAACAATATATCAATCACCGGAGCGCCCAATTGATATATATACACTCCGGAGGGTTGTCCACAAACAAACAAACAATAACTTTCATACGGTGCTTGAAGTAGCCATGACGGAGCTCTGAGGACTCCTTGGATCTCGAGTTAGTCATGTGTATATTCAAGTAGATCATGCATTTGCTTGAATGTGTTTAAATTGAATTAAATTGGAACACACTTAGGCGGAGTAGCCCGCAGGCGATTCTCTTGCGGGCGTGCTCACCCGTCGTGGGACCCCCCTTTATTTTACAGGTACAGGGGCGTGCGAGACGGCTGTCTAGGGCAGAGATTAGAAGAAAAGCGGGATTGTGGCTGGCTTTGAGCCGAATGTTACATGTACATTAGAATTTGAGTATTTTTAATATATGTTGTATAAGAAGTAAAACATTTGAACTCTTGTAACTATTGGGTATATAGTTGGATTCATAGTTGGGTATGTATATTGAGTATTGTTTATGGGCCCAAGTGACGTATTACTCAGTGATTGGATATATTGGATTACATTACCTTTGTTTGGGACGAGGATATGCGGGTATTGTATTTGGGGTGAGCTCCACTTCCAGGAGACTCTGCTTGGGTTTTGAAGTGGCGTTGGGTAACCCGACATCCACTTGTATTCCGCGGGTTGACGGATAGTCAAGCGGACCCGGGTTGAGAAGATGCGCGAGCCGTTTCTTAAATTACTTCATCGGGAATTTTCTCTTTGAGTATAACAAGTTGGAGGTAAAAAAATGCTTTACTAATTACATTGTATTTTCAAAGCACTTTACAAACTTGTAATTTAAACACTTTCGTTTTCGAAAACGATTTTGAGTACTCACACTTTTTCTCGACTAATTTCTTTCAATTCTTGTCAAACACGCTAGATTATCGTCGTATGCTCGATCGCTACGCAATCAAATGGCGAAAATGCGCATAGGTTAAACGTTTTAATATAAAACATACAAGGGCTTTCAGCGGAAAGAACCATATCGAAGCGAACTGATTATGAGCTTTACGTCTTAGTCACATTTGATAAGGACATCGATAATATGAGGTGAAATTGACCAAAATGCCCCTACACATGAATTTCCCCATCAAAACTATCCGTTTTAGAAATTTTTTCAAAACAACCCCATGCTATTCGATGTATTAGACCACACACGTCAGCATAACGAAGCAATTTGCACACTTGGTGCTACAATTAAATTTTCCAGAAAATATGTGGGCCCCAAATGCCATTCACAGGCATATAGCCAAATTCTAGACTTCGAGGACTTTTCATAGAATTAAAACGCAACATTCTGAAAGTATGTTGAGATTTGTCTGAATACAATCCTAAAATTTCAACCCAAAGCTGTCCAAAGCGGTTCAAAATTCAACGAGATGTCTAAAATAATTAAATTCCTAAAAATTCTAAACTCGGTCAAATATTTTGGAAATTTGAAATTTCTCTTACATATCATGGCCTCTAAGAAAATTCCACGCCATTACATAGCCTTTAGGCTATAAATAATACAAGTAAGAAAATTCCCAACCTTTTGGAGTTTGACGAAAAACTAAGATTTTGGTGTCCACGCGTAGCCCTCGTTACGTGGATCAACTTTGCCTTCTGGTCTAACAAAAATCTACGGTCCGATTTCCGTAAATCTAATAAAGAAGCGAAGAGAAGAAAAAATAAAATAAAAATTCTCTCGTCTCTCTGTAAGATCGGCTCCACCTTGACGTTTTGATTTTATCTATTTTATTATTATTATTATTTGGATACATAACTTATATTATCTCATTCGGGTCCGTTTCTACTCCAAAAAAATTTATTTCATTCCAGTTCAATTATTTTAAATGAACTTTGCTCAAGCCATTTACGACCTGCAGATTTTTCGTAAAAATCTCGTCTCTGAAGTCACTGGCGATTTATCACCCAGAAATTCGTAAAATATTTTATTTGCCTCGAGTCGACGAAACTTTTCTAGGTCACTAGATTTGCGAGGCAAGATTCTTGGCGCAATCCCGTTTAAGTCATCAGAGATCTAGAGAAATTTCTAGGCTTCCCTAAACCATTAGTAATTTATTATTATTATTATCCTTTGAAATTCCATAATTTATACTTCCACCCTCCACTTTCCTTAATTGCAAAAAGTGTACAATTCTTTGAAAACTTTATAATTTCACCCTTAAAACAACTTTCAAAAATTCTATTATGGCACTAAAATAATTAAGGAAGCCCTTGGTGCACATATGCGACCCTACGAGTTACACATACCGTACACCCTCTCGGGACGGAGTTACAAATCCTCCCTCCTTTAGAACATTTCGTCCTCGAAATGAACAAAACTAACATAAAGAGGATACCTTAATCTGAAAACAACTGAGGATATTGACTGCGCATCTGAGCCTCTAACTCCCACGTAGCCTCTTTAATCCCGTAGTTCCCAGCCCAAAACTTTAACTAAGGAATGATCTTGTGCAAATCGACTCTCTGTGATCTATAATCTGCATTGGCTGCTCCTTATAGGTCAAATTATCCTTTAGTTCTACTGGCTGATCTCTGAGCACATGGGAGGGATCTAGAATGTACTTGCGGAGCATGGATACATGAAACACATTATGAACCTTAGACAACTCTGGAAGGTCTAATCTATATGCTACTGGTCTCACTCTATCAATAATCTCATATGGCCCTATGTATCCCGGGCTCGACTTTCGCGTCTTCCAAATATGAGATACCTTTCCAGGGGCTTTAAGGAAGACCATCGCCACCTTAAGCGTAGATCCTGCGGCGTTTGTTCGCATAACTTTTCTATTTGTCCCTGGCTATCTTGAGTCTATCTCGGACAATCTGGATCTTATCTAAGGTAATCTGTACTAATTCTAGGCCTATAAGTCTTCTCTCTCCTACTTCATCCCAGCATACGGGAGTACGACACTTCCGGCCATACAATGCTTCAAATGGAGCCATGCCTATACTGGATTGATAACTGTTATTGTAGGCGAACTCCATGAAGATAAATACGTATCGGCTTCCTTAAACTCTATCCACGCATGCTCTGAGCATATCCTCACGAATCCTAAATAGATCTCTCTAACTAACCATCAGTCTGAGAATGGAAAGCTGTGCTAAAGTGCAATAAGTCCCAGCTGGCATCTATAAAGCTGGACGAAAATGCGGATGTAGATGCGGGGTCTCGATTATGAGACTATCGATATAGGAACACCATGTAATCTAACCATCTCCTCCACATATAATTAGGCCAACTTGTCCAACGGATCATCATTGCTAACTGGGAGAAAATGCATGGATTTCGTTAGTCTATCCACTATCACCCATATGGCATCGTGTTGTCTCCAAGTTCTTGGAAGCCCAATAACAAAATCCATAGTAATCTTATCACACTTCCATATAGGAATTGGAAGGGGCTGTATCTTTCCCGTGGGCTTTTGGTGCTCTGCCTTCACCTGTTGACAGGTTAGGCATCACGGATCTAATCTGTTTCTTTTCATGCCTTCCGCAATAATGCTCCCTCAGAATTATGATACATCTTAGTGCTACTAGGGTGCATAGGCGTATCTTCGAAGAGTGAGCCTCTTCCATGATTTCCTTTTAGTTCACCTATTTCGGTACACACGGTATCGACTCCTCTAACTATTACACCATCGTCTCTGATCTGGAGCTCTGGTTTCCTACCACCCTTAATATTTGCCCTCAACTTAATCATCTCTGAAACTTGCTTCTGACCTTCCTTGATTTGATCCATGAGAAGAGGACAAATATAAAATGATGTCAACAGTGTCCCTGTATCAGCTACCTACAACTGAACTCCCAAAGATCTCAACTCTATTAACAATGGGAGATATATCGTCTGCAGATAAGAATAGGAACCCTCCGGTTTCTGGTTTAAGGCATCGGCCACTACATTGGCCTTCCCCGGATGGTACTCTATTGTGCAATCATAATCCTTAATCAACTCCGACCAGAAGCCCAGCGCCTTAAGTTAGCTCTTTAGTGAAGATATACTGCAGGCTCTTATGATCGGTGAATATCTGACAGGGAACACCATATAGATAATGTCTCCAGATCTTTAGAGCGAAAACCACTGTTGCTAGTTCTAAATCATGGGTCGGGTAGTTTTGCTTGTGCTTCTGTAACTAACGGGAAGCATAAGCTATCACTCTACCATCCTGCATCAAAACACTCCCTAACCTTAATGCGGAGGCATCCTTTTGTACACCACATAAGCTGTCCTTTTAAGCGGTAGTGCTTCTTAGTGGAGAGTATCATCAATCTACCTCAGCTCCTCAAAACTATCTTGTGGTATCTAGCAAAACAATTTCTAATCCTTTTTTAATGGGTGTCAGCAGGGTTGCTATCTTCGAAAATGCCTCGACAAAATTTCTTGTAATAACCGCCCGATCAAAGCTACTTGGACTTCAAAAACATTCGTGAAGCGGCTTCGGAGTTCCCTAGCTTAAATCTTTTGAGATCCACACTAACACCTTATAGTGAGAAATGTATGACTGAAAGCTACTTTGTCCGGCCAGAAACTTGCACTTACTAAACTTAAGCGTATAAGCGCGCTCGAAGAATCTACTTGATCTTGTCGAAGTGCTGCGCATGTTCTTTGGAATTTGCTTGAGTACACTAAGTGTCATCAATGAATCACGATCACAGAAGCTTATCCATCTGAGGATTGAATACCCTGTTCATCAAATCCATGAACGCAGCTGGGGCATTAGTCAATTCGAATGGCATCACTAGGAACTCGTAGTGACCGTATCTCGTCCTAAAGGCAGTCTTAGAAACATCATTCTCCCGGACCCTCAACTGATGGTAGCCTAACCTTAGGTCAATCTTAGATTATACCCGAGATCCATGCAATTGGTCGAAATAGCTCATCTATACGGCGGGATACTGGTTGCGATATTGTCCACCCGATTCATTGTCTATAGTTTATACACAACCGTAGCTTCCATTTTTCTTCACGAAGAAGCTGGAGCTCCCCACAGTGAGGTACTAGGTCGGATGAAGCCCTTGCTTAACAATTCCTCCAATTGTGCCTTCAATTCTTTCAACTCTGCTAGCGCCATTATGTATGGAGGAATGGATATCGGCTCGGTCCCTAGAATCAGTTCAATAACAAACTCAATTGCTCTATCCGGAGGTAAACCTGAAATATCATCTGGAAAGACATCTGGAAACTCTTTGACTATGGGGATGTCTTCCAACTGTGTCCCCTCTTGTCTCTTATCCACCAAAATGCCAAATAACCACAGCGATAACTAAGGAAGCATTTTCAGGCGGAGTCATGGCATTAATGAGACTAGAGCGATCTCTCTTTGATTCCTCGAAATATCACGCTGGTTCCTCTAGCGAATAATCTTACTTCTTTCTTTATAGCAATCTAAAGGTGGCTCGTAGGATAACCAGTCCATACTCGAGACTATATCGAAATCATGGATACCTAACCTTATCGAGTTTCTTTGAAAATCCTTGATACGGATCACCAATTTCTTTGCCTAAAACTATCGCACTGGATATCATAGTATCTCCATTAGATACGGAAACCACCATATGACCATCCTATAGGTTGGGATCTATACGGTGCCTCTCAGGTGAATGAATGCGAAATAAATGATGAGTGGCTCTGGGTGCAATGCATATGCATCATGATCATAAAGGCGAAATCATACCGGTAATGCGTGCGGTGATGCATACGCCTCTATTTGTGTGATTGTAAATACACATTTGATGCGAGTCCCACTTTCACAGATTTGTGTCGGGGTGTCCTTTTCCTCTGCACCCCTACCACGACCTTTACGGGTGTTGTCTTTGCCACCCCTCTACGAACCACCCTTACTAGCATTGGGACCATTTGGTGCACAGGGGAGATACTCTTTGTACCTTCCTCGAGAGGTCTGCGGCTACTAGGCGTGGACGGTCTTGGATAAAGTGACCTTCTGCCCATGATAAGAAACATCTGTAATGTTCATGCGCACTCTACGAGATGCCTCACTCGACATGTAAGGGCATAATGGAAAGATGATTACGAAGATCTACCACCTCCTGAAATTTCTTTGGCGGCCGAGCGGATCCACACTGGCTAGATGCGACTCCTAGATCTGAGCCTCTGCAGGTCGGTCGTTTCTTTCCTTTCTTTCTACTAGACTGACTAGTGCCTGGCTTACTAGTGTCGGGAGCACCTCTCTTACTATTTGGCCGCCCCTGAGTTAGAATTGAAACTGTCCTTTCTACCTTTAGTGCAGCCTCAACCAGCTCTCCAAAGTTATTTTGAGATGCCCATACTAGATGAACTTTAATTTTGATGAGCAAGCCGGCCATAGATAAACACATTTATGTTCCTCACTTTCTTATCATAGGAACCCGATTTCAGACTCTAAAACCTCTACTCATATTTGTCCTTTGTCGAGGATTCTTTGCTCTAACTTTGAAGAATTCTTATATTTTTGCATCCTGATAATTATGCGGGTAAAATCTGTTTGTAAATGCTTGTCAAAACTGGTCCCAAGTGACTCCTGTAGGGTGTCTCCTCTTAATGGCCTCCCGGTCCTTAATACAGCTACCATCAAGAACCTGAAGGGACTTTGCTCATTTGAACACCTAATCCTTTGTATAAATTTCACTAACCCTGTCTAACCATAAGTACGCTGCCTCTGGGTCGTCGGTACCATCATAAGTTTTAGCCTAGTTTTAAAAGCGCGTTATCATGCCCTTACTGCTCTTACGGGGCTCCGGAATTACTGACAGTGGCTATTGTAACAATACGTATAACTGATCCATCGTCAGTCTTGCCACTGGGTGCAGCGACCCTCAATGTGATTCTATTTGGGTGATTCATTGGGGGCATCTTCGATCTAGGGGTGTGCTCAACATTTCCCTGCTCTCCGGTGGTACCTCCCGGAATGCGAGAATCTAAGAATTAGGCCTCTACGACCTCGTCGAGCAACAATGCTATGAATTTCAAGGTTAAAAGATTCAGTGACACTTTACAATATTTGATGCATGCAAGGATTTAGCAAAACAATAAAGGTTGCAATAGAAAAATCATTATAACAACAATTCTATAGGAAATACTGCGGAAACGAGCGACAAACAGGCGAACTATCGCCTAAAACTTCTCTGATACAACGCGGACCCCCTTCCTATTGACGAGAGTCTGCCAGAAGCGACTCACGAGTAACCTCCCGGTAAACATCGGCGACCAGTTACCATGAAAAGCTAAACGTTAAAATTATTTGAAATTGTCTTTGAAAAATGGGTTATAAAAATTTTCACTTTTCTATCAAAATCACACCTTTAGATTTAACGAACATCCGGCAGCATAACGGCTGCATGGTGGTCAAGCCCGAAATACAAAAATCACTTGTATAAAAAAAAAATACACTCCCAATATTTTCCAAAAATCAACGCTACAACCATAAGGACTGTGGTCCTCATCCAAATATATAAGATCACGAATCAATCCAGCATAATTTCGCCGCCTTTGTTTTTCGAAACCATGCATGCATATTTTACAAAATATTTACATATACAAAATGTTACATTTTAACTTTTACTACGTTTACTTTATAGCTTATCTTATATATATATATATATATATAACACAGCGTCTAGGACCAAGGATCTAAAGTGCTTTTCGGCTTGGCTGCACTGAAAAATTATTTAAAGCAGCGTAGGCCAGACGGGGCTTAGTGAGTACTATAAGTTCTAAATGTTGTTTATCTGCGTATGTACCTCCTAATATGAAAATGCATCACGAAATGGTTGTAAAAGCTATTTTATGAAAACTAAGTTTTGCTATAGAAAACCATTTACAGCGATACAGAAAACTATTTTTCTTTGCTAAAGCGTGTTAGTGGTGGTTAATATCTGAAAGTATTATACTGTAAATCAAGTACCAACCACTGTGGCCCATTTATGAAATACCCTAGACGTGATGCCACGGAAACTCGGAACCTGGCATCGGTAGTGAACCTTGGAACACTACTCGTTTAATATGGTTCGGTGAACACGACAAGATCTCTATAAACATAATGGAACCTCAGAACCAAAATGCCCGATGATGGAACCTCGGAACCAACACCTCATCGCCATGTACTATGTCAGCGCGCTAACTATCTATATACCCCGAATGTGCAAAGGGCGACTCACTATATAAATATATCTTATATCTAGCACGATTACGACCGAGCAATATAGTAAGTCATAATTTCCAGCAACCTGCCATGCACAATCAGGAATACATTTGGCCAGGAACCGTGTGCCATCTAGGGGTTTTTTTTTTTTTGCTAAACCGAGGCCAAACTATTTCTTAAGTGCTAAAATCGAAGTACATGCGAGTATAACAAGTGGGTGGGAAAAAAAATGCTACTAATTACATTGTATTTTCAGCATTTTACGAAACTTGTAATTTAAACACTTCGTTTTCGAAAGCGATTTTGAGTACTCATTATTTTTAAGACTAATTCTTTCGAATTCTTATCAAGCACGCTAGATTATCGTGGTAATAACTCCCAATCGCCTACAAAATCCATACAAAGTACGAAAATGCCCTCAGTTCAACGTTTTAACCATAAAACATACAAAGGGCTTTCAAAGCGACTATATCGAAACGAACTTCAATCCTAACAAAACTTTACGTGCTAGTCACATTCGATAAGGGCATTGATAATATATGATGTGGGGTAGTCAAAATGCTGCCATGAATTTCCCCATCAAAACTATCGTTTTAGCAATTTTTCAAAAGCATTATGTTATTGATGTATTAGACCACGCGTTAGCCTGATAAGCAATTTACACACTTGGTGCTACAATTAAATTTTTCAGAAAATATGTGGGCCCTAAATGCCATTCACAGGCATATAGCCAGATTCTAGACTCAAGGGACTTTTCATAGAGTCTAAAAACACCCGAAAACATTTCTAAAAATTATGTCCGAACCTTCCGAATACAATCCTGAAATTTCAACCCGAACTGTTCGAAAAAAGTCCCGAAATTCAACCCGGACTGTCCTAAAATAGTCTTAAAAATTCCTAAACTCAGTCCAAAAATTTTGGAACTGAAATTTACGGCATCTCATGGCCTCTAAGAAAATTCCACACCATTACATAGCCTTTAGGCTAGAAATAATACAAGTAGGAAAATTCCCGACCTTTTGGAGTTTGACAAAAAACCAAGATTTTGGTGTCCACGCGTAGCCCTCGTTGTATGGATCAACTTTGCCTTCTACTCTAATAAAAATCTATGGTCGATTTTACCGTGGGGGTGAGAAAGAAGCGAAGAAGAAAAAATAAAAAATAAAAATCCTCGTCTCTCCAGTCAAGTCCCACGCACCACCTTTTGACGTTTTGATTTTATCTTCTTTTTTTTTTTATTATTATTATTATTTGGATACATAACTTATATTGTCTCATTCAGATTCGTTTCTACTCCGAAAAAATTTATTTCATTCCAGTTCAATTATTTAAATGAACTTTAACTCAAGCCATTTTCTAACCCAAGTTTCTCAAAAATCTAGATCCTTGAAGATCTCTTGGCGATTTATCACCAGTCGTAAATATTCCATTGTCTCATAATTTGGCGAAACTTTTTGAGTCATAAGATTTGAGACAAATTTAATGGCATGATCCCAGTTTCGTCATCCCCGAGATCTAGAAATTTTCTAGGCTTCCTGAACCATTCTGATAATTTATTATTATTGTTATCCTTTTAAAATCGCATGGTGTACTTCCGCCTCCGGCTCATGAATTGCAAAAGTGCCACAATTCTTTGAAAACTTTATAATTTCACCCTTAAAAACAATTTTCAAAAATTCTATTATGGCACTAAAATAATTAAGAAGCCCTTGAGTACACATATGCGACCCTACGGGTCCCACATCTTAGTACACCCTTTGGGACGGTGTTACAGTGCAACTTGGGCAACACCAACATACTTCTTGCCAAGTATCATAGATAATTATATCTACTACATGTAATCCACATCCATCACAATACTCATGTTAATATATCATAATACGCATAAATCAACATGATTCAAAAACACAATCCAACATGTCACTCAAACTAGCAACAACACTCAAACAGGGTCTTCAAGTTCATACCCTAATTATCAAGAGACACGACCTGTTCTAGAAACGGAGTTCCGGAGGCATAACCGACACTCAAATTAGTCATGGACTTTCTGAAGACTGTTCCAAACCATCCCAAAACTTAACCCCAAGGTTGGGACTGAGCTATATGGTCATTGATGGCTCTTAAGAAAAAAGGAACCGATGTAGGAGAAACCCCTACCTCTTGGAGCGTAGATGAACTCACTCCTTGGTCCTTTGAACTTTCACCGTTCGAACACCGGAGACCCACTGGACATTGGATCTTCCTTTCCTCTTCTTTCCTTTCTTTCCTTTTTTCCTTTTTCTTTCCCTTTCTTTGAACACAAACTAATTTTCCTTCCCAAGTAGTTTTCCTTTTTTTCCTTTTCTTTCTTTTCCTCTTCTTTCCTTTCCTTTCCTTTTCCTTTTCCACCGAACTCATGTCTCCCACTTCCAGTATTCTGAAAGCATTAATGGGTGTGACACCAAGCTATGTGTGTAAAACACAGGAGAAAAATTCAATTTTTTCTAAAAAAGTGGTAAAGCGATGATTCGGTTGGAAACCTAGAAATTTTATAGTTCTCGAGATGACAAACGGACTTCAGATTTGAGAAATCGTCTCGCGAAATCTAGTAACCTAGTCGAATATCGTTGAATTCTGAGATAATTGGAATTTCACGTTTTTCAAGGCACCAAGTGTCGGGTGACATTTAAAGCATGTGACATATGTCACATGATACATGGACCATATGATGACACATGGCCATGAGAGAGAGGAGGAAGGATCACTTTAGGATAAGCAAAATCAAAAAATCAAAAAATCAAAGAAGGAGAAAGGGACATGTAGCAAGGAGGAGGAGAGTAGGAAGGTGGGAGGAAATTTCCCACTTGGACCAAATCGATGAGAGGAAAGGAAAACCAAAAGGGAAGAAAAAAAAGAAAAGAGAAAAGGAAGGAAGGAAAGAAAAAAAAAAAAAACCAATGGAGAGCCGTGCGTGAGAGGGAGAGGAAAAAGAGAGGATTTCTCGGAGTTCCGACGGTCAAAGCTCGACGATCCGAAAATAAAAGTTGGTCCACGCAGCAAGAGATACGCGTGAGTACCAAAATCACTATGTTTCGTCAAACTCCAAGAGGTATGGGTTCTTTCCTACTCGGGTTATTTTGTGCCTAAGGGCCATTCAATGGCCATGGGGTATAGTCCCAACGATGGAAATTTGGTTTCTGAATAAATCTCCAGATCAGGAAACTATAGTTGGGTTAAGGACCAATTTTTGGGTCCATTCAGTTACAGAATTACCATTCTGGAACAGGCGGGGTTTGTTGAAAGAGATGGAAATTGAGTGTGACAATATTGTGTAGCGTGTCTTTACTGATAGTTTATATCATTTATGGATCTAAATGTAGAGTCAGGTTTTCCTAATATTGCTTGGTAGATAACATATTGTGTGTAGATTACGTTGATATGTTTGATGTATTGGCATGAGTTATTTGATGGATGTGAATATATGCAATATATATAATTATCCATAATATTAATCATTGCATGTAGCTCTCATTATACATGTGTAACATGATATGGCATGAAATGCATTTCATATGCATGGGGACATCGCGTGAAACAGGTGTGAGTGCATGACATGGGTTTTGAATGAATTTAATATCGAAGGGTTGTCCAATAAATGAATTTGATATTGGAGGGTTGTCCAATACGTTTTGATATCAGAGGGTTGTCTAGTGTGTTATGATATCGAAGGGTCGTCTAGTGTATTTTGACATCGAAGGTTGTCTAATGTGTTTTAATATCGGAGGGTTGTCCAATGTGTTTTGATATCGGAGGTTGTCCAATGAGTATTAAAAAACAAAAAAATCTGCCTTTGAAGAGCAGGTTTTCATACATAGCAAATATGTGGGGTATTAAGGACTCGAGACATGGAGGCGAGGGCATGCCAGACATTCATGTAAGAAATATTGCATATTTTACTTGAATGGGTGTTAATGTGTGAATCATGACATTGCATGTGCATAGGTGGGAGGTAACCACCATGGAGATTTTCTCTATTGAGCATTGCTTACAGTCGGGAGAAAATATTTTCGGGGAAGCGGAGTACGGGAGGATGAAACATATGAGACTTAGTGAATTGAGAGAAAAGGCCCAGGATCTGGCTTATTTTACAGTTACGTAACATTCTAGATAGAATATTCCAATTTTGTATATGTAAATGAAAAGTTTTACAATAAAAACTTATTTTGGACTTGTTCGATTAGTAGTGTTAATAGTTTTCCCAGTTTTACTTTTACCTGCAAAATGTGTATAAATGATGGTATGGAATTTATTGCATTTGGAGTGAGAAGCTGGAGGTGTCGAAAAGTCTGAAGGCTCTTGCGTTTAGGGTTTAGATTCGCGACGAAGGTTTTCTCTATCGCGATAGAGCTTTACGGTTTTATTAATACCGTGACATGGGTTTTGTGTCTTGACAAGCGGTTTTATTAATCGCGACAAGCAGTTTGTGTCGCGACAAAGCGATTTTTGTATCCTGGCAGGATTTGAATAGCGAGGGTGTTCTGGGTCGTGGGTACATTAGTTGCTTCCTATCGTGACAATGTTGTGACAGAGGTTCTCTTGTTTACCTTAGGATAGTCGACGAAAGGTCGAGTTATCAAGTTGGTTAAGGCCAGATTTATGTCACAGTAGAATATTTTAGTTAAGCTCTGAGAATTGGCCAAGGTAAGAAGAAATTAGGTCACAATAGAGCTTTTTTATGTCGCGACAAAGTTAGCCAGAATAGGGAGAAATTGTGTCACGACAAAGGACTCTTAGGTCATGACAGAAATGCCACTGCACGATAGGATTGGTGTTGCAACATGATATTTCCTTGTCGCAATAGAGACTGGCCAAGGAAGGAGAGTCTATGTCGCGACAGGGTATTCGTTGTCGCGATAAAGAGAGAACTGGTTAGGGCGATTCCATATCGCGACAGTGTTTACTATGTCATGACAGGGAATGATGGCAGCAAAAGGTTTAGTATCTCGACAAGACTTTCCATGTCGCGACAGAGGTTATCTTGACGAGGGGATTTTTTGGTCGCGACATAGGCTTTTAAGTTGTGACAGAGAACGGGCATGGAAGAAAATCCCATGTCGCGATAGAGTCCTTCTATGTCGCGACAAAGGGCAGAGGCAGCAAAGAACTTTATGTTGCGATAGGACTTTTCATTGTTGCGACAGAGAGAGGTGTAGGCTGTGGAAACTAGGTTGCGACGACAATTTTAGGTCGCGATAGAGTTGTCCAACATGGGGAGAATTTATGTCGCGACCGAGTATTCTTACATTGCGATAGAAAATCTCAGGACATAAGGTTTCCATGTCGCGACATAGCGCTACGTGTCCGCAGCGAAGGTGGCGTGCGTCGTAACAAAGCGAGATGTCGTGCGTGGAGGCATTCTACCTCGCGCGATGAAGACTATCTTAAGCCCACGATGGGAGTGCGTGCGCCGCGTCGGGAATCGCGCGCGTGGGATTCGCGTACGATAGAGGTACAAGCGCCACAAAGATTTCTCTATTGCGACAGACTTGTACAGAAGCCAAAAAAAAAAAGAAAAAAAGGACCCTCAGAAATTGGGGCATCATAATGTGTCACACACATGTTCTTTATCCATGATAAGTATCATGCATGACACTTGCGTCCCTTTCATGTGCCACATGGATACATGCATTAACCGTGTGGCACATGCCACACACATGGCTCTCATGCCATTGACATGTCTACGTGTGGCATCACGCCATTTGTCGATTATTGTCACTTGGTCATTTAAATTCGTCGTGAAATTCTAACCATCTTGGGGTGTGAGGGTCGGCGAGTTAACTAGATTTTGCAAGATGAACTCAACGGTGTGATCCGGTTCGTCATCCGAGATTTAGAGAAATTTTAGGTTTTCAACATATAATGTAGTGGTGATCCATTATTTATATCTTTTATTTGAAAAGGTTCAAATTTACCTTGGTTTTCACATAAAGAATTAAAAGGAAAGAGATAAAAGGAGAGAGAGAGAGAGAGAAGAATGAGATCTCGGGATAGTTCTGAATGAATAGAGGGTACTTTTATAGGCTTACTGTAGACTATTCATTACTCCATATTAAAGGTAAGTAATGAATGGAGTTAATGAATGAATGAAAGCATGAAGGTACATTCATGAATGTAAGTGTGGTCATTCATACCACATGTAAATTGTGATGCCCCAAAACCCGGGAGTCCGTATACTCAGATACCATCTTTGTGACCTCAAATAGAATTCCCGTTAATATTTCGTCAACCCACGGAATACTCGTGGTCGCCTTTCTGTATATTTTTCTTACAAATATACAAATTCTTATAAAATTTTACAAGAGTTTGATATACAACTCTTTTACACTTTTACATGTCAACATATATTAAAACCAGATTGTTTTAATATATTTTACAAAAATACTTCTCAAGGCCACAACCCGGCCTTCTTCGTACTCACAACCTCGAAGGAGCGCCATCTTCACCAAGTGTGTGCACGAGAAAGGGTTGTCCCATGACGGGTGAAATGAAGCCAGAGTAGATATATCTCTACCAAAGTTACTCCCGCTAAGAGCAACATGCAATGCCAATAATACAATCACACACATTCAGTACCTATATACATTTGTACTGAATGTCTACATGTCATGAATGGGTATGCCCCTCATGACTCAAATCCAGAAGTCCTCAACGACTCCTTCACACACACCTTATGCCAAGTGTGAAAAACCATCGAGGCGTCTCGCCATGACCCTTTCAAAAAAGTTTTTTGTTTTGCAATTCTAGACACATTGGATACCCCCAATGCCTACTTATTTCCTTACCCAATATTGTGTGTTATGCATTTGTGGGCCACAATTTCCGGGTTCTCACCGCAGGATGTCGTACGCCTATACAACATTTTATTTTATTAAAAATAGTGGATAGTCTCCGATAATCCACTTTATTTCAAAAGCATTGGACAATCTCCGATAAACTGTTTTATTAAAAAGCGATTGATCTGGTCATATTTTATTAAAAATATTGGACAATCTCCCAGATAAAGTGTTTTATTCAAAAAACATTGGATAATCTCCGATAAGTATTTTATTAAAAGCGATGGACAATCCCATTAGCGTTTATTTAAAAACTTTGAATGATCTTCGATAAGCTGTTTTCAAAAGCGGTTGAAATACACCGTGAGACTCCATTGGATGTCGTCCAAAATCTGAAGCCCACCATGACACCAAATACAGTGTCGATTTACCATGATCAAATACCAAACACAATGTCTACTAACCATGCACTCGCTCGGCTCGGCGGTGATGTCCGTGCATAAATGCAATCATATGTCATTTGCGTGCCATTTCGCTAATACCTACATATGCGCTTCGTGTCATGCAACATATCTACTACACTACATGTCAAGTGTCATGAATAAATTATATTTAATACATATAAATTATTTCCATTTTATCTTACAAATCTATCATAATTTCACACATTCAGTTTGTTATTCAATTTACAACAATAACACACATTAGCCATTCCCGGCCATGCTTGGCCTTGGAAATAATCTGGACTTAGTCCAGAAAGTCCAGCTTGTGTCAATACCACACAAAACATCCAACATGATATTCCCTGCTCAAGCCATACACATGCCCAAGCATTTAAGATACAAATTGGTTCCAAACAGAAGTTCTGAAAACCAGAAAGGACCATTCCTCAACTTCCCGTGACCTAGCCCAATGTTCAGCCCACATTTTGGCTAAGAAATTTATCTTATTAAATTCTAGACTCAACGAGCTTTTTCATACAGTCAAAGAACGCGTGAATCGGAGTTCGGACGAGAAAGTTATGGCCCTCCGAAATTGATGTTGCCGATTCGCAGGGGTGGTGCGGAAATTCATGCACACCCCCATTTTCCATTCTACCCAGATTTGCTAAGTTCTGGGACGCTTTGCTCGACGTCAGTGGTCCCGGGAAATCATTTACTCGGTCCCTGACTGTCCCACAATCACACACATCATACAAATTCGTCTGGAATCCGGACAAAACCCGTAAGCCATTACACGACCCTTAGGCGTAGAATAAAACCGAGGTAGGAAGACACCTACCTCTTGTAGCACAGTTCCATTCCGATCCTGTCCAGGTCCAACCACTGCACGTCGCTGGTTCGATTCCCTTCCTTTTCTCTTCTTCTTCCTCTTTGTTTTTCCTTTTTCTTTCTTTCCTTTCTTCTCTTTCTTTCTTTTCTTCCTCCCACGAACTGACCTCCAGCATCTTCCTTCCCCTTATGATCTTCTCTTCCTCTCCGTTCTCTCCCTCACGCATAGCCTCCTCTCTCTCCCTTTTTTTTGGCTTTCTCTTTATTATTTATTTTACTTGTTTTTTTTTTCTATTGCAACTTTGATCGATGGGGGGTGACTCACCCCCCCACATGTCCTCCTCCCTTTCATCTATTACATGTTGCAGCCTATGAGTGTGACACCTGACATGCCAGGTGTCACCCTCCCCTGGTGCCATTTGGCACCTCTACTCATCAATCTCCCGGTTTTCTCAAAAAACGTGAAAATTCGACAGTTTCGAAATTCGGCGAAATTCGATCGAGGTCACTACAAGGAAAAAGTTAATCAATGACACGGTGAATGCATCATGGAAGAGTTACAATGACACTTTCCTAAAGTGTTATGGTATCGACTGTCATTGTATCTATTGGACAGACAATGACACTTTTAATAAGCATCATCTTTGGATAATGTTTACAATGACACTCGTAAGAAACATCATCGTTGAACATTTTCAAGTGAAATAACAACAATGACACTTAAAATGATGGTCATTGTTGATACATTTTATCAATGATATGATCTGGAGTGTCATCTTTGATGACTTTACTTTTAGCATTTTATATTAAAAAGAATATTTATATCCTGTTATTAAAATAATGAATTCTTATATAATGAAATAAAAATTTAAAAGAAACTAAAATCAAATTGAATTTTTGCTAAAAATATCTTCAAATATTTGTACAAAATAACTTGGTTCCAACCAATAATTTAGTCACATATACATAATAATCACAAGTCATATCCCAATTTCTAATATTTTGAACAAAAAAACAAATATTGATACAGTCTTCATATTTTTCGGCATCACCTCCTTTAACATAATGATTTCTCGTATTTTATTGCTGCTTTCATTTTAGAGCATAAACAAAAGTGTTTTGTTGTCAAAAAAATAGCTTAATAGACTTTACTATTTCTTTAGCTGAAAACCTAGGAATAGACAGAAAGTTAAAAAAAAGTTATAACAATCAAATTATGAGTCAGTATCATTAAAAATAAAGAACTGAAGAAAATTAGTAATAACTTAGACTTTATTAAAGAACAAAATAATACAATCTTAGAAAAAAAATAAAATTATTAGAAAATCTTAAGATACAAAATAAAGAACCTAGACCCATAGAAATAGATTAGAAAAATTAGAAAAACCTAAAGAATTAGAAGAAGTTTTGAGAGAAAATAAGAAAGTATTATTCTCCGGTCATAACAAAGTTATTATTTTCAAATTTTATGTGTTGTTTGATTAAAGAATTAGAAATCTATAGTATATTTGATAAGTCATTTTTTTTATGTTCATCAATTTTTTAAAACTTCTTTTTAAAAGCTATTGACAAATAAACTTTTAATTATTTTTAATCACATTTACAAAAATTATGTCTAACGGCTACTCCATTTTTATTTATTGTTTTATTATTATCTTTATTAGATACTATTAACCGTCCAAAGACATGATAACAATAACTACAACATACTATTTAGAAAATAATAAATAAGTAAAAGAGATGAAACACGATATAAATGAGTCATCTCAAACAAAACTCTTCCAATACACATAAACGAGTATCAGATAGACAAAACTTCTAAAAAGAAACTATAAAAATAGACTACTACTTGACCAAAGAGAACAATACAAAGTAGACTTTTTCATCCATGATATTTCTAACACCAGCTCAATCAAATTGCTAATTTAGTTATGGATAAGCTACTTTCACATAAAAATTAAATATAACTAATTAGTAAATAAATAAACTATCAAATGAAAAAGCATCAGAGAATTGTAGCACATAAGAAAGAAAATGAGTACTAAGTGAATCATACCCATTAGCATTTTTAGCGGTCGAACTAGCTCCCCTAGCAATCAAAATTTGAAAGCAACATGTGTTAGCTAGATGAGATATTCCAGAATAAATACAATAAGCGATAAAGTTAAATATTTGAAAACAAAGAGAATAGAAAGGAGAAAAAAGAACTAAAAACATACATGTAATTAATAACTTAGTTTAACTATTGGAAAAATGTTATATGCATTATGAACAAACACACATATTCTATATTCTTTGTTTTTTTTTAAAAAAAATAACCTTCCAAATTGATATAAGAAAACAAAGATAGGTTGCAAAAATGTCATGATATTAGATATAAATAAATGTTCAAATCTTCATCAGACCCTTTAAAAAAGGAAAATGGAAAATGATTAGGAGCTTTTTTATATGTCATCTCACAAATTGTAGAGGAACCATGTGATTCGATAAAGAAGAAATAGAAAACCCTTGCCCCAAAAATATTTAAATGAAAGGAAAAAGATTAACCCTCCATTAAACCTTAGCTTCGAAACAAGGTCCTCCATTTTTTGAAAAGGAAAAAGCACATTTGAAGTATTATATATATATATATATATATTGCTGATATACTTGCCTATGAAGTTCTCGACAACTAGTTCTTGAGTATCTTGTTGACATAAATGTTTAGCAATTGAAAACACTATAAGCATGCTAAAATCAGACACTTGCACCACAAACTTAAGTAGCACTACAACCCTTGTTTTAAGAATTTTTTCCAAAAATACAAAAATTTTGGATATGCTTTATCTTCTAATATCATCCTTCTTCTCCATAAAGATGTTTAAGGTAAGAACAAAATTCTAAGGCAGGAACAAGATGGAAGCAAAATATCCAAAGGAGCAGCTTATAGGTCTAAATGAAAAATGCAAGGTCTACACAAGCTTTTTATAAAAGGTCTTGAAAAAAAAAAAAGAAATGTCAAATGGAAAGCTTGAACTAAACAAAATTACGGAGCCCATTATGCTTAGACATCCAAAACAAAACTAGGCAAAATGTATGAACCTGTAAGGAAAGTCCATGTTGCAGTTCTAGATGAATGTGATGAAGAAGAACATCTAAATGGAAAGCTTGAACTAAAGAAAATTACGGAGCCTATTATGCTTAGACATCCAAAACAAAACTAGGCAAAATGCAGGAACCTGTAAGGAAAGTCCATGTTGCAGTTCCAAATGAATGTGATGAAGAAGAACATCCATTATTGTGTAAATATTTGTTGTCACTTCTTCAGGGGAAAATTTCCTTAAGACACATGCCTATAATCAATATCAGGAAAACATATTTTTCTCTAAAATTAGAATTGTAGAGTTTGTTAGGAAAAAAAATGAGGTGAAAAAAAATGAGGAATCAAGTTCTAATCCAACCTAAGTGTTGAAAAAAGGCTGCATAGTATTACAAGGTTTGCAAAATTAATGCTGTCAAGGTGCCCATGCACTTGCATCAATGCTGCACATGGATATTGTTAGTTGTTGAGGGAAAACTATGGCCGATATAGGTCATGACATAATAGGATCGACGGATGATGAAGAAGATTAGTGCATTGCATGATCACTGTTGATTCTGCCTAGCAAAAGAGTGGAATTTGTAGTATTAGATTAATCTCAAGTTATCAAACTTGAGAAGATACAACATTTTACTTATTAACTACCTAAATTCTCAAAAGAATCTCTCAAATGCATCCAATCATCAAACTAATAGACTTGGTCACTAAGATTCGCCAAGTAAATAATTAAAATTACATATAGATATGACAATATTTATAACCAAACGGTTCTCAGCCCATGAGCTGATAATTTTTACTCCCGAACAGATTCCTGTTTCTTGCAATCTCAGTTCTACATAGTCATACACAACAAGTAAATTCATATCATAAGCATTATAGTATAGTAAAATAACAAACAAAAAATTTTCATGTCACATTTATAAGAACATAACATGGGAAAAAAAATCTCGAGGCTTGAGGAGGAAAATTAAATTGTATAATGAAGACTTAAATGGCAATAATTATTTTTTATAGGTTTTTGAGAATTGAAGATGGATATGCCAGAGTGAAGTCATCTGCAATAATGATAAAAAAAAAAAAAGAAGAATAAATGACTTGAGAGAATAGATGATCTTAGAGGTCTACATAAATGGAAAAGAATTAAAGTCAAAACCAACGAGAGCCCAGAATAAATGGCAACATGAACCATGGATGGAACACAACTTATCATGTCTCAAGTAAAAACATTTGCAAAATTCAATAAGATTAGCGTGTCTTTGTGGAGTAAAAAATCAATTTAAGTTATAAGAGAGCCAAACCAGTTTTCTTTCCATAGGGAAAAAGTCATATGACTATTAATTAGGTTACTTTATTTTGATACTAAGTATAGATATAGAAAACATCAATTATATGCACAAATGTGCACAAATGCACCACAAAAACATACCAAGTACACCCTCCAGATTTTGCTACTTAATAAATAATGATGATGATAATTATTGTTATGATCAAATTTTTAACAGCTCTATGGTTCTGGGTGAGACATCTAGAATCATTTACATCAAATCAGTCATTATAAAAGAAAATAAATGAAGCTAATGATATGTAGAAGATTAGACACTGGTTTCTACATAGAGCTGGAGCTCAGTTTTTAGAGTCCCTTGCAAATTGGTTTGAAAAGGTCCATCCAATATAGGTAAGAACAGAATGTAGAATGTGTTTTTAGTAGTCAGATTAGAAAAATTCCCATCATGGATGGCATACTCTTCTTTCGCTTCCAAGAGAAGCATTTTAGTTTCCATTGGAGTTTTGCCCCTGATTTTCCTACTCGTGGTATAATCCCAAAGTTTAACCCTAAAAAGGCACATGAACTTGTATCCTCTGCAATCATCACATAAAAATAAATAAATATGTAACTCTACACGAAAAAAAACGTATCAAAAAATAATTTATTCCACATTTGGGAGATGAATGATATCATTACTTCTCATGGGAGCCATTTTTGGATAGATAAGGGGCAGAGGTAGAATTGACTATGATTATCTCTTTATATATATATAAGAGGCAGAATTACAATCTGAATGACAGCAGCCACAATAATAAGAGTCAAGCTCCTGTAACACATAACAAAAGGTAAACTTGGTCATCTGAATATCTTTCTACTGCGCTATAAACCACTCAAAAGAATCTTAAAGCTCAAAATTACACAGCATCCAAGAGATTCTTTATATATTTTCTTTTCGGACTTTAGTGTGTAGAGTGGCAGCGGAAGGGTAATTTTCTTTGAGCATGATAATAGTTAGAGTCAACATGATCAAGGAAAACAATCATTAAGGCACATCCAATTATGTCCAATCATATGGTCCTCTATAACAGCTCTGTAAATAATAAGAACATTTCCATATCTCCAAAATAAGTAAATATCGATATCATATATTAAATATGAATCTGAGAACAAAATTCCAATCATTCTCTTGGGATCTGGTGGCAGTATTCAAAAATTAAATATGAGAAAGCCTAAACATAGCCTAAAAAGTATAATGCCCAAAGTCATGAATTGAAAGTCTTATTTACTATTAAAAATACTCACATTATCATATGAGAAACAATTTTGGATAAAAGGTAAACAAATTAAGAAAGAAAGTTTAGAGGAGCAAAACTAAATTCGTTTGAACTAACAGATTTATAAGGAAAATGAATTAAGAATGGGTTTCAAGATATTAGAATAAATATATTCCACCCAAAAGTTAGTGAATTTGGATGGTATGCATTTTCACATTCAAAATATATTTTATGCCTATTTTCCCTCATTTTCCTGTCTTGCTTTAATACTAAAATAGAGGCTATGACAAAGCATACGAGGAAATAAAAAGTGGGGAAATCTGAATACATTTAATGATAATAAATTATTTATATACCTACTAAAAACTCATTTCCAAAAAAGGATTAAATTTCTAGCTAATTCCAATTATATTTTATTCTCTTTCCTTTTTAATACTAAAATCAGGAAAATCTTGCCCTCATTTTTTTCCTTCTTTCATAAGGTCATTTCCTATAAAAGATCCTTCAAAACTACGGGATGAACATAATGAAATAAATTCATCCCCTTTGTAGTATAGTTTTTTACAATATTGGGATAATTCATTCCGCTCAACCCAGTGAACGAGCGCAAAAGTCGGTGGGAGCTAGAAGGATGTCGAGTGGAACTCCCCCATATAAATATTTGCCAATGGGTTGGAGATGAAATTGCTTCGCTTTTAAAGTTATTTAATTAAAAAGGGAACAAATCTATTGATTCAAATCATAAAATCCAGCCATTTCATCTTGCATATTGCAAAAATTATGCATTTAAACATAGATGCCTATCTTCCTCTTCCTCTTAATTATTATCTTTTGTAAACTCCTAAAGGAAAGGAATCACCAAATAAAGAATACATTACCTAGAAGGTCTTAACTCCCAGAGCAGTCACACAAGCAAAATCCCTGTATTTGACAAATTCGAAATTAGAGAAAAAGATGATGTGATAACCATCAAACAATGAAGGAAACAAAATACCATAAAGAGAGAAAACAGAAGGAAGAAAGAGACAAACTTTGCGATTCAAAGAGCATGACCTAAAATAGTCAAGAAGATGCTGGTAACAAATCTCTCTTCACATAAACAAGAACGCCATACCTTTAATCTCTTTAACCCTCGTTGTGCCAAAAACCCTAACATCCATAAATCCAAAAACTTATTCTCATATAACTCTAAAAACTCAATCTCACACAACTCGGGAAACACTTAATAGTGTAATATAATCAACATAAGTGATTCAAAAAAATTAGAGAGATATTTACAAGAATAAATTAAATTCGAGAGGATTAAACCACAACAATAGGTACTGCTACCACCAGTGAACTCAAGAAAACAAAGGATAAGAGCTTCTCTCAGATGATGTTTGAAGATGAGTTGGGTGGATAGTATATTTCCTGATGAAAATATGATTGTAGTTTGTGGATTGAGTCATTAAGGAACTCGCCTATGAGAGTTTTTGTGAGGGTGTCGGGTTTAGGTGGGGTTTATGGTTTGCAAGTATTCATATAATGGAATGAAGAGAAGTTGATGCTTCTTATAAGCGCCATGATTGACCACCCATAGCACCATTATTTATTTCCATAAGAAGCCAAGAGTATGTCTTTTGGCCCAAGTGCCAATAATAGCAATTTTTATTAATAAGCAATGACGCTTTTTAAAAGCGCCATCAATTTGAGCGTCATTAACTAGAATTTTTGTAGTAGCGGGTGCAAGATTTTGCGAGACGATTCTAACGGTAAAATCTGTTTCATCATCCGAGATCTAGAAAAATCTCAGCTTTTCCTTCGGGACTATTTCGGCAAATTACCGTTTTGCCATTTTTCTAAAAAATTTACATTTAAAATTTTCACGGGTTTTACACTCTCCCCCCCTTAAAATAATTTTGTCTCAAAATTCCCAGGGGTAATCATATACCAATAATGTCCTATGTGTAGGTAATAACTCTCATTTGATCACAATTTATGACGACCTAGTGTGCCATCAATCAGTCAATCTCGAGGATGACATCAATCTCGGACCTATTCATGATCCTTTGACCCACCATGGTGAGCCCCATAGATCTGCTTCACAGTCGGTACTTAATCAACCCTCACCCTGGTTCTAGGGAGAATTCCCAAACAACGGCTTTTCCAGGTCTCAACACTCCAAGCTCAACTCAACTCTATCACAAGATGCAACCATAATGGAAATATGATGCGTCATGATTAAACAATACTCTATATATGTTCTATCATGCATATATTCACAAACACAATACATCTCCCGCGGAATAGATCCGAACACACAAACAATCAATGCACACAATTTCCGTGTTCTAACCTCATGACCACTAATCCTAGGTATTCACATACCTAAACTCGGATACCACATCGTGACGTTGATATCAATTACCGAGCACTAGATAATCACAAAACCAAAGCTCTAACACCAAGCTGTGATGCTTGTACCAAACTTGAGCTACAGTGTCATACTAAACTTTATCGTCTTGGGTGTCTTAGACCCACCTTGACAAGCCTTAGGTAATCGCATACCTAGGCTCACATTCAAGTTAATGTACTGAAGCAGGGAGTTTGTATACTTAGATACCATGCTATGACCCTCCAAAATTCGAGGGTCTAGTTGACAACTCGTCAACTTGCGAGAATATAAAATAATTATTTTCTGTATTATACTTTTTACAAATATACAAATTCTTATAATATTTTACAAGAGTTTGATGTACAACTCTTTACACTTTTACATGTCAACATATATTAAAACTAGATCGTTCTGTATATTTTTACAAAATACTTCTCAAGGCCTGCCAGGCTTTCTTCGTACTCAAGGCCTCGAAGAAGTCAAAGTCTTCTAGTGTACCTAAAAGGGTGGTCCACGACAGTGAAAAGTCAGGTAGATATATCTCCCTGCAGGCTCTACTCCACCTGAGCAACATCTGATGCCAATGCAGCCTGTCGCGCGCGTTCAAGTACCTATCCTCTGTTGTACCTGAATGTCTACATGTCATGAATGCAGTATGCCCCTCATGACTCAAATCCTGAGTCTTCACTGACTCCTTCACACCTACATATGCCAAGTGTGAAAAACCGTCAAGGGCGTCCCGCTCCTGACCTTTTTCCAAAACAAAAGTTTTTTGTTTTGCAATTCTAGACACATTGGATACCCCTAATGCCTACTTATTTCCTTACCTAATATTGTGTGTTATGCATTTGTGGGCCACGGATTTCTGGGTTCTCACCGCAAGATGTTGTACGCCTATACAACATTCTGTTTTATTAAAAACAGTGGACAGTCTCCGATAACTCGCTTTATTTCAAAAGCATTGAACAATCTCCAATAAACTGTTTTATTAAAAAACAATGGACAATATCCGATAAATGTTTTATTCAAAAACATTGGAAAATCTCCAATAAACTGTTTTATTAAAAAACATTGGACAATCTCTAATAAACTGTTTTATTCAAAAACAATGGACAGTCTCCGATAAATATTTTATTCAAAAACATTGGACAATCTCCTATAAACAATTTTTTTTTCAAAAACAGTTGAAATGCACCCGTGAGACTCCATTGGATGTAGTCCAAAATACCAAGCCCATCATCAAACACCAAACACAATGTCGATTTACCATGGTCAGAGCACTAAAGCACATTGTAGAGGCCCTGACCATTACTTTTCCTTTGGGCTCGTGATGTCCCATGCAAATGCAAATGCATATGTCATTGCATGCCATTTCTGTGTCTACATATGCGCTACGTGTCACATGCAACATATCTGTTACACTATATGTCAAGAGTGTCATGGATAAATTATCATTTAATACATATGAAATTGTTCCATTTTATCTTACAAATATATAAGTAATTTCTAAATTTATGTTATTCAATTTACAACAACGCATTAGCCATTCCCGACACTTAAATTCGGCCATGCTTGTGGGAAATAATTTAGACTTAGTCCGAGAAAGTCAGCTTGTGTAATTGCTTTTCAAAATCAACACGCAATTCCTGCTCAAGCCATCGTAGGCCCCTGACATTTAAGATACAGGTAGTTCAGAAAGCGAGAAGTTTTGAAACTAAAACGGACCATTCCTCAACTGTCCGTGACCCAACCCAATATTCAACCCATGTTTTGGCTGAGAACTTTATCTTATTAAATTTTAGACTCAATGAGCTTTCTGTAAAGTCCAAGAACATGGGAATCGGAGTTCGGACAAGAAAGTTATAGTCAGTTAAAGTTGGCTGCCAGTGCAAGGGTAATTGAGAAATTAGACACATACTGTTTTCCCTTACGCGATTTTTCAGTTTGGGATGCCGTGCTCGACTTTGGTGGTCTCAAGAACTCATATATTCAGTCCCTGACCGTCCCACAATCACACACATCATACAAATTACTTGGAATCCAGGCCGAAACCTATAAACCATTCGTGGCCACAGGCGTAGAATAAAGCGAGCTGGAAGACACCTGCCTCTTGTAGGCGTAGTTAGTTAAGTGCTGTCAGGGTCCGACCTTTAATCTTTGGTCAAAGTTCCCTTCCTCTTCTCTTCTTCTTCTTCCTCTTTGTTTTTCCTTTTTCTTTCTTTCCTTTATTCTCTTTCTTTCTTTTCTTCCTCCCACGAACTGACCTCCAACAACTTCCTTCCCCTTATGATCTTCTCTTCCTCTCTGTTCTCTCCCTCTCGCACAACCTCTTCTCTCTCCCTGCTGGCTTTCTCTTTGTGTTTATTTACTTGTCCCTCCCCACATGTCCTCCTCCCTCATCTATTACATGTTGCAGCCTATGAGTGCTTGACACAGTATGCCCGGGTGTCACCCTCCCCTAGTGCCATTTAGCACTTGCTCTACTCATCAATCTCTGGTTTCTCGGCGTGAAATTTACGACAATCTTGGTCGACGAAGTCGACCCGAGGTGCTAAATTTCGCGAGACGATTCCAATGGTGAAATCCGTTTCGTTATCCGAGATCTATAAAAATCTAAGCTTTTCCTTCGGGACTATTCCGACAAATTACCATTTTTCCCTTTTTTGAAAAATTTACATTTAAATTTTTCACGGGTTTTACATAAATGCTTTCATATGAATGTTTCGTTGACAACATAATTAACAATATAAAATATTTATATTTCAAATTCTGAAAAATTTTCAAATCCGTATCAATTTATTTACTTTTTAACTTAAAAATGTCATTTAAGGTCTTTATTAACATATTAATATTATGATCTATTAATACTAATTAACTATATAAAATATGTATATTTGAAATTCTGGAAAATTTTCAAATCCGTATCAATTTATTTACTTTTTAACTTCTTGTTACTTTTTAACTTAAAAATATCATTTAATAATTTATTCATATTTAATTTTATAAAATTTATTTTATAATTATATTATTTCCAAAATTGCCTTTTTTTTTTTCTCAAAATCCATATCATTAGCCAAATCCCATTATATAATCTAGGAATCGTTTGTTTTTTTTTTTTTTCAAAAACATTTTATTTATTTATTTCTTTATTTCAAATAATTATTTATTTATTACAATTTATTAATATTTATCTTTTATTTAAAAAACATTATAATTTATTTTATTACGATATTAATATCATAAGAACCATTAATATTAAAAAAATATTTATATTTCAAAATTTTGAGAAATTTTTAATTTTAATATCTTAATTTAATTTTTAATTTAAAAAAATAAATTAATTATTATTATTATCTGTAATTTATTAATATTTAATGTAATGAAAATTATTTTATTATCATATCAATATATGTTTATTATCTTTAAAATAATCCTATTAAAATATTAATTAGCATTACCAAATGTTTAAGCCTACTATTTATTAGTACTTGATTTTTAAAATTTTTATATGATTTTTTTGGGTAAAATCATATTTTATAGGAATTAATTTGAATGACTTGAAAAGATAAATTATTATTATTATTATTGTTTTCCTTAATAAGAATTTCAAACGGTTGTAATAAATGATTTCCTTTTTTTGTTAATTCATAATTTATGAGATCTTATATTTATAAATTTAATTTAATTTGAAATTTTGAATATGTATCGCACATACCTAATCTCAATTTAACTTTAATGACTTAAAAAGGTAAATTTTTGTGGTTTTTTTTTGTTCTTCCATATTAGGTAGATAAGAACTCCAAATGGTTATAATAAAAAAAATCAAGATTTTCCTTTTTTTTTTTTTGTTAATTTATGAGGTCTTATATTTATAAATTGGATTTAATTTGAAATTTTGGATTCCTAACGAATTTGTGTATCATACTTGTTTAAAATAATTTATTTGTTTCTATTATTTATTATTATTTTTCCATTCGATGTCTGTACTATTTATTGCTACTTCATGGTTGAAATCACAATTGTTTTCTTTTTAAATTAGAATTTGTTACCGTATTCATTTGAATGATTTAAAAAGGTAAATCAATATGGTTTTTGTTTTTCCTTACTAGGTAAATAAGAATTCCAAATAGTTATAATAACTTTTGGTTTTTTTTTTAATTTATGGGATTTTATCAAAAATACAAATAAGGTGATGATAAATTTTAAATATTATAACTAATAAAAGAAAATTATATTTAGTTTAAAAAAAAGAAAACTATATTTAAAACTATGCATGAAGTAATTAACTAAAAATCTGAAATTTAGTACAAAAAATTGGGAAATGTCATAAGAATAAATATGGTATTCATTTTTTAATCTATGAAAATTCATTAAAAAATAATTTTATTATCATAAAATTTAATACAAAAAAAAATGTAATTCTATTTATATATCATTCCAATCATTTCTTTAATTTGGTTTTATATATAATTCATAATATTGTTATTTCTATTTAATTCTTAATATGGATCTTAAAAAATAAATTATTTATTTATTATTTTTTCATTTATTATAGCGTGCATTTAGCACATGTACACTCATTATTATTATCTATATCTATACTACCTATAAAAGTACAAGGTGTTTTATACCTTTCATTCCCTATGATTTTTGTTTTTAATTTTCATAAAATCACATTAACTCTCATCATAATATAATTTTAATTATTTTCTTTTTTAGCCTTGCTTCTTCAAAGAGGTTTTATATAGTCTACCGATGACCCATTTTCAACGGAAAAATCAATGCCAGTATTATATCAACATAACATAATTTTTATTCTTTTCCTTTTTCATCTTCAAAGTCATCTTAACGGAGGTTTCATTGTTGATGACGACAGTGTTCTAACGACAAAATCAATATAAATGATTAACTCCAATTGAGAAGGGTAATGCCATTTTTGAATGGTTATTATTCTTGATCGTTGCCTTTTTTGAATGATTATTATTCTTGATCGTTTTTAAATTAAATCATTCACATTCTATCTAATTATTTGTCCATGATTTCATGCATAATGAGATTGATATTGATTCAATGTATATATGTTATAGTTTACCACTTTTCCTTTTTCTAAACGACCCATTATTTTTAAAATTATATAAGCACTGGTTTGGTTATGCCATTATTTCAGTCTGAAATATCGACCATTGTCGAGGTATCTTCTTCTTCAAATATTTTAGTGTTATTTCACAACACTGAACTTGTTTAAGAGTTGATGATGATACAAATTAATTTATTATGTTTACATGGATCACATTGTTTTCCGTCAGTAAAAGTCTCTCCAATGTCCGTCATTTCCTTTACTTTTAAATTTCAAAAATCAACTTTAATAATGCGATAGTCACAGACTCAGATTAAACAAAAAGGGAAGCTTTTCTTTCATATTCTACCTACCTTTAAATTTTAATAATAAACAAAAACGGAAGCTTTTCATTCATATTAATAATATTACACCTCTCAATTGTCAAAACTATTCTTTTAAAAGAATCCGTTGATAAATTAAACAATATGAATGGAAGCTTTTCATTCATACTCAATTTTATTTCGTTTCACTTTTAAATTTCAAAAACTACATACCTTTAATAATATTAATAGTCTAGTTGTGATTCCCCAATTTCCGGGGTTTTTTTTTTGGCTTCTGTACAAGTCTGTTGCGACAAAGAGAAATCTACATCCTGACCAGAATACCTGTCGCTCGCGCCTACGTTGTGTCTGCATGTCGCCGCAGCATGCTGTCGTGGGGGGTTTACGTGACACCCCAAATCCGGTCCGTTAACAACCATCGACTATGAAATTCACATGGAATTGGGTTGCCGATACCACATGGTTGTGCCCCATTTATCGGGATCCATATTTCCACTAAAATTGGCGAGTCTCCTTTGTTCGGGAAGAGCTACGCACGACATTACAACATGTATAATGGTAATCCATAAAGTTTATTTCAACACTCTTATACACATAACATATGTTAAAACTAGCTTGTTTTGATATAGTTTACCCAGCACCACCTCAATACGTCCCTTTACCGGGACTCATTCATTCATATTTAAATCAAAAATATGAAAATTAATAGTTAATGACAGCCCATAAAAGTCCGATCATGGCTCTCTTACCATAATTACATACCCGACTATTTATCTGATAATCCAAGAATTTATTACAATTCTTTTACATACATCAATTACATGTCGACCTTCTTCATAATCACGACCTCGTCGGACGTCATCTCCTGACACCCATGCACGAAGGGGGTCCTAGCGGGATAGAGCAATGCGATAGAAAAATTATCCTACAAGAGTACACTCACTTTAAAATGCACATGCAATGGTGCACATAAAACATCAAACCGTATTCCATATAAATAATGCAATCCTATATGAATGTTCCGTGTCATGCATGAGATGAGACTCCTCATGCCCACAACCAGTCAATCGACTCCTCACATAGCGCCAAGTGTGAAAAACCCGATCATTGGTGTTCACCCAATGACTTAAACCTGGACTACACTCAATTTTAATTTATCAAATCTCGTGTATTTATTTAAGTACTTGAATTTTAAGGTCTCGCGGGCTTAAGCATTGCTTAGACACTTTAAGTGAACTTTCATCATTTGGATCCATATGTTTGACCAAGAATAAAATTTGGGTCTTTCACCCTGGGGGGATATACCCCATCTTGTTTTACCTAAACACACGTGATTTATTATTATTATTATTGTTTTACCCAACTGTGAGTCTCAATTTTGGACGTTGTCCCATTTCTGAGCTCACCACACATTCACTAAGAATGGTGAATAACCATACCTGCGCACACACCCGACTCGACGTGATGTGACCATGCATATGAAATGTATGATGCCAATGCATTTTCATTCATGTTACATGTATATATGAGTGCTACATGAAACATTAATACACCATGGATAATTATAATTTTTACATATAATTAACATCCATGCAGCCAGTATTATCATCAACAAGCAAATATTAACATGATATTTTCACACACAGCATGTTATTTATTTATTTTTTCAACAATAACACACAAAATGGCCCAAATCTCGGAGCCATATAAAACAGGGCACCTCTTGATCCCTTCACGATTCGTCACCGAATTATTGGGATACCAAAATACACTATAAAACTTGAAGACATTAGTCTCGAGATCAAAACCAAACCTGAACTTAGTCAGCGCACTAAGCAGTCTTGAAATTTGCACAGACTGTTTGAACCACGATCCTAAAAATTCAACCAAATTTGTCTACAAAAGCGAATCAAAAATTCAACTTGAAACGATCCGTCAGTTCCAAAAATTCCTAAAAATTCCTACACTCAGTCCAAAAAATTGGGAACTGAAATTTATGGCCTCACGGCCTCTAAGCCAATCCCAAGCCATTAAATGACCTTTAGGCTAAAAATAACACAAGTAGGAAAATTCTCTACCTCGTGGCGTTTGACGAAACTCCAAGATTTTGGTATCCACGCGTAGCCCTCGCTGCGTGGATCGACTTGCATCGGCCAGACGAAAATCTACGATCCGATTTCATAGATTTGAAAGAGCGAAGATAAGAAAAAATAAAATAAAATTCCCCCCCTTTGGATGCCCCCTCTCTCCCAGATCAAATCCTCATTTTTGTGATTTTATCCTTCTTTTATTTATTTATTTTTATTATTATTATTATTATTATTATTATTTTGAATACATGGTTTATATTATTTTATTTGAATCTGTTTCCGTCCCGAAACAATTTATTTCTTTTTAATTCACTTTATTTTAAATGAAGTTGGCCAAATATTTCTAACCGAGATTTTCGTAAAAATCTAGTTCTGAGTCGGCCGGGCACTCATAGAGAAAATCGTAAAATATTCCGTTTGTCTCAGAATTCAACGAAACTTTTCTGGGTCATTAAATTCCATGAGACGAATTTAATGGCTCAATCCGTTTCGTCATCCAAAATCTAGAGAATTTTTTAGGCTTTCTTGAACCATTATGACAATTTATTATTCTTATTATCATTTTGCAATTTTTGAAAATTTCTAATTTTCCCGGGTTTTACATTCTTCCCCCCTTAACAGAATTTCGTCCCCGAAATTCACACATACTAACACACAAAACATATGCATATGCAGTAATATTCTAATTCCAAATATTAGACCACGCACCTTCGTCCTCAAATAGGAAAGGATATGTGGCCCGCATCGTGTCCTCACGTTCCCACGTTGCTTCCTCCACTCCTCGGTGTTACCACAACACTTTTACTAACCTCACGGTCTTGCATCGCAAAACCTTATCCTGGCTATCTAAGATACGCATTGGTCCCTCCTCGAAGGCCCTATAAGTGTCAATAGTAATCTCTCCCCAAATCCACTACATGAGCTGGATCTGGAGTATACTTCCAGAGCATGGAGACGTGGAACACCTCATGGACACCTAATAAACTCGGTGATAGTGCCAACCGATACAACTGTGCCCACCCTCTCGAGTACCTCAAAGGGCCCAATATGCCATTGTAACTTCCTAAACTTCTTAGAATCGACCACTCCTCTCTTAGGCATCACCTTTAAGAAGACGTGATCACCCACCTCGAACTTTAGAGGTCGACGCCGTCTGTCGGCGTAGTTCTTCTGTCTACTCTAAGTCGTAAGAAGGCGCTTTTGAATCAAATCCACCTTCTCCAAGGTGTCTCCTAGTGGGTCGGGACCCGGTGATGGAGACTCTCCCACCTCTGTCCAACAAATTGGGGATCGACATGGCCTCCCATATAAAGCCTTATAAGGTGCCATCTGTATACTCACTTGATAACTGTTGTTGTAGGCAAATTCCACTAAGGGTAAGTGCTCCTCCTAACTACCCTTAAGATCTAGGGCGCATGCTCACAACATGTCCTCTAAAATCTGTATGGTCCTCTCTAACTGACCATCCATCTGAAGATAAAAAGCTGTACTCATCATCAACCGTGTTCCCATGGCTCGTTGGAAACTCTCCCAAAAAATGAGCCGTAAACCCGGGGTCTTGATCCGATACTATGGATACTAGTACTCCATGTAACCAGATTATCTCCTGCATACACAACCTATAGAATTCCTCCAGTGTGAAGGTCATATGCACCGCTAGAAAGTGTGCCGACTTGAGTGGTCGGGTCCGCTTTCCATAACCTATACGACATCGTGCCTCATTTGTGTCAGTGGCAGAGTGAATTAAATAAAATCCATCGTGACCCTACTAGCTCTAATGGTTGGAGTAACCCTACTAGCTTTTGATGCTTAGCCTTTACCTGCTGACACGTGAGACATTGTCAAACAAAATCTCCAACGTGTCGCTTCATTCCGCTCTAATAATACTGGCGACGAAGATCTCGGTACATCGCCGTGCCACGGATTCTGAAAAGCGAAGCGGTGGAATTCCACGAGGATCTCTATCTCAAATCGGTCCGCATTTGGGAACCTAACCCGTCCTGCCTGCTCCGAAGACTACCATCTATGTGGATGGCCCGGTAGCCGTCACTTGTACGACATTACTCGATCCACGATGGGCGATATCTGCGTCGTCGCCGGGACTCAATCGCCTACTTTCATTAGGGATAGGCGTAGCTACCTGAAACTCCTAGCACTCCACGAACTTTGATCCATATACTCACGGCCTCTTTAGTCCATGGTCTCGAGCATCTACCACTCGAGGAGCTACACTGGCCAGTTCTCTAAAGTGACTTCCGACTAAGCGCATCAGCCACTACATTTGCTTTACCTGGATGGTAATGCAAAGTGAAGTCATAATCCTCCATATACTCCATCCATCGTTGCCTTATGTTGAGGTTCCGCTGTGTAAAGATATACCTCAGACTCTTGTGGTATGAAAATACCTCAAACTGCTCACCATACAGATATTTAAGGCAAAGACTATGGCCGTCAACTCCGAATCATGTGTAGGGTAATTCTGATCATGATTCTTTAGTTGTCTGGAACCATAAGCCACAACCCTCCCGGACTACATCAAGACACATCCCAGCCCGTCCCTAGAGGCATCACAATACACCGTGTACCTCTGTCCTTGTTTCGCGATTATTAGAATAGGAGCTTAAGTAAGCCTCCTTTTCAACTCTTGGAATGCCTGCCTTCTCGCGCGGTCATCCCTTTCGAGCTTGACCCCTTCGGGTTTGATCTAGTCATAGGTCTTGCTGGCCGGAGGAAATCCTCAATAAATCTCCTGTAATACCCTACCAATTCCAAGAAATTGCGTATCTCAAAGATTGACTTCGGCCTCTCCCAACTCATAACTGCCTCTACCTTCTCAAGGTCTCTTGACCTTAAAGCCCAGGCTGCGTGTCCCAGGAACCATCACCTCAATAGCCAAAACTCGCACTTGCGAGACTTGGCGCCTGGCTGATGGTCCTAAGTGCACGGGAACAATTCGCAAATAGTCCTCATGCTCCTCTTATTTGAGGTAGATTAAGATGTAAATCGACAAAGACCACAACAAAGTGGAGGACTAGAATACCCTATGCATGAGATCCATGAATGCCCATTTGCGGAGCATTCGTCAGCAGAAAGGCATCCTTTGTGAACTCGAAATGCCCATACGCGTCTAAAGCGCCTCTTAGGGATATCGGTCTCCCTAACTCTCAAGCGTGATACTTAGGTGCGAAGGTCACATCTTGGGTAGACTACGTGCCCCTTTCGGTGATCAAATGATCATCAATCCTCGGTAAGGGATACCGATTCTTGATCGTAACCCTATTCAACTGTCGGTAATCAATGCACAGTCAAAGGGTCTTGTTTTTCTTCTTTGTAAACAGAATTGGAGAGCCCCATGGTAGTGCTCGGTCACAATCGCAATTCCTACAGTTAGACCTTGAGTTCCCTCTGACTCAAGCCCCAGTGCATCTGAGGAGTCATAGAAATGAAGTGTACCGGGGTATAGCTCGTGACAAGTCCATATCCACATGCGGAGGTAATCGATGCTTCATCCAGGAAAAACATCCTCATACTTACCAAACTACCTAGGTAGATCCAAATTCTATCTCACCTCGTCCTCCGGGGTAAGGCTAGCTAGCCAACCCATGTTATCCCTCCATCTAGAGTCATGATTACGGGGTAAGCATCATGCTTCTCCCTACGAAGCGTAACACAATAATATCCTGTGTACAGGCGGTAACCATTACTCTGATCTGGTGTGGCGACTACATGGGCCGTCGACGGTCTATCGCAAGGATGACCTCGAGCTCCAATATGTCCATGACCACGAAGGTCCTTTATTGAGCATAATCCTTAGATCTCTAACTCACAATCTATGCCTCCTGACCAATCCTCACCCTAGTCCTAAGGGAGAACTCACGTATAATGGCTCATCCAAGGTCTCCACTCTAAGCCCAAACTTTCTCACATTATGCAACAATAAACATGCATATGATGCATTCGAATTTAAACAACACTCTTGTGAGAGCGGAAACATACCCCGCATATCAGACTGATCTACAAGCTCAGTCTGCGGTACCACAACATAGAAACGCCCTTGGGTCCCTGAAGTACCGGCTTAGAAGTCTTGGCCTCGACCTCGACCCATACCCTGGCCTCTCTAACCTATCTGTGTAGTCGAGAGGTGCACAGTGCGGCCTACGAGACTGATCTGATCCTTTGGCTCATCTTTAAGTGAGAAGGAACAAACCGTGTTAGCACTTGTCCCACTGATGACTAGGACTGCGCTGTCCCATAACTTTGGGATCCCTGCCTTTGTGGACAATCCCGTCTCATGTGCCCAGGCTGATGGCAATAGAAACATGTCATCGGCCCTAGCTGGCCCTGTACCTGGGGCGCTCGTGGGACAGAAGTCCTCTGTCTCTTTCCCAAACTCGAAGAAGGTTGATCCTCTTTCCTCACCAACACTTGCATCTTGAATGCCTCGTGCGTCCTCCATCTCTCTCTCTATGGCGGAGAGCCCATCGACCATGAGTCCACTTATCCACATAGGTGGAAGCCTGTTGATCTTGCCTCGAATGGACAACTTGGAGTCCATTCTCAAATCACGACCTTAGCCATGCGTGGCCCACATAGGCATCACCAAAGCGTGCCAACTCGGTGAATCTAGCGCATTACTCCATCAAATGCATTCTTTCATTTACTCCGGCTCTTGGAACTCTTGGGCCTTGGCCGGAAAATACTTGCTCATAAAGAGCCTATGGAACTCTACCTAAGTCATTGCCTTTACATCCCGAGAGGTCTTAGCCCAGTCCCACCACACTTGGGACTCACCCTCTAGCTGGAACACAGCTAGCCTGATCCTCATAGCATCGAAGGTAATCTCAGGCCTCGATACCTTCTCGATCTGGAACCAATGATGCATATTGGATCCCCACATAGCGTCGGAGGATGATGTGACTTAAACCTCTGGAAGTGCTCGAACCTCCTAACTACCAGGCACTAGCTATGTAATGGCGGCCGGTACAACTACTCAACTTCAACAAGGCCCGCTAGTAAAAAACAGCTGGTGCCTGACCTGCACCTCGTGGACGACCTCTACGTCCCCGTCCTCGACTTGCCATCTACACATGTCAAATGGCAACAAACTTTATTAAAGCTCATCTCAGTCTAACTAATAATGCATATGCCAATTACTAATCGACTTAATAACCATGAACTGACCCGTTCATCACCTTTTTCCTTAGTAGTGCTAATTGCCAACCACTCCTTTTATTTATTTCAATAAAATTCAAAACTTCATGTTCATTTCCTTTTCCGAACCCCTAAGGTTATAAGTTCCTATGTGACGCCCCAAAACCGGGGTGTCCGTTGACAACCTGTCAACCCGCAGAATACTCGTGGATGTCGGGTAACTCAACACCACTTACGAAAATCGGGCAAAATCTCCCTTTTATGCAGGAGCTCTACGAGAGTGCAAAGCACATCCCAACCGATCAACAATGACCACCTGAGAGTCCATATACAATTAAAATGAGTAAAATAGCCACTTGGGCTGCATTTAATAACACAACAAACGCCAACTATACAATTTCAAGAGTTAATAAATTACTCTTAATTCAACATATATTAAAATTACAACATTACAATACATGTTATACAACAACATCAAAGCCACAAGTTGGCTTTCTTCTCAAACGACCTCTAATGAGTGCCGCCTTCCCGGTCGCTCCTGTACCTGAAATGGTGATCCCTCGACAGGGTGAGCAAAGCCCAGTAGAGAAAATTTCCTACCTAGGTTACTCCCCACCTAAGTGCACATGCATGGCAAAACAAACACATTCAAGTAATTACATGAACCTACTCGAGATGTCTATACTTAATGACCCATGTCTCGAGTCCTCACGAAGCTCCACATATGCCTAAAGCCGAGATGCGGTAAAATCCGCAGTTTTCAAAACAAAGGTACATTTGTTCTTGAAAACACACTACCGAGTTTCGGTAAAATATTGGACTACCCTCCGAGGCGAATGTGTTAGAGAACCTTCCTAAACAATTCATGGGCTCCTCCGACGTGAAATTGTTGGACCGTCTCCCAACACAATTCTCCGGAAAATCTTTCGTCGAAATTCCTTTCACAAACATTTTCATTTTTATTTCATTTCATGTCATGCACTCACACCTAATATTCTAGGTTGTCCTAGTGCATATGGAATGCATTTGCCAATTCCAACACATTCATGCTAATATATTCACATGCATATATATTAACATAATTAAATCACATAAAGCATGTTATGCAAATTCTCATTCAATTACACCAAAAATTAGCTCACTTGGGCTAATTAACAAATACGAGCAATTCAAATTTGAATCACTCAACCAAACACATTTTCACACAAAAATTATTTTGTGAACACTATTCACATGAATAGTAAAACCCTCGGGTTACTGTTCATAACCACATAAATAGGAATTTTCTCCACTCGATTCAAAGCTTTTGAGACCGAGTTTACGACTAAAACAAGCCTCAGAATATTCCTAACCATTTACACGACTCTTAGCCGAAGAATAACGCAAGTAGGAAAAGATCCCTACCTCTTGGAATTGTTGGAACCCCACCAAATTGGTGCCCACACGTAGTCCTCGCCGTGTAGAGCAACTTTGTGCTGCTCAGGTAGAAAGCAGCGAGTGCGATTGGCGAAATCTAGAGAAGGCACTTTCTCTCTCTCTAAAAATCACAACTCAAGCCCACAGCATCTCCATTTTTTGCTCTCTGCACGTTTTTTCTCCTTTTTCCATTTGAGAAGACAACTATTCCAAGTTTGTCTTATTCTCATTAACAATTTTATTAATTCCATCTATGTCCCTTATTCTAGATTTTTGACACATGGCACAATCTCGGCCATCCATTTCCATTATCTCTCTAATCTTGCAACATGTGTCACAAGAGTACATGTTATAGGTGACTTTTGTCACATCACATGTCGTTTTACAGCACCCGATACTTAGTGCCTTGAAAAACGTGCAAATTCCGATTGTCTCGGAATTCAACGAAATCGACGTGGTAGCTAGATTTCACGAGACGATTCCAACGATGAAGTCCATTTTGTCATCCGAGATCTAAAAAAATTTCGGATTTTTACTGAAATTGAAAATTGGAATTTTCTCGGGTCTTAACATCCTAACCTTAGCATTCCACTCTTTTTCCTATATACATTATGCCATGCATATAATTTCTAACGTAATAACCCACGCGATGCATTTCAGTATACATCCTTATCATGTATGTTTTTCCACGCAATGTGTAACACACAATCACGCAATCACAAACATGGAACACATATCCGAACATAACATGAAACACACTATGCATGCAGTGGTCTAAACACGTCCCATGAACTCCTAGGTATTCGTGTACCTAAACTCCAATACCAAGCTATGACGCTGGTATCAATTTCATTGCAATAGCCATGGCCTAAGCCCATGTCCCTCAAGCCCTAGGTAGTCGTATACCTATGCTCTGATACCATGCTGTGACACCCCAAATCCGGGGTCCCGTTGACAACACAATCAACTGTGTGAAATTCCTATGGAATTCGGGTTACCGATACCACCAGTTGTGTCCCATTTATCGGGATCCATATTTCCTGTCGGAGCGAAGTCTCTTTGTTAGGAGAGCTCTGACATACCTTTGTATACTTGTTAATCCATAAGTTTATTTCAACAATCTTACTCTGAACATATATTAAAACTAGCTTGTTTTAATATAGTTTGCAAACACCACTCAATACGTCCTTCACGGGACCCATTCATTCATATTTAAATCGAAAATATGAAAATTAATAGTTAATAATGATCCGCTAAGAGTTCGATCATGGCCCTCTTACCATAATTACATACTCGACTATTTATACAATATTCTAAAAGAATTTCATTTCAATTCTTTTTACATACATCAAGGTCACATGTCGACCTTCTTCATAATCACGGCCTCGTCGGAGCGTCATCTCCTTGTACACCCCCTATACCTGAAAGGGGGTCCCACAACGGGATGAGCAATGCTCAGTAGAAAAATTATCCTACAAGGGCTACTCCTCGCCTAAAATGCACATGCAATGGCGCACATAAAACATCAAACCATATTCCATATAAATAATGCAATCCTATATGGAATGTTCCGTGTCATGCATGAGATGGGAGCTCCCTCATGCCCTGGCAGTCGAGCCGACTCCCTCCACACCTCTGACATCAAGTGTGAAAACTAGTAATTGGTGTTTCACTTGATGACTTAAACCATTGGACTACCCTCCCGATTTTAATTTTATCAAATCGTGGGTTTATTTGAGGCTGCGAATTTCGGGGTCTCAGCGAGCCGCATCGCCTTTCGACACTTTCGCGAACTTTCATCGTTGGATCCATATGTCTGACCAAGAATAAAATCTGGGTCTTTCACCCTGGGGGGGATCTACCCCATCTTGCTTCACCCAAACATGCGTGATTTATTATTATTATTGTTTTACCACACATTCACCAAGAATGGTGAATAACAGTACCATGCACACACACTCGACTCGACACGATGTGACCGTGCATATAAAATGCATGATGTCAATGCATTTTCATTCATGTTACATGTATATATGAGTGCTACATGAAACATTAATACACCATGGATAATTATAATTTTTACATATAATTAACATCCATTCAATCCATGTTAATACATCAACAAGCAGATATTAACATGATATTTTCACACATAGCATGTTATTTATTTATTTTTTCAACAATAACACACAAAATGGCCCAAATCTCGGAACTATATAAAACAGGGCACCTCTTGGACCCTTTATGGTTTGTCACCGAATTATTAGGAAACTAAAATACACCATAAAACTCGAAGACATCAGTCTCGGGGATCAAAACCAAACCCGAACTTAGTGAAGCTGCTCAGCTGATCCTGAATTTTAGCTAAATGTGCGAACCACAGTCCACGAAAATTCGGCTAAGTTGTCCCAACGGTCCGAAATTCAACCAAACTATCAGCGGAGTCCCAAAAATTCCTACAATCGGTCCAAAAAATTAGGAACTGAAATTTACGGCCTTTCACGGCCTCTAAGCCAATCCCAAGATATTAAATGGCCTTTAGGCTAAAAATAACACAAGTAGGAAAAATTTCCTACCTCATTAGGTTGAATGAACTCAAGATTTTAGTATCCACGCGTGTAGCCCTCATTTGCATGGATCCAACTTTGCCTTGACCCAGACGAAAATCTGTTTGATTTTCATGAGATCTAAGAAAAGAAGCGAAGATAAAAAATAAAAATAAATTCCCCCCCTTTGGGCGCCCCCTCTCTCCCCTTGGTTCCTCCTTTTTATGATTTATCCTTTTTTTATTTTATTTATTATTATGATTATTATTATTATTTTGAATACATGGTTTATATTGCTTTATTTGGATCTGTTTCTATCTCGAAACAATTTATTTCTTTTTAGTTCACTTTATTTTAAATGAACCTTGGCCCCAAGCCATTTTCTAACTTTCGATATTTTCGTAAAAATCTAATCCACAGAAGTCAGCGTGACATAACCCTAGAAAATCGTAAAATATTTAGCTTGTCTTGGCATTCGTGAAACTTTTACAGGTCATTAAATTTTCTGAGGCAGATTTAGCGGCTTATCCAGTTTGTCATTCGGGAATATAGAGATTTTCTAAACTACTGAATCATTATGACAATTTATTATTCTTATTATCATTTTGCAATATTTGAAAATTTCTAATTTTCCTGGGTTTTACAGTTCGGCTCTGTCGTGGGCGACATAGCTCCTGTCGTGCCAGTGAGCCTAATTGTGCGCACATCACCTTATATTGGTTCACGTAGCACCTTACCCCCTTTATCGTGACATGAAGCGCTATGTCGCCACATGGAAACCTTATGTCTTTGAGATTTTCTATCTACGGCGGTAAGAATACTTTCGATCGCGGCGAAATTCTCTCCGTGTTAAATGACTGCGTGCGACATAATAAGATTCCGTCACAACATGAATTTCCCTTCCTTAACCAACTCTGTCGTTACATAAACTATTCTATCACGATATAATTTCTCCTTGTCTTAGCCAACCGTGACATAAAATACTCAGTCATGACATAAAATCTCCTAACCTTGGCAACACTCTGTCACGACATAAAATACCATGTCGCGACACAAACCCTTTTGTCTTGGCCAAACTCTGTAGCGACATACAAAGGCTCTGTTGCGACCTGATTTCCTCTCACCTTGGCCTACTCTGTTGCAACAGAATTTACTCTGTCGCAACCTAAATCCTTTGATTTAGGCCACTCTGCAATCCATGACATACAGAATGCCTATCGCCAACCGCGACTCTGTGAAATCTGTGGCGACATATAGAGAATTCCCATCCGCGACCTTAAATCTCTTTGCCTTAACCAAGCTCCGTCGTAACCTTGACCTCTTATCGTAGCGAGTCTCGGTCACGAGCAAGAACCTCTTATCGCGATATTGTCACGACAAAGGCTTGACACGACCCTTACCCTAGGAACACCTGCTAAGACGAATCCACAATGGCGACATAGAACCCGGCTATGTCGTGTGAAGCTTCTATCGCGACCCAAACTTGCCAACGTGCAGTAGCCTTTCTAGGCCTTTTCTGCACTTCCAAATCTCACCTAAATACAGTAAATTCCATACTACTGCCTCTATACATATTTTGCAGGCAGTATAAACTCTAGGAAAACTATTAACACTACACTGAACAAGTCCAAAAATAAGTTTTTATTACAAAACCTCTCATTTACATATACAAAACTGGATATTCTATCCAGAATGTTATGGAACCAGAAAATAAGCCAGGATATAGCCTTCTTTTTCACCACTATGGTCATAGATGAGTTCCTTCACCTAATGTACCTCCCACACTTGAAATATTTTCCCACGACGGGGTGAAAACGATACTTGATAGAGGAATTCTCCCTCTGAGGCTACTCAGCTAAGTGCATGCAATGCAACACACACACATTCATGTAAATATGCGGCATTCCTACTTCGAATGTCTGAGTCGTGCCTTGTGTCTCCAGAAGTCGCCGTTGACTCCTCGCGTGCATTTCCATGTATGAAAAAGTTGTTTTTCAAAGCAAAAATATTTTGTTTTTGAAAACTCATTGGACAATCTTCAATATCAAAATCCATTGGACAACCCTCCGAAAATAAATCGTTGGACAAGCCTCCGATAAGATTTGTTGGACAACCCTTCGATATAATTTATTGGACATCCTCCGATATAATTATTGGACAACCCTCTGATATAACCATTTTGTTCAAAAACTATGTCATGTACTCACTCGTTTCACGCGATGTCCCCGTGCATATGAAATGCAGAAAGCCATTTCATGCCATTTCATGCCATTTCATGTTACATGCATGATGAGTGCTACATGTAACATCAATAAATCATGAATAATTATATTTTCTACATATAATTTACATCCATCACATATTCCATGTTAATACATCAAAAAGCATATATCAACATGATCTTTTCACACATTCAGCATGTTATTCACACAAGCAACAACACGCAACCTGGGTTTTCAAGTTCGGACCCAGAAATCTCACAAATAATTTCACATGTCTCGATCCCATGTTGGCAGGACATGCCACGTGAAGCTTATCATCAAATTTCATGTTTCTACAAATATACTGTTTCCGGAAACGATGGTTAGGTAACAAAAGAACCAGAATTGGTCTTTATCCCACTAATAGTTTGATCTAAACCATTGTGAAATAACCTGATTAGGACTATGTCATGACCATTGAATGGTCCTTAGACAAGGAATAATCAAAGTAGGAGAGAACCCCTACCTCTTGGAGTTTGGTGAAAACCCCAGATTCGTGTACCTACGCGAAGCTCTAGTCGCATAGATGAGCTTTGTCTCTTGCTCCGACGAAGACCGATGGCCTCGATCTCCGTAAATCTTAAAGATAAGGTAGAGCTTCTCACTCCTTTTTCCCTCTTCTGCCTTTCTTTTTTCCTTTCTCCCCCTATTTTTCCTTCTCTTGCTTCTCTATCCGATTTCTTCCACTTTTTGTTTTTGGCTTTTCCTCCTTTTCTTTTCTTTTCTATTTTCTTTCTTTTCATCCCACCGAATTGATCAAAGTGAGAAATTTCCTCTCACCTTCCTCCTTTTGACTTTTTCTCTCCATTTGACACATGGCTTAATGTGAGCCCATGGCTCACATGGACACATCAGCAAGTGGCGGTGCCCGCTTCACATGGCTCTCATGCCATGTGCACTCCTCTGAGCGCCATGTGGCGGCTACATGAGTCGCATGTGACACCACTCCTTGTGTCACTGGGTTTTAGATACCAGCAAGAAAAACGTGAAATTTTGTTGTTTGGAGTGTGAGGAAATTGTGGAGTAGCAGATTTCGTGAGACGATTCGACAATGGCTTAGTTTCATCATCAGGGAATCTAGAAAATTGTAGGTTTTCTTTGTGATGCCGTTTTATCATTTTTCAGAAAAATTGAATTTTTCCCGGGTTTTATACTAGCTAAACAAAAATGGAAGATTTTCATTCATATTAAATTTTAATTTATCAGCAATTTCTTTAGGTTTTTAATATGAGTTTAAACTTTAAAAAACTACCTTTAATAATATTAAAAGTCAACTTAAAAATGGAAGAAAAACACCTCTCAATTGCTAAAACTATCATTTGGTTTACTTTTAAATTTCAAAAATTAACTTTAATAATGCTGATAGTTAGATTAAATGAAAATGCAAGCTTCTCATTCATATTATAATACCGTTTAAAAGAATCCGTTGATAAATTAAAATTGAATATGAATGGAAGCTTTTCATTGATATTCAATTTTATTTTGTTTCACTTGAGCCAAGTGGCAAGTGGAAGTAATAAAGCAAGAAAAGAAAATAAAGAAAATCAAGGAAAATGGTGGTGATGACAAGTGGTAAAGGAGGAAAGTGGGGAGAAGTTACCCCCACTTTTGGACCATATGGTTGATGGTCCAAAAGAGAAGAGAAAAGAGAAAATGAAGGAAAAGAGAAAAAGAAGAAATGAGAAAATGAGTTGGAGCAAACAAAGAGAGTGGAATTCGGTGGATAAGGAAGAGAATGAAGAAAAAGGAAAAAAAGAAAGAAGGAAAGGAAGGGAAGCAAACATGGAGAGAATAGAGAAGAAATCGGATAAGGGAGAGAGAGAAACAAATGAGAGATTTTCCACGGCATTATTCGACGATTGGCTTTCGACGATCCCAGAGAAGAAAAGTCGATCCGCATGTCACGAGCTACGGCATTAGATAGAAATCTTGGGTTTCGATCAAACTCAATGAGGTGAGAATTTTCCTACTTTGAATATTTTAGCCTAAAAGAAGTCATGTATTAAGCATGAGTTGTCTTTTGGGCCATGATAGGCCATGTGATTTGGTTCCAAGATTTTGGGACTGAATATTGGAAATTTTTGGGACTGGTTTCGGGTAGTTCTGGACTGTGTGGGGATTGGTTGTGATCTCGAGACTAAGGTCTTTGGGTTTTGTTGTATGTTTTGATGTCACAGTGATTTGGCGTCGAATGGAAAAAAATGGTTTATGGCTATGAAGGGACCGAGGGATGCCCTATTTTATATGGGTCCGAGATTTGGGCCATTTTGTGAGTTATTGCTAGAAAAATAAATAACATGCTGTTCTGTGTAAAAATCATGTTAATATGTATTTGTTTGATGTATTAACATGGAAATTGTGATGAATGAGAATTACATGTAGGAAATATAATTATCCAGAATTTATAAATGTTGCATGTAACTCTTATTGTGCATGTAGCATGACATAGCATGAAATGGCACGATTACATTTCATATGCACAGTCACATTGTGTCGAGTCGGGTGTGGGTGCATGGTACTGTTATTCACCATTCTTGGTGAATGTGGGGTGAGCTCGGAAATGGGACAATGTCCAAAATCGAGATTCACGGTTGTATAAAACAATATTAAATATAAATCACATGTGTTTAGGCGTATGAATCCAGGTAGATCCCACCCGCCAGGTTGAAAGACCCAGAGGTATATGCGGTTAGACATGATCCTTCAGCGGTGGCAATCTGCAAAATGTCAAGGCGCCCTTAACGATCTGTGTTGTGACCCGAGAAAAGATGTGGCCTATAAATAATACACGGGATTTGATAAAAAAATTAAAGTGAATATTGGAGGGTTGTCCAATAGTTTTAGTCATTGGGTGAAACACTAATGATTGGTTTTCACACTTGGCATTGTAGGTGTGAGGGAGTTGGTCGGGACTCGAGTTGTGAGCATGAGGAGTCTCATCTTGTATATGACACGTAATATTCCATATAGAATTGCATTATTTATATGGAATGTGATTGGACGTTTTTATGGTTGTCATTGCATGTGTATTTTAGGTGGTGAGTAGCCCTTGTAGGAGAATTTTTCTTCTGAATATTGCTCACCTCGTCGTGGGACCCCCTTTTAGGTACAAGGAGACGGCGCTCTTACGCGGCTGTGATTGAGAAGGAGGCCGACATGTAGCCTTGAGTAACATTTTTATAAAAGTGTTTTGTATAAAAGAATTTCTCGTATTCTTTTGGGCTATTGTATAAATAGTCGGGTATGTAGTCATATAGTGAAATTAGTGATGGACCTATGTTGTAATTATTCATTTTCTTTTCATATTTCAAATTTAAATATGAATGAATAGGTCCTAGTTAAGGGACGTATGGAAGTGGTGCCGATTACTTGGTGTCCATGGGTAGTTGGTATGGTCGTCACCCAAGACTTAGGTGCGAGGCGACCTAAGGCGAAATTTATGAGTTGGCCGGGTTGTCGGCGGGAGCCGAAGTAGGGTGTCACAGCTTGGTATCAAAGCTCAGGTTAATGATTATCTAGGAGCTCGGGTGGGGGTATTCACCGTGTTTTGGATATTGGTTTGTCATAGCTAAGTATCGAGAGTTAGGTGTCCAAAATACCTAGGATTAGTGGGTATGGGTGTAGAACACGACATTGTTTGCATTGATTGCTTTGGTGTTCTAATATGTTCCATGGGAGATGTATTGTGGTTGTGTGAATATATACATGATAGAATGTATTGAGAAATTGAAGAACACTAGGGTTAGCAAACGTAACCTTAGGGGTTCGAAAAACGAATAAGCATGATTATGTAGGAATGATTATTTATTAGTGTTTGCCATTATGCACCACTAATGTGATAAATGAAAAGAGAGAATTTCAAATTGTTATCTTAACTTGTGTAGATGTCAAGTTGATAGCGAATGTAAGTCGATCACGGGAAGTAGGCGACCACGGCTTTGACGAAGCGGGCCTTTGTAGAGGCCATGGGTCTTCTGCCGATTCTTTGCCATTGCATAGGCTAGTGCAGGCGGGGGTCGAGGGGAGGACGAGTAACCTCGGCGGTATAGCACATCATCCTTCGACATTTACAAGGGGAGGGGATCCAGTGGTAGATGATCGTTGGTTCGGCAGGTGGAGAGGATTTTGGAGGCTATGGAGATCACCTCCGATACTACGCGGATCAAGCTAGCAGCTAGCGACATTTCGACTAGAGGGTGAGTCCTAGATATGGTGGGATTAGGTTAGAGTCTCGAGGGATCCTGAGACGATGACATGGGGAGAGTTCAGAGAGCTCTTAATGGGTATGTTTTTCTTGGCATCAACTAGACATGCAAAGGCTCGAGAGTTCCTTGAGTTGAAGTAAGGAAATATGATTGTGCTTTCGAATCGTAGCGAGTTCGAGTTGGCGCGTTTGGGGATGATTAATAATGACCCTGGTCCCTTGGCTTGAGTGAGGAAGTTTAAGGATGACTTGAAGTTGTCCATGCAGGCGGGTGTAGGATTTCTTCTACAGGAACATGGACTCACATGGTCGGGACGACTATGACCATAGAAGAGATAGGATACCATAATTATCAGAGCTGGAGCCACTATTAAGAAGAGGAAGGAGGATCAACCTTCTTCTAGTTTGGGAAAGAGGCAGAAGACTTCTACTCCTCGAGTGTTTCAGGGATAGGGCCATAGCTATCGGGACGAGAGCTGCAGACGGGGGGCTTGCCCGAGAGCGGGACGGATGATATGTTTACGCCGTCAACTTGGACATATGAGGCGGGATTGCCACTTAGAGCAGAGATCTCTCGCAGGGTATTAGTGCGGTGCGATCCAGTCATCGGTGGGATGAGGCGTGAAGCGCAGTTTTTCCTTCTTACTAGTGCGAGGTCAAGGGACCAGTATCAATCTCGGTGCACAGGCGCCTTTACCTGAAAAATAGGCTAGAAGACCGAGGGGTATGGGTCGGGTGAGGGCCGGTTCATGGGCTGGGCATTGAGGACCTAGGGGCGTGTCTCCACCCTCGCACCCTGGTGAGCCCAGTGTGTCCCGGTGATGCGGGAGTATGTTTTGTTATCTCACTTTATGAGTAAAGATCTTTGTTTGATTCTCGTGCATCACATTCTTTTGTTCTTATCTAGTAGTGGATGTTTTGGGCTTAGGGTGAGACCTTGGATGACAGATTACATTTGATTCTCCCACAGGGGCCCAAGGTGAGGATTGATAAGATATGTCGAAGTTGAGTTAGAATGCAGGGTTATGCTCATGGTGGACACTTGGTGATGGGCCCATGTCAGTTGATGTCATCCTTGGCATGGATTGGTTAACGGCACACCGAGTCATCATTGATTATGATAGTAGGAGGATTACTGCTTACACACGGGACAATATTTGTGTGACTTTTCAAGGGGAGAAGCATGATGCTTTACTGAATGGGTACGACTGCAGATAAGGTGGACGGAGTTGATGGAGTTAGCTAGCAAGCCTTACCTGCGGATGAGGAGATGGGATTTGAGTCTACCTCGGGTGGTTTGCGAGTATGAGGATTTCTTTCTAGATGAGCTACCGGGATTACCTTCGCATAGGGATGTGGACTTTGTCATTGAGTTACCTTACTAGAATGTACATTTCTATTAATCCTCATAGGATGAGCCTTGGAATTGTATTGGGAACTCAAGTTCAACTTCTACGAAATTGTTGGATAAGGGTTTATTAGGCAAGGCACTTCACCGTAGGGCGCTGCACGGTTGTTTGTGAGCGAAAGACAAGACCCGCCGATTGTGCATTATTTATCGATAATTGAACGGGGTTACGATCGAGAATGGAATCTTGCATTCTGAAAGATTGATGATTTGTTGACCGGCGGAGGCGCGAGTACACTCGAGGTCGTCTTGTACTTAGGTTACCATCGGTTGATAGTTAGGGGCTGGTGTGAGACCTGAGAAAATTCGATTTTTAAGAGAAAAAATGGTAAATCGTAATTTCTGTAAAAATCAAAATTTTTCTAGATCTCGGATGGCGAAGCCGGACCCAGCGTTGGAGATGCGTCGTGAAATCTGGCTACCGCGTTGAATTTCGTCGAATTAGAGACAATGGGGTTTGCACGTTTCAAATAAGCAGCGTCGGGGCGGGACACTTGGCGCATTTTTGAGTGGCACACAGGGTGCCACGTGTCAAGCATCAAATTCAGTCAAGTTGAGCTCAAGGTGGGACCCACGTTGACACATGGCATGATGCCATTGGGTTGAAAAGTCAAAATCCAAGAGAAAGGATATAAGGGGAATTTTAGAATTTGTTAAATTGAAAAAGACAAAAATAGCGATAGTGTTGTCTTCTCAGAATTTGAAGACAAAAAGAGGCCAAAATGTCTGCGAGAGGAGAAAAGGAGGTGCAGAAGGTTAGGTTTTTGATATTTTTAGAGAGAGAAGGTGCCACAGTTTACAACTAATCCCGACCAAACCGGTTTATTCGGGTGAGAAGGAAAGGTGTTCTACGGTGGAGCAGCGCATGGGCTTCAGGTTTTAAGGAGTTTGACAAACTCACGTGAGGTAGAGTTTTATCCTACTTGAGATTTACACTTTGTTTAAGTGTTTGTAATGTTCAGGTGGTTTGAGGCCTTGAACGACTGTTTGATCGATCCCAAAACTTGGGACCGAATTGTTGGAATTTTTGGAGAATTTTTTGAGTACTTTTTGGTCAATCCGTGGCATTTTAGGGACTGAATTGGGTGTTTGGGTGATAATTTATTAAATAAATCATGTATTGATGTGTAGGAGGCCGGATATGGCCGTGGAAATCGGTTTGAAAGTGGAACAAATAATAATAATTGGATGAGTGGGGGCATTGGACTGACCCACATGCTCTATTTTAAATTTATTAAAAGCAGTCCGAGGTTTCAATAATGAATTGGACCAAAATCGTCCATATATTTGTATTACTTGAATTGTTGAAATGAATGGCTTGGTATGTGAAATAGATAAGTTAAGACACTTAGTTTAATGTGTGCTGTGACACAATTATATGGAATAAAATTGTATTATGTATTGGAATGATATTGTAAATTGCTCAAAGTAGGCTAATTTGGGGAGTTGGTTGATCAAAAGGAAATTAATAGGTTAATGCTTGATGTGTTAACATGAGGTTACAATTATATGGAATATAATTGTGTGTAAACCATTGGAGATGAGAATGTAAGCGTTCGAGTAAGTTCGTTGGGTGATGATTGATGTGTTGATTACATGTGTGTAATTGTAATTGATTGAAATTATGCATATTGATATTGAATAAATGGTTTTGAAAATGGCACCAATGCATTTTCATATGCCTTGGGTAACTAGAAGTTAGAGGTGTGATTGCTGACATGATTTTTGTAAAGCGGGCATGGTTGGGAAAGAATTTCTGGGATGATATTCCGGAGGGTGGGTTGGGAGATGGGCGATAGGTCATTCCGGATGAGGATCATGACTGTTTTGACTCACCCGACCCGGTCGCTGGGAGGGTAGTCCATATTTTCTGAGCCGCGTTCGATGGGTGTATTTTCAAGAGCGACAGAGTTTTGTTTTGAAATGATGTTTTCTCATACATGGCTTAGGCAGGTGTGGGTGGTCGGTGAGGACTCGAGGACATGGTTTGGAATACGGACATTCAAGTAGGATCAAGTATTTACTTGGAGTGTGTGTTTAAATTGGAGCATTGCATATGCACTTAGGTGGAGAGTAACCCATTTAGGGTGGGTTCTACTCTTTGGGCGATAAGCTCACCCTGTCGAGGACTATTTTTTTCGGTCTGGGGCACTCGAGAGAGACAGCTCATTTGGAGGCGATTTTGAAGAAGCCGGTTTGTAACACGATGGTTTTGGATATAACATGTATTAGAATTGTAGATTTTAATATCATGTTTGTATTAAAGTGTAATCAACTATTGAATTATTGGGAGATAATTGGAGAATAGTTGTGATATTTAATTTTATAGTATTGGTTTATGAGCCAGAGGCATTTTACTCCAGGTATGAGTCGTGTCTGAGACATATAAATTCCGCGGGTTGTGATTAGTCAACGGACACCGGGTTTGGGCGTCCGCCGAATTTGAGTATCCTTAAGGCAGTGTTTAGGATGTGGTATGGGCATTTCGAGTTCACAGTGATGCCCTACGGATTGACGAATGCCCCAGTAGCATTCATGGATCTCATGCATAAGGTATTCCAACCCTACTTGGATCAATTTGTTATGGTCTTTGTTGACGATATCTTGATCTACTCCCAGCCTGAGGAGGAGCATGAGGATTATTTGAGGTCATTCTGACTTTTGAGACTCATAATTTTGTCACGCCAATTTAGGTAAGTGCGAGTTTTGAGAAACTGCGAGGGGTGAGGTTCTTGGGACACGTCGTGTCGGTTTCAAGTGTGTCCACACGAGAAAGGTGGGGAACATTATGAGTTGGGAGGAGGGCGAAGTCGATCTTGTCGTAGTTTCTTGGGATTAACAAGGTATTACAAGAGGTTTGTTGAGGATTTCTCCCGACTAGCAGCACCTATGACTAGATTGACTCGGAAGGGGGTCAAGTTTGAGTGGGATGACCTGTGTGAGAAGGCATTCCAAGAGTTGAAAAGCACTTCAACTCCTATTCTGATAGTCTTAGAATAGGGACAGAGGTACACGGTGTACTATGGTGCCTCTAGGGACGGACTGGGATGTGTTTAGATCACGGTCGAGAGGGTTGTAACCCATGGTTCCAAGCGGCTAAAAATTATGGCCCGAATTACCCTACATGATCTAGAGTTAGGCGGCCGTAGTCTTTGCGCCCAGATTTGGCGCCACTATTTATATGAGTGAAGCGAGTTTGAGGGTATGTTCGAGGCCCACAAGAGTATGAAGTATATTTTCACACAACGAGACCTCAATATTAGGTAACACAAATGGATGGAGTATTTGTAGGATTATGACTTCACTTTGCATTACCATCCAGGTAAAGCAAATGTAGTGGCTGATGCGCTCAGTCAGAAATCACGGGGAGTACTAGCTAGTGTAGCTTCTTGGGATTGGCAGATGCTCAAGACTATGGGACAGTTTAGGATGTAGTAGTGATCAAGCTCAGGGAGCACTAGGGAGTTTGGTAGCTATGCTATCCCTACTAAGCAGGGTGATTGAGTCCTAGGGGCAAGACGTGGAGATATTGTCCATCAGGGACTAGGTATAATCAGTGCAACGGTGTGAAGGTTGAGCCATCCACCACGGATGAGTAGTCTTGATTGCCGGGAGGCAGTCGTGGTTCTGGTGACGATCACGAGGAGAAGATCCTTTGGGAGTTCCACTCCTCTTGATTCGTTGTGCATCTAGGTGGCATGAAGATGTATCATGATCTTTGTCGCCAATAATTATGAAGCGGGATGAAGCGACACGTTGGAGACTTTGTTCGTGATGTTTGCGTGTGTAGGGTAAAGGCTAAACATCGAAGCCCGGCGGGGCTACTCGATGAAGGTAATTTGGTGGAAGTGGGAGCATGTCACAATGGATTTTGTGACCCACTTTCCATGCACACAACGGAGGCATGACGCGGTATGGGTTATAGTGGACTAGCTCACTAAGTCGGCACATTTTCTAGCAGAACGGATGACCTTTACAACCCGAAGTGCGCGTTATATGTTCCCAGAATTGTCGGTACATGAGTACCGGTCTACATCGTATTAGATAGGGATCCCGGGTTTGTAGCACGGAGAAGGGTTTCTAGGAATTGTCGGAGTTCTGATTGGCCGATGACGCTGCGTTTCCTCGAGATAGATGGTCAGTCAGAGAGGACCATACATGTATTAGAGGACATGCTGTGAGCATGTGTCTTAGAGCTTAAGGGTAGCTGGGAGGAGCACTTACCCTTAGTGGGTTCACCAACTTCTTGATTAACTCGCGAGTATTCGGATGGCACCTATGGGAAAAGCTTTATATGGGAGGCCTTGCCGATCCTCGATTTGTTAGACAGAGGTGGGAGAGAGCTCCATCACTGGTCCGGATTTGATTCGAGACACCTCTAAGAAGGTGGATTTGATTCGAAAGCATCTTCTCACGACTCAGAGCTAACAGAAGAGCTACGCCGATAGACGACGTCGACATCTGGAGTTCGAGGTGGGTGATCACGTCTTATTAAAGGTGATGCCTAAGAGATGAGTGGTCAGATTCGACAAATGAGGGAAGCTAGCGCCAAGGTATATTGGGCCCTTCAAGATACTCGAGAGGGTGGGTACAGTTGCTTATCAATTGGCGCTACCACCGAGTTTAGCAAGTGTCCATGAGGTGTTCCATGTCTCCATGCTCCGGAAGTATACTCCAGATCCAGCTCATGTAGTGGATTGGGGAGAGATTACTATTTATCTTGATGGACCTTCGGAGGGACGATTGCATTATCTTGGGATGGCAGATCGGTGTTACAGCATGAACCATGCCGCTAGTTAAAGTGTTGTGGCAACATTGAGGAGTGGAGGAGGCAAAGTGGGAACACAAGGACAGGATGCGGGCCACCTATCCTTTCCTGTTTGAGGACGAAGGTGCGTGGTCTAATATTTGGCACTAGAATAATTACTACATATGCATGTGTTTGTGTGCTAGTATGTGTGAATTTCGAGGGACGAATTACATTAAGGAAGAATGTAAAACCCAGAAAAATTTCGTTTTCTCGACAAGGAATAAAGCAGTAATTTAATTGAAAATCAGAAATTTTCTAGATTTCGGATGACGAAATAGACTTTACCTTTGAATTTGTCTCACGAAATTTAGTTACCCCATCAAATTTCGTTAGATTCCTAGACAGTTGGAATTTCACGTTTTTCGAGGCACTAGGTGTCAAGTGACACATGGCATGAGCATGTGAATGCTACATGACACCCTAGGAGAGTGACACATGGCACGAGCCATGTGGTGCATTTGTGTGAATGGCTCATATTGAGCCCAGTGGCAAGTGGAATTAATAAAGCAAGAAAAGAAAATAAAGAAAATCAAGGAAAATTGTGGTGATGACAATTGGCAAAGGAGGAAAGTGGGGGGAAGTTTCCCCCACTTTTGGACCATATGGTTGATGGTCCAAAAGTGAAGAGAAAAGTGAAAATGAAGGAAAGAAAAAGAAGAAATGAGAAAGTAGGTTAGACAAACAAAGAGAGTGGAATTCGGTGGATAAGAAGAAGGAAGAAAAAAGGAAAAGAGAAGTAGGAAATGAAATGTCGGGAGAGAGTGAGAAGAAATCGAATAGAGAGAAAGAAAGCAGAGAGAGAAATAAAGGAGGAATTTCACAGGCATTCCGGCCGGTCAAAGCTTGGTATCGAAGAAAAGTTGATCCACCTGACGTGAGCTCACAGCGTGGGTACCAAAATCTTGGAATTCGTCAAACTCAAGTGAGGTGAAATTTTCCTGCTGAATATTTTTAGCCTAAAAGCCATGTAATGACATAGGTTGTCTTCGGTGTGTCGCCTTGTGATTTGGTTCCAAGATTTTGGGATTGAATATTGGAAATTTTAGGATTGGTTTTGGGCGGGTTACGGGTGTGGGGATTAGGTTTGTGATCACGGGGCCCGGGGGTATCGGGTTTTGTTGTATGTTTTGATGTCACAGTAATTCGGCGTCGAATGGAAAAAAAATGGTTTATGGCTGTAAAGGGACCGAGAGGTGCCCTATTTTATATGGGTCCAAGATTTGGGCCATTTTGTGTGTTATTGCTGGAAAAATAAATAACATGCTGTTGTGTGTAAAAATCATGTTAATATGTACTTGCTTGATGTATTAACATAACATGGAAATTGTGATGAATGGGAATTATATGTAGGAAAATATAATTATCCGGAATTTATAAATGTTGCATGTAGCTCTTATTGTGCATGTAGCAGCTGCGTAAATGACATGATTGTTCGGATGCACGGTGACATTGTCGAGTCGGGTGTGGGTGCATGAAATACTTTGTTATTCACCATTCTTGGTGAATGTGGGGTGAGCTCGGAAATGGGACAACGTCCAAAATCGAGACTCAAGGTTGTATAAAACAATAATAAATATAAATCACGTGTATTTGGGCATAGCAAGATAGGGTAGATCCCCCTCACCAAGATGAAAAACCCAAATTTATATGTGATTAGACATGATCACCTGCGGTGAAAGCCCGTAAAAATGTCGGAAGTCGGGCAACAATCCTACGGTGTGACCCCGAAAAAGACGTGGCCCATGAATAACACACGAGATTTGATAAAAAAAATTCAAATGAATATTAGAGGGTTGTCCAATAGTTTAAGTCATTGGGTGAAACACTAATGACTGGTTTTTACACTTGGCATTGCAGGTGTGAGGGAGTCGGTCGGGACTCGGGTTGTGAGCATGAGGAGTCTCATCTCATGCATGACACGTAATATTCCATATAGAATTGCATTATTTATATGAATGTGATTGGATGTTTTCATGGTTTCCATTGCATGTGCATTTTAGGTGGCGAGTAGCCCTTGTAGGAGAACTTTTCTACTTGGCATTGCTCACCCCGTCGTGGGACCCCCTTTCAGGTACACGAGTGTACAGGGAGACGACACTCCTACGAGGACATGATTGAGAAGGAGGCCGACATGTAGCCTTGAGTAACATTTTTGTAAAAGTGTTTTGTATAAAAGAATTTTATAAAAAAAAATTTGGACTATTGTATAAATAGTCGGGTATGTAATTATGGTAGGGGCGTGATCGGACCCCTACGGACTGTAATTATTCATTTCCTTTTCATATTTCAGATTAAATATGAATGAATGGGTCCTAGTGAAGGGACATATGAAAGTGGTGCTGAGTAACTTGGTGTCCATGGGTAGTTGGTACCGGTTTGGTCCTAAGACTTAGGTGCAAGTTAACCTAAGACAGAAATTCCGCGGGTTGATGGGTTGTCAATGGGACCCTCGGAAATTGGGGCATCACAAAATATAAATATTTAGATTATGAGAAAGTCTCCAAATATCCTTCATTAGTAAAATAATTGAATTAGGTAAACTACTTTTCTTATCCTTCATTAGTAAAATAATTAGATTAGTATTACTTTTCTTGTGTGATTGATAGTACATTCAGAATCCCCATCGATCTACAGGTTTGAAAAACCATTGTATGTTGTAGCTAAAACACCATATCTCAAAGCTACACATTCCACAGTAATTATCGAAGCGTGGCCTAAATGTCTACTTCCTACCATCTTAATTATTCCATTGGAGTCTCTAATAACCAATCTTGAAGCACTTATATTATTAATCCTTAAACCATCAAAATTTAGTTTGAATCTTCCATTAATTGGAGGAACTCCATTGGATCCATTTTTCAACTTTATGAGGGACATTATTTCCTTGTTATCAGGATAAGCATCACTCATAAACACATGAAGACTTTGAAACATTCAGGTAGCTTTTTCAATAATGAGAAAGGGGATGAGTTTGACTTTCCTAAACACCACATGATTCCTATGGTTCCAAATTCTCCAAAGAATGATGACAATTTTTTCCATTAGTTGTTTGAAAAATGTACAATGAGTTTTATAGTTTTTATAAATCAATTCAATCTAGAAAAGGAACTTACCTACATAAAAGAAAGTCGAACAGTTATATTTAATACGATCCCAAAAACCTTGGTAATACTAGTTCTAAGCATATCTAGTATAACACTCAAAACTTCTAAACTTGAATAATATCTAAAAATCAAGGAGCATGTATTGAGGGAAAAACATTTTGCCATCTTTTCTTTTTTGTTATTATAAAAATGGAGGATTCTTAAATTAAAGTTTGATTAATCTTGATTTTGATGATAATATAACAAGATTTATAATTATTATTTTATTTTATATGTGTTTTGGAAAAATGGGAATGGTATTAGATCTCTATTGTACTAAAAAGAAAATTTTGTTTTTTTAGCATATATATTACTCAAAACATTTAAGCAGACCATGCATCCAAAAAATGAAGGAGCATGTATTGAGGGAAAACATTTTACCACATTTTCTTTTGTTATTATAAAAAAAACAGAGGATTATTAAATTAAAGTTTGATTAATCTTGATTTTGATGGTAATAAAATAAGATTCATAATTATTAATTTATTTTACATGTATTTATCTATGTGAGAATATTTTCAAAGTGATAATTAACAAGAAAACCTCATAGAGAAAATCTTTGAACAATAATCTTTAAGGTTGATTGTATTCCTTGAGGGGGTGTTAGTTTGTGTTGGGGGTGTGATGTGAGTGGCAAATCTTTTTTATTTTATTTAGAAGGTTTTCAAAATTTTAAATAAAACTTTTTGTTAAATACTTTCTAAATTTGTGACGCCCCAAAACCCAGGGGTCCTGTTGACAACTTGTCAACCCGTGGAAGGCTCGTGGATGCCAAATAACCCAACACCACACCACCATGTCCCCTTTTTCGAGACCCGTGATTTAACGAAGGAATCGGATGGAGTCCTAACTATTGGGGGGGTGGCGTGGGGGTTGGTTTGTGTTGGGGGGTGTGATGTGAGTGGCAAATCTTTTTTATTTTATTTAGAAGGTTTTCAAAATTTTAAATAAAACTTTTTGTTAAATACTTTCTAAATTTGTGAGCGTCCGAAACCAGGGGTCACGGTAATGACTTGTCAACCCGTGGAAGACTCGTGGATGCCAAGTAACCCGACACCACACCACCATGTCCCCTTTTTTAGGACCCATGATTTAACGAAAATCGGATAGAGTCTCCTTTGTATGGAGAGCTCTACCCAAAATACAACCTGTACAACAAACCTGGTAACATGGCCCAATATAATACAATGACATCAGATTGATTATGAGTGAAAGTGGCCCTACTTGGGCTGCTCATCCACACTCTGAGAATATCTGAGGACTAATTACCGTAGACCTCAAGAGTTTAATTAGAACACACTTACAAATATTACAAATTAGAACAAGGTTGTTTCAAAGTATTTTTACAATTCTTTTTACATAAAATACAAGATAGAACTAGTTTGTTCCAAGCTTCTTTACAAAAAATTAATTACAAGCCACAACCCGACTTTATTCATAACTCATGTGGCCTCGAGTGAGCGTCGTCCACCTGCATACTCCTGTGCACGAAGGGGGTCCCTGGCAGGGTGAGCAATGCCAGTGGGAGTAAACTCCCTGGGGCTACTCCCTACCTAAGTGCACATGCAATGCCATGTTCACACAATCAAACATTTCAAGTAAAATGAAGTTTCTACTCTGGAATGCCTACATGCCATGAATGAAGTGTCCCTCACCATGCCTATAACAAGAGTCCTCACTGACTCCCTCACACATGCTTATGCCAAGTGTAAAAACTTGTCATTGGTGTTTCACCCAATGACCCTTTATCCAAAACAAAAGCTTTTTGTTTTTAAAACTCATTAGACATCCTCTGATAAACTGCTTTATTCAAAGCCATTGGACAATCTTCGATAAACAACTTTATTCAAAAGCATTGGACAGCCTCCGATAAACAGCTTTATTCAAAAGTATTGGATAGTCTCCGATAAACCTCTTTAATCAAAAGTATTGGACAGTCTCCGATAAAACGCTTTATTCAAAGCCATTAGACAGTCTCCGATAAATAGCTTTATTCAAAAGCATTGGGCGATCTCAATATTTACTTTAATCAAAAGCATTTGATAGTCTACGATAAACCACTTTAATCAAAAGCATTGAACAGTCTCCGACAAAATGCTTTATTCAAAGCCATTGGACAATCTCCGATAAACAGCTTTATTCAAAAGCATTAGACAGTCTCCGATAAACAGCTTTATTCAAAAGCATTTGACAGTCTTTGATAAACCACTTTAATCAAAAGCATTGGACAGTCTCCGATAAACCGCTTTAATCAAAAGCATTGGACAGTCTTCGATAAACCGCTTTATTCAAAAGCTATGAAATGCACCCATGAGACTCCGTAGGACGTAGTCCAAAGTACCGAGCTCACCACCCACTCACTAAGTATGATGAATGATTATGACCATGTATGCATACCCATTTAATGCAATGTCCCCATGCATATGAAATGTAATTATGCCATTATTACCTATACCATGTCCTTATATGATGAGTGCTATATGGACATTTTAAACCATGCATAATACCCATGCATCAATTGGACAATCATATCAATTAACATATAATTTCCAAATAAACCACACAATACATGTCAACATATTATACACACATATTGACATCTACAAGTCATCACCGATCAAAACGATGACTTACATTATACTCTAGGTTTTAATTGTGGCGCCATGTCACAAATAGCCTATAACCAAGCCATGCGTGGCCTTGTTTATACACAAACACATTACAAGCCAAACCATTAGAACACGCAATTTGACTTCACACAATTTCAACCAAGTATATCCTTAATTCAGCGATGATATCTTACGGGTCATATGCGATTGTGGCAAAAATGCGGACACAAATCATTAAACAACTAAGTTGTAGTAGTCACGGAAAATGGACCATAGCGAGTTATAGAGGTTCAATTTAGGTGATTCAAAAACTAACATCAAGTTCTCAGATAGAGGCTAAAATTTCCTTGATGGATACTGGTCCAAATTCTGTTTTTCCAACCAAAATCAGGTAAAAATACGGGCTGAGTAGGTTCGACCAAAACAGGGTAGCTTGTGGTAGTTCCGGAAAACAAACCATAACTTAGGTTATAGATGTCCAATTTAGGTGATTCAAAAGTCTAACATCAAGTTCTCAGATAGGGCTACAATTTTCTTGAAGGATACTAGTCCAAATTCTCCCTTTTTCTAACAAAAAATCAGCCCCAAAAACTGGACATCAAATAGGGTCAAAATAGGGCACTATTCCCATAACCCATTGTTTTGCCAATTAGCCCCATAAGGAAAAAATGGCCAAACAGCCCCTTAGGGCATTAAACTCAACCAAATAGCCCTTAAAATGGAAAAAACAAAGTAGGAAGAATCCGTACCTCTTGGAGCGTAGAAGAAACTCTAGGAAGTCCCATGGACACTTCCTAAAGTTAAATCCCCCATCAAAGACCATTCATCAATGGCTCCTAGATGAGATTGTAAGTGAGAGGTGGGTGTTACCTCGTTGGTGGTGAGCGGAAACTTCAAGATCCTATCATTCGCCCTTCATGTTTTAAAATAGTTTAAGTCAATCGGTTAATAAATCAATCAATCAAAACCCCCTAAATTTTACCTTAATCTCACATTCATTGGATATCAACCCCTAAGGATCATCTAGGAAATCACTCCCTGTGGACTCCCACAGTATTATAATGCTTGACAACATTAGTTCCTATGCTTGGGAATAATTTCAGCACATGAAATAGATGAAGCATTTTTGGCACCGTTGCCGGGGAGTGGCGAGCGCTCTAGTTGATCCAGAGAGAGCTAGTGATAATTTACAATTGCATTGCAAATATGGTATGTCTCTACCTTTTCTTTTTAATTCTTTTTGTAGATAATATAAGTGGATACCTGTCTAGTTGGGGTAATATTGGTGCATGTCGGTTTAGGCTTGTGACGAAACAGCAGGCTTATGAGATTATACCTGAGACATCTGAAGAGTCCACAGTAAGACGTTTGTTTCAAGAGAACCCTAAACCTTTAATGGAACATCCCGAGAATCAGCGAACACTTTTTAATCCAAATGACCAAGGGTTACCTGGTAACCCACAAAGACCTTATGAACCTCCACGACAAGGAGATGGTGTTGCACCTCCGACAACCCCGATGGCAGGAGGGGGAAATGTTAATTTTCAACAAAATCAATATCGAGCTCCCCCTGCCCCTTTACCCAATGTGGAAAGAACCCTTCAAGAGATCTTGCAACCTCAAAGAACCACAAAAAACTCATGTATTTGCCTACCTGAAGAGGCTAACCAATTCCTTACGAAGTAGGAGATGATTCATATTCTCCCTGTGTATCAAGGGGTCGATTTTGAGAACCCCTACTCATTCATGAGAGATTTTTGAGGATGTTTGCAGTGCTTTCCTTTCTACAGGATCGCTCCTCCATATAATTTGTATGGTTTTATTCTCATTCTATTTAAAGGAAAAGGCCAAAATATGGTTTCACTCGCTTGCTCCCAATTCAATTTTTACTTGGGAAGACATGCGAAATGAATTTCTGAATAAATTCTTCCCTCCTGCACGTACTAATGCACTCATGCGAGCAATCCAAAACTTTTTTGAAAAACAAGGTGAACCTTTTTCTATTGTATGGGAAAGATATTAGGACCTCCTCCACGCTCTCCCTCATCATGGTTTGGATGTTGGACAAATTGTTGCATATTTTCTGGGACTTGCAGATAGCAAGCAAATACATCCCAGTGATGTGTGCGGGAGTTCTATGAGAAAAGCGGGAAATTTGTGCAATTTTTGATACAATAGTAGAAAATGCTTTCGAACTTGGGAGACTAATACCTCCTAGATGCATAAGGGCATAGTACCTACGGGGAGAATACATCATAGAGAATACATCACTTAAGGGGGAGGAATACATCACTTAAGAGGCGTGGGGGTTGGTTTGTGTTGGGGGGTGTGATGTGAGTAAGCGAATCTTTTTTATTTTATTTAGAAGGTTTTCAAAATTTTTAAATAAAACTTTTTATTCATCTTTCATTTGTGACGTCCCAAAACCCAGGGGTCCTGTTGACAACTTGTCAACCCGTGGAAGACTCGTGGATGCCAAGTAACCCGACACCACACCACCATGTCCCCTTTTTTAGGACCCATGATTTAACGAAAATCGGATAGAGTCTCCTTTGTATGGAGAGCTCTACCCAAAATACAACCTGTACAACAAACACAGTAACATGGCTGATATAATACAATGACATCTTGGTCAATTATGAGTGAAAAGTGGCCTAGCAGGGCCTACTCATCCACCTTCACCGAGAATATACGAGGACTAATTCACAGTAGACCTCGAAGTTTAATTAGAACACACTTACAAATATTACAAATTAGAACAAGGTTGTTTCACAAAGTATTTTTACAATTCTTTTTACATAAAATACAAGATAGAACTGGATTTGTTCAAGCCTTTACAAAAAATTAATTACAAGCTGTGACTTTATTCCTGCTTTCATGTGGCCTCGAGTGAGCGTCGTCCACACGCCTCCACGTGCTGAAAGGGTCCCACAGCGGGGTGGCTTGATGCCCGAGTAGGTAAGCTCTCTGAGGCTGCTCCTACCTAAGTGCACATGCAATGCCATGTTCACACAATCAAACATTTCAAGTAAAATGAGTTTCTACTGGAATGCCCTATTACCATGAATGAAGTGTCATCACCATGCCTATAACATGAGTCCTCATGACTCCTCACACATGCTTATGCCAAGTGTAAAAACTTGTCATTGGTGTTTCACCCAATGACCCTTTATCTAAAACAAAAGCTTTTATTTTAAAACTCATTAGACATCCTCCGATAAACCGCTTTATTCAAAGCCATTGGGCCAATCTTACGATCGCAACTTTATTGAAAGCATTGGACAGCTCGATACTTGACTTTATTCAAAAAAGTATTGGATAGTCTAGATAAACCTCTTTTAATCAAAGTATTGGGCGATCTCCGATAAGCTTTATTCAAAGCCATTAGACAGTCTCAATAAATAGCTTTATTCAAAAGCATTGGACAGTCTCCGATAAACTGCTTTAATCAAAAGCATTTGATAGTCTACGATAAACCACTTTAATCAAAAGCATTGAACAGTCTCTGATAAAATGCTTTATTCAAAGCCATTGGACAATCTCTGATAAATAACTTTATTCAAAAGCATTAGACGAGTCGTCGCGGCTTTATTCAAAAAGCATTTGTGATCTTTGATAAACCACTTTAATCAAAAAGCATTGGACAGTCTCCAGATAAACGCTTTGTCAGCATTGGGCAGTCTTGATAAACCGCTTTATTCAAAAGCTATAGAAATGCGCAAGATGAGACTCGCGGGGGCTTGTGTGTCCAAAGTACCGAGCTCACCACCCACTCACTAAGTATGATGAATGATTATGACCATGTATGCATACCCATTTAATGCAATGTCCCCATGCATATGAAATGTAATTATGCCATTCCATGCCTATACCATGTCATATGCATGATGAGTGCTATATGGACATTTTAAACCATGCATAATACCCATGCATCATTTGGACAATCATATCAATTAACATACAATTTCCAAATAAACCACACAATACATGTCAACATATTATACACACATATATTGACATCTACAAGTCATCACGTCAATGATGACACATTATACTGCAGGGTTTAATTGTATCATGTCCACAAATAGCCTATAACCAAGCCATGCAATGACCTTGTTCATACACAAACACATTACAAGCCAAACCATTAGAACACACAATTTGACTTCCACACAATTTCAACCAAGTATATCACTTAATTCAAGCAATGATATACTACAGTCATATACCAATTGTGGCAAAAATCTGGACACAAATCATTAAACAACCTAAGTTGTAGTAGTCACGGAAAATGGACCATAACTTGAGTTATAGAGGTTCAATTTGGGTGATTCAAAAGCCTAACATCAAGTTCTCAGATAGAGCTAAAATTTCCTTGATGGATACTGGTCCAAATTCTCATTTTTTTCCAACCAAAAATCAGTCCCAAAAATCTGGACAGTAGGTTCGACCAAAACAGGGTAGCTTGTGGTAGTTCCGGAAAACAAACCATAACTTAGGTTATAGATGTCCAATTTAGGTGATTCAAAAGTCTAACATCAAGTTCTCAGATAGTTACAATTTCCTAGAAGGATACTAATCTAAATTCTCCCTTTTTCTAACAAAAAATCAGCCCAAACTGGACATCAATAGTAGGATTAAAAATAGGGCACTATTCATAACCATTGTTTGCCAATTAGCCCCATAAGGAGAAAAAATGGCCAAACAACCCTTAGGGCATTCAAACTAATAAACAGTATAAAATAGGAAAAAAACAAATAGAGGAAAGATTAAAGTATATAGGCAGTAGAAAACTCTGGGAAGTCCATGGACACTACAAAGTTCAATCCCTTCAAAGAGAACCATTCACCAGTAATCTGAGATGAGACCTTAAAGTGAGATGGGTGTTACCTCGTTGGTGGTGGCGGAAGCAGATCCTATCATTAGCCCTTCATGTTTAAAATAGTTTAAGTCAATCGGTTAATAAATCAATCGTCAAAACTGAGTTTTGCCAATCTCCATTAATTGGATATTCATTTCTGGGATCATCTAGGAAATCACTCCTGTGGACTCCCCCTGGTATTATAAATCATGACAACATTAGTTTCTAATAGCGAATAAATTTGTACCATGATGAATGGAAAACATTTGCAGCCTTAGCAGGAGGTGGCTGACGCTCTGGTGATCAGGAGAAAGCTAAGTAAGTAATTACAGTTGTTACAAAATATTGGTGTGTCTCTACCTTTTCTTTTAATTCTTTTTGTAGATAAGCCATAAATTGGATGCACAATCTGGTTGGGTAATATTGATTGTCGGTTTCAACGTGGCGGGCAGACCCCGTAAGATTCTCTTTCAGAATATCTGAAAAGTCCACGGTAAGGCGTTTGTTCGAGACTAATTCAATGAACATAATCGTCAGTAGAACACTGCCGTCCGAAGCATTGAAAGTTACAGTGACCGAGATATATGAACCTTCCACGACCTTGAGGAGGATGATTATTTTCAGTGAGCGATGGGAGGAGAGTAATTTTCCACTTAGTGTGTGGGCTCTGCCTTACGATATGTGGAAAAGAACCAGCCAAAGAATCTTGCGACCTCGAAAGAACCACAAAACTCTTGTTTCCACGAAGGGGCTGGCAAATTCATAAATTGGGAGATGATTCATATTCTCTATTGTATCAGAGATTGAATTTGCACGAGAACTACTCTGTGTGAAGTTTTGGGGATATTAGTGCTTTCCTTTCTCTGAGGATCGCTCCTCCATATAAATTTATATGGTTTTTATTCATTCATTGAGAAAACGAAATATGGTTTTACTGGCATACCAATTCATTTTACTTGGGAAGACATACGAAATGAATTTCTGAATAATTCTTCCTCATGTTACTGTCACTCGTAGAGCAATCAAGCTTTTGAAAGGCAAAGGTGACATTTTCTATTATGGGAAAGATATTAGGACCTCCCTCACGCTCTCCCTCATCATGGTTTGGATACTGGACAGTGTTACATATTACTCACCCAGGACTTGCCTGAATATGAAAAAATATCCAGTAGTGTGTCTGGGGAGTTCGCAGAGAAAAGCGCTAGGAGGCTGTGCAATTTTTTGATACAATAGTAGAAAATGCTCGAACTTGGGGAACTAATACCTCCACGAATCTTGCTAAAGGGCATAGTACACCTACGAGGGAGGAATACATCATAAGAGAGAATGATGACTGTAAGTAAAAATAGCCCCAATTTAACAGGGAAGTTAAGGCCGTCAGACTAGAGAGTGAATGAGGTGACTATTGCTTGGGTATCTGGTTCTTGTGGATCTAGGAGAGTGGAGGAACCATGCATCATTTGCGATGACCCTCGTTATGTGGCCCACACTAACATTCTAAGTGGGGCAATCTGAGGACAAATGACTAATGTGCCCAGTACCAAGGAGCCTTGATTCTCCATGCTGCGAAACTTATAATCCAGGTGGGGTGTAGTTAGAGGAATGAGGAGGCAAAAACCATTGCCAAATAGCAAGGCGAACCGAAACCAAGGTTTCTGAATTCGCCTCATTTCCGTCGAGATCATGGATTACTCTTCAGAATCTGTAAGTTGCCTCTTTACTCGAGGAATCAAGTAAACAACTTTACCAACCTCCTGCCAGTTTGGAGAACATTGTGAGCATGGTTTGTCAGGCTCGACCGATCCACCAACAACGAATTTGTTGCCTTAAATGATGTGAGATGCAGATATAAGTTGGCCCCTCTTACGAGAATTTTCCAGCAAGAAAAGGGAAACTCCTTCTTAGACCATCAAGCCCTCGAGGTCAAAATTGTGTTTGGAATCTCAAGTGTCTTGATGCCAACCTTTGAACATTGCAGGTTGTCACCGCCGAAGTGGAAAAATAATTGATAAAACCATTCAGCCCGAGGAATTGTCGAAGAAACAACAAAGATGTGCAAAATGAACCATTAAGGGATGATGGGTGTGCGACAAGCCTCATGTTCTGAGACGGAAGTTGTTGATGTTAGAGCGCGAAAAAGATAAAGCTTCCCACCATCACAACCATGCACACCTCTTGGTTTAGAGCCCCTAAAAGTGAGCAATCACTCTGAAATACATGAGGTGTTCAAATAGGTTAAGGTAAACATCCCTTGTTGGTACCATTAAGCAAATTCCGTCATATACCCAGTTTTTGAAAGACTTGTACCTTGTGAAAAAAGTTAGGTGTCAACAAGGGCGCATTCATGGTTGAGCAGTCCACCTCCTTGATTAGGGAACAGCTTTTACCCCAAAATACAAAGACCCGAAGCCTACCATTTCCATAGTGGTGGGAAATTTAAAAATGGGACATGCTCTAGTGGACAGGGCAAGTCTCAACTTGTTGCCATACTCGGTATGTTGAAGTTAGGGAGAGTTAGAGCGGGCTAATATCACCCTTGACTAGGCGTAGTAGTGTGAAAATTCCTAGAGGGGATAGTGAAGGATGTATTGTGTAGAGTAGGCGAGTTCTACTTTGCCATGGACTTTGTTGTTCTTGACACTCGACCTATGGTGAATCAAGGACTCAGTTCGGTGATTCTTATGCCCCATATACCATCATACAACAGTAGGGGAGGATAATGATATCTTTTTGGTAACATGGTATTAATTTGGTCTCTTGATGTTATCGAGGAGATAGGGGACGATGAGGACGTTTGTGAGAAATTAAATATGATAGAATGCATTTGTGCGGGACTATGTAAGATCATGTTTGTGTTGATCCTCTCAGAATCTGTATCTGTGAAGCCCCGAGTTGTGTGAGGAGGTAACCCGATGAGATTGGATTTCTGCTCATAATTGAGCATAGTAAGGTAGTGAGAGAGCAAATAGGTGGGCCTTGGATTTGGTGCCACCAATTGAGGATAGAGTATTACCTTCGAAAGAGAAACCACCTAAGCTTGAGTTGAAACCCTTGTGCGTACCGAAGTATTATTCTGGGGTAGAAGAAACTTTCAGTAAATATCACTCTCTTTGGGAGTCGGATCAAGAGAATAAACTTTTGGAGATATTGAGAACCCACAAAGCTAGCCATAGGATGGACAATTGCGATTTTAAGGTGCCCTTGATTTGCACACGAGGATTCGCTTGGAAGAGGATGTCAAGGCCTCTAGACCCAACCCTGACGGCGGCGATCCAGGTCATGAAAGAAGTTGTCAAGAAAGAGGTCTTAAAGAAGCTAGCTGATTATGAATTATTGTACCCCATTGTAGATAGCAAATTAGGTCAGTCTGACCTAAGTAGTTCTTAAGAAATCTGGGGTCTTATGGTAACAATGAACTGATGACTAATTCCATAAAGTTCACCTGATTGGAGGGTGTGCATAGACTATAGGAAACTTAATGTTGGCATTAGGAAAGATCATTTCCCTTTACTTTTTGTGGATCAAATGTTGGAGAGAGTTGCAGGGCATGAATTTTATTTATTTTTAGATAGTTTTTCAAGAGTGCATAGTAAATAGAGATAACCTAGAGATAAAAAAACTACATGTTTTACCCTTTTGGCACATTTGCACTGGAAAACCAGATCATATGACCACTGGGACTATTAGTGAGTGCATGATGGATTTTTAGTGATATAGATGAACCTCATTGGAATTTTCATGGATGAGTTTCTGTTTTTGGAGATTCTTATGAGGGATATGCGGAGAGGAATTTGAAGGGAAGTCTTGGAGAGATGTCGGAGGAGGGAAAGTTAGTCTTTGAATTGGGAAGTGTCACTTCATCGGTGACCTGAGAGTTGTGTTAGGACACATAGTCGAGAGAAGGAATAGAGGTAGATAAGCAAAGTTGGGTTGATATGAACTTACCCACCCCTAATTGTGTCAAGGATATACGGTCATTCTTAGGTCATGCAGGATTTTATAGGAGATTCATAAGAGATTTTAGTGCCATAACTCGTCCTTTGTGGAATTTGCTTGCCAAGGATGGCACCTTTGAATGGTCGCCGGCATGTGGCGCTGATGAGGCGAAAACTATGTTGAGTGTCACCTCTTATCATGCGATCTCTAATTGGGACCTTCACTTTTGAGATCATGTTATGGCCTTCGTGGTCTCTTATGAGAGGCATGTATTAGGGCAAAGGAAGATAAAAAGCATTTGTGATCTATTATGCGTGAAGACTCTAGATTCCACTCGATCGAATACCTGACCTTCTTGGAAAAAGGGTTTCTTGGATGTAGTCTTTTCCCTAGAAAAGTTCAAGTCTTACATTGTGGGGTCTCTTGTAACCATTTTCACTAATCATGCAGCGCTGAAGTACTTGTTCTACAGCGGGATACTAGCCTCGTTGTGGGTGGATCTACTGTGAGGAATTTAACCTAACCATTAAGGATAAGAAGGAAGTTGAGAATGTGGTGGTGACCACTGTCTACATTAGTTTCGGAACAGCTTTTGAAGATCTATCCACCAAGCGACATACTTTCCACGATGGCTTGACTTTTCTCTTGTCCACTTGCCCATGGTGGCAATAGATTATAGTAAATTGTCGTGATAGAACAAATTCCATCCCCAATGGACCTAAGCCAGGAAATTTTGGTGAACAGTAAAAATACTAACTGATGATCCTACTTGTTTAAATACTCTACGATGATTGTTGGCAGAGTGTGTATCCATGATGATCAAATTAGGGTACTCACCTTCTGTCGCGAGAAAGCTTGTGGAGGGCATTTCTCAGAGAAAAAATGATGGACAAAATGATGACGGTTTTATTGCTCTTTTAAAGGCTGGCGATTTTGCAAAACACGTGGTGCGACAATTAGGAGGGATCCTGAACGCGGTACTCTTATATTACTGGTATTAGTCTTGATTGTTGGGGTTTAGACTTCACGAGGCCTTTTCCCCCGTCATGTGGGTACCTTTACATTTTATTAGCAATTGATTATGTTTCTAAGTGGGTGGAGGCCATTCCAAAGAGAACTAATGACCACAAGGTTGTTTTGAAATTTTTGAAAGAACATATTTTTTCTCGCTTTGGGTGCCTCATGCAATCATTAGTGATGGGCTCCGGTTGGTAATCGACCCTTTGAAAATTTATTTAAAAAGTATGGGTCACACCTGAAAGTTTCCCTGACTTACCACCTGGAGACGATGGGTACCTTTGCATTTATTGGCAATTGATTATAAGTGGGTGGGGCCATTCGAGAACTAATGACCACAAGGTTGTTTTGAAATTTTAGAAAGAACATATTTTTTTTCTCGCTTTGGAATGCCTCATGCAATCATTAGTGATGGTGGGCTCCATTTTGGTAATCGACCCTTTGAAAATTTGTTAAAAAATTATGGAGTCACACACAAAGTTTCCACGACTTACCACCCACAGACCAATGGTCAAGTCGAACTAGCCAATAGGAATCTAGAAGCACATTTTGAAACGGTTGCCCCGAATCATAAGGATTGGCATTCAAGCCCCAGCTAACGGCAGCTCTTTGGGCTCTGTCACTTTTAAAACTATTCTTGGCATGTCTCCTTATGGGATGAATTTATGGAAAGAACATGTCATCTCTAATGGAAATGAGCCTACAGGCATATTGGCCATTAAAGCGTAATTTTGATTTGGCTTAGGCAGGTAAACAGAGACTGCTGCAGATGAACAAGCTTGATGAATGAGGGGCGTAGATAGTATGAGAGTTTGAGAATCTGAGGAAATTTAAAAGCTCTTCCATAACAAGGACATTATGGAAGACACAGACCTCACACCAAAAGTCTTCTTTGTGCGACTCTACTTGCATCTTTCCAAGTAAACTCCGTTCTAGATGGTACGGTTCCTTCATCGTCAAAGTCGTTCACCCGTATGGCGATGGAATTGAAGATAGAAAATGGGAAAATCTTTGAAGTGATGGTCAAAAACTAAAACATTCCCGGAGAACTTATTTGCTAGAGTAGTGAAGTTGGTAAACTCGCTCTACCGGAATGTTCCTTCAAAGTAGTGTGTCTCCACCCAAAGGTACTTGTTGGATACATAAAAGTGTGACAATTATATATAAGTTTTAAATACATATTTCATATTTTTCTTTCACTTTTATTGTAGTAGAATAGGTACTTTTGACCTTTCTCACATTTTTATCAGTATTACTGTTGTCTCTCGTGCACATTTCCGTAGCGATTTGATCCCGAACAAGCGTGGATCATCGTTGATGACTACAGAGCGGCTGACCGAGAGGCCCCGATAGTTCTAAAGTGAAAGCGTTGTGGAGCGTTGGTACCGTTACGCTGGCGGTATCGGTACCACATGTAGTGATGATCGATTAGGCGGTGGTGCGGTACCAAATATGGTAATGCGGCGCCCGATACGATGCAGTGCGCGGTACGGTACCAACATGCGATCTTTGTAGGATTTGGCGAATTTGAGTCTTGAGTGCGAGAACGCTTCGTCTTCGATCCGCCGAGATCACTAAGCGAGGATTGTATTTAAGCCCTTTAGAAGGCGGTGAGGGAGTTGGGATTCTAGGGTTTTGGCTCTAACCTTTGGAGTGTTTTCTCATATTTTTCTAGGGTTTCTGATAGATTAGCTGATTTTCTTCTAATTATGAGTTTTGAATGGCGCTAATCTTTAGGTTGGTTTTGAACTTTCCAGTGTTCATTGAGAGACTACTGTTTTTATATCTCGACCTTGCGGTGAAGTGTTAATTCTCAATTCCCATTTATTAGCAGTGTTCCAGCAATTATGAATTAATTCTGGCTTTGTGGAGTTCAGAAGCCTCCGTGATAGGGTTCTGGTGGAAACTCACCCCTTGAGGAGTAACGACCCTCGATCTGCATTGCTTGTTGGTTTGTATGATATTAAACGCGCAAAAGCTATATAAACTTTAGTTTGGCATCTTCTTGACAACGATGTGAATGGGGATCCTCCGCGAGAGCAGGGCGGCTTTTGGGCGGCAGGCCAGATGAGCTTTAGCCACGCCCGGGCCGGGTTAAAGGGCGGGGCGGGCGTCAGGCTCAATTTGGGGACCAGTGGCTGGGTGGGTGGAAGACCCGAGATCATGGGCTTTAGGCGCGGAAGCAGCCAGCTCTCGTCAGGAGAGGCCGCTGAAGAGGCGTCAGGCTCGGCCGAGAAGCTTGGCTTAGAGGCGCCAGAGGCCGATCAAAAAGTATCATTTGTGGCGTCTGTTTATGTAAAGCCACGCCTAAAAACCCCGATCCCTCCATGTAAGGTTTTTATTTAAATTGTGTTGAGTTAAATAAAAGTAAGCTTAAAAATAATTCAAAATAAAAATACACATCATTTTAAATTTTTATTAATCAAATATAATTATTTAGGAAATAGACTGAAAAGTTCATCATTCTGAAATAAGTATATCCCTGACTTGAGTTGGCACCTACTTATTTGTCGATCTGAACATGCTTTCATATAAGAAAATAAAAGCCTAATATACATTCGATAAAATATTTTAATCATTATTTTTACAGTGATGGGGAACTATCTTGATCCATTCATGCAGTATTTTTAAGTTCTTTGTATCGTACTAGTTGGCTTCGAACATGATCATACGATAATGACGGGTGAAGTTGGATAATATCATAATACACACTACAACTCTTTGTTGAAGTATCAAAATTTCAAAAAGAATCTAAGTAGAAAGGTCGCAATCATTTTTAATCATAATCATTTAATACATCAACATATCCCATGTTATTATTAGAATAGTGCATTTATTATAATTGTACTACTTTTTTTATATTTTGTAATATTTTTGGCAAAAGTTTATAAGTAGAGATTCCATCTAGTTGGTATGTCTAAACTTATGTTTTTTAACTATCATATTTACAATTTTTGACAATAAAATGATTCATGTTTGTAGAACAATTAATATTATATCAATATTCTAATTTTTTTAATGTGCTATCAACATTTGTCCATCTTTTACAATCAATTAAAATAATATTTTTAATGACGTCACGATGAAATAATTTTATGATCATCTTTATTTAAGGAAGAATATTTTTTAATCTTTGTATTACTACATCATTATTTGAAGCATTATCTAATGTTATTGTAAATATTTTATCTGGTACCTAATCTATAATTTCATCATTTATTAAAGTTGCTATATTTTACCATTATGGGTATTTATTGTTTTTCAATGGTATTCTTTATTTAACATCCATTCACTATCTATATAATGAACCGATAATACATAAAAAGCCTCTATGCATTAAAGATGTCCAAATATCAGATGTTAAACAAATTTTTCCTTCAAAATTTGCAAAATATTGTTTTAAATTTTCTCGTTCTGTTTGAAATTTTTTCATAATATCTCTTTTAACAGTATTTTCTGGGATGACTGCTGAATTGAGGATTAATCGATGTTTTGAATGGTTTTATTAATCATGTTTAAATGTATTAAAAGGTTGTTCGGCATTTCTTATTATATAATCAATCATTCCTTCACGATAAGCAGACTCATCATAAGAAACTGTGTTTAAATTTCCACATTCATCTACCTAATTGCATATAATTTCTAATATCTACATTATGCTTAGTTTTACATTGTTCATTGTGTCTTTTTAATGTTTAGATACCACTAAGAAGTTTGCCACAAATTTACATTTTGCTTTTATTTATTTTTATTATTTTCTAAAATTATTTCTATTCTATCAAAAAAATTCCATATAATTTGAACTAAGTTTTTGTAATGATGCATGGACTAGAAGAAGATGCACATACTATCATAATAAAATTATTAATAAATGTATACTAAAAAAATATTTTTATAAACAGTGTTTGACATTTTAAACACATTCATACTAACACTGAACCTAGGATATCTCATACTACCTTGCATTTTTGTTGCAAACACTTCCATTTACTAATGCGGAAATGAGGTCTGTAAATGCAAATAACATAAATTAATTATAAATATAATAATAGTTTTATATACTTTATAAGAGAAAATATTTTGTTGTAAAAATATAGACATACTATTATTTTGATTACTATTTTGCATCTTTATAATGAGTAATATTTTAGTGACTTTTCTTAAAAATACTTTGTTGTAAGAAAAATATTTCATATTATTGGCTTAGCTTGTCAAAAATTTTTAAAATATTAAAACCCCCTCTTATAGTTAATTTTTTTTTACATATTTGTATAATATTTTTATTTTTAGAATATATAAATTTTTTCTTTAAAAAAAAAAAAAAAAGGGGATGGGAGGGGGTAGTAACTTGGCAATTTGGGGAAAGGCTGCAGGGAGAGAGAAGGTGCGGCATTGTTATGAAGGAGAGGAGGGAGGGCAGCGGGTATACTAGCTTACGTCGGTTAGCCACTCTAAACCATGGTGCTGCTCTGGCCCATTTGACCCTCATCCCTGACCGTCCGTGAAGTGTGACGTGGTTGTGATGTAAAGCGGGTGGGTGATTTGCGAGCTTTAAAAAAAAATTAAATTAGGCGGTTGGTGTCAGCGGACTGTCGCCGACTGGCCAGGCGTGAGACTAACGATGGGTCGACGCCCGAACGCCCAGTTAGAGATCTACGTGTGAGCAGAGAGATTCTTGGTACACGTTGTGCGATCTCGGAAATGCAAACTAATAGTCGAAGCAGATCGTCGATCGAGAGTTTGATATCTTCAGTTGATATTTGTCTATATAAAAGCCTTTAAAGTTAAATCCCCATCAAAGACCATTCGTGATGGCTCTAGATGAGGCGTAAGTGAGAATTGGGTGTTACCTGCGTTGATGGTGACGAAACCTCAGGGATCATCATTAGCCCTTCGTTTTAAAATAGTTTAAGTCAATTGGTTAATTAATCAATCAATCAAAACCCCCCAGGTTTTACCTTAATCTCACATTCATTGGATAGCAACCCCTAAGGATCATGTAGGAAACCACTCCCACATGAAACGGCTGTAGACTCAGTATTATAATATACGACATGGTTCCTAAGCAGACTAATTTCAACACAAGGAAATGAGCGAAGCGTACTTGTTTTGCAAGAAACCTTAAATCATTTCTTTTATAGCTCTATGGGAAATGGGCTTGATAATTGTCAATGAATCAACAAGTCGAGCCCCAGAGCTAGAAGGAATGTAGTTTTCCACATGGTTGCATGGCTAAGGGGTGCTCTAGGACAGATTCCGCCATACTCTTGCATGGATTTCATGCGGCTGCGTGGCAACATGCTTCCACTACTTTGGCCTTTCTTGCTACTTCACTTCCCATAGCCATTTCTTGATCATCCAACTCCGAATTAGGTAAACTTAGGCTCTACAAAAAAACTACAGTCTTAGTACATTTATAACAAGTGGAAGCCATAAAGGGATCATCATAAACAGAAAATCAATAGACTTATTTGGCTTCTTGGCACTTTGATTATTTTAGCTAATTTTTGTTGAGCTTGGATGGGTACTAAACATGAGGCCCAGAGATTGGAGCCTTTAAAGCACTTATAGAACATCTTCGAAACAGTGGTAAACCACTTTCAGACAGATGAGATATGAGTGTTTGGACACCAACAATTTCTTACTTTAAACCATGATTATAGGAAAACATTTAATCCATGATGAATTACTTAGCGTAATCATAGAATCTGACAAATAGTTCACAGCAGGAAATTAACTAATAAATATTAAATCATTTGGAAAAGAAACAAAGTCTCACCTTACTTTTATCCATGATTTAGTTATGATCGTCACAAAAAAGGGACTTCTATAATTCAATCATACAAGCCAGTGTTCAATCTTTTTATTAATACTTTATTATTGTGGCGCTGGTCTTGGTTTCCTATGGGTTTGTGGTAATGCGTTTGCTTATGATATGATAAGATTTAGCGGCATGAAGGAGGTGATTAGGCCTCTGGCGGATGAATATTTCATTGTCATTCGGTGTGTAAGGTCCTCTTTTCATTCACAATCAACTATGGCTCGGTGTCGGGATAACCAGGTCCATCCACAATATCATGACTCTGACTCGATCAAATCTCCCAATTCATACTCGTATTTTGATGGGACGATCTCTATACACTTTGTTCCACACCAGTAACACTATGCCTGGCGGGTTCGTTACCAAGATTGTACTCGGTTTCACTCCTTGGTAAATTACGAGTTGGGGTATGTCGGTACACACACATATGAATGGTTATTTGATTATCAAAAATTGCGTACGATAGTAATAGATGGTGAAATGTGCATTCATCACATCGGGGCATGGTATCTTCTTTACTCTCATGCTTTGTGCTCTAACTGGGCGTAATATCGCCCTTCATTCAGAAGTGCGTCATTGTCTGGGTATGGTGTTACAACACTTTTCTTTAATCTTGAGGAAATAATGCCCTGGGTGACAGTGAAAGAACGTTACTTCGGATCAGTCTTTCTGTGGTAACGTTCAGATCCGCAGAACCAAACGGCTCAAATCCATTTCCGCCACTCTCCGCCCGTTTCTTCTGATGGAACGTGAAGATCAACATCGTACGAAACCACCTCATGACGCGCCGTGGCGGTATGAATTAGAGCAATCTTAATCCGCCGGTGGCCGGTTGTGGATGATTGAGCTTTGTGATTAACAGATATCATACTCTTAGCGATGACATGGTTGATCAGGACCTTTTCGCACGCGTATTCCTCTGCTCTGTCATTCTTTTCTTTCTTTACTCTTTTCTGTTTGAGGCACATGTCATTTATTTGCAGAAATATAACGGAAAAATCACCAGCGACATGGGGCGAATCGATCCAATTGAGATAATATTCGACTACGTATCTTCTCCTTGAGACACTAGTATCTCGGGAGCATACCTTTCCAGTAGAGTGAATTCTCTTTGACATTGGTCACATATATCTTTATTCAAATTATGAAATAAGTGTCATATTGTTCCAAATAGATCGAAGAACTATATTAACTGAACTCATCAGAAGAACTTCCATGTCACACTTTCAGGTGATTAGTTATATCTATTTAAACACCGGCCAGTAGCTTCTCTTGATGGTAAATGTACACTCAATATCTCTTATATTTGCATATGATGCATTTGCACCGACATTCGCCTCAGGTCTCTAAGGCAATTTTTCTACGCGGGTTATCATCATAACATAAATCTATGGAGTTGTTGCTTGCCATTAAACAGTGAGGCAGTTATAGACAACTACTGGTGGTTGTCTTTGCTCCTTGCGATCTGCCTAAGCTTCTCCTATTTGGAGGATCTCCATAGTTCCTTCCATTGTTGGTTCCTGTTGGTGTAGTGGTGGAGCATTCAATGCTTGCCAGCCTTCCACTTGCAGTTATGGAACGATCCATAGTTACTATTATTGGGAACTCGAACCATCCATACTTATCTTAAAGATTATGAATCCGATGGATCATGTATCCTTTATATACAATACGATGCATGTCAACAATTTGAAATCATTTACGACAATTTCAAAATCACTTTGTAGATTTACTAAACTGGGCAGCTCGATACCAATTAAAGTGCTTAGCGACCCCAGAGGCGGCTTCGACGGTTGGCGGATCAGAACCGCGAGGGCGTCAGGCGAAGCCATTAATCAAATCCTTTAGTTATGTTTTGTTAATTTTAGTTTTCAAAAATGAACTTTGAATCGACTGACGGATTGTGAATCGCCGAGGCGTTTACTGAGCATTTTCAATTATCTCTTCAAAAAACTGTTTTGTTATGTTCATTTTAAATTCTTTAATTGGAAGAACCTTATTTGGGCAATCGCCAAACATTCAAATTAAAGACTGCTGTTTACCATTTAACAAATGCATTTACAATAAAAAGTTGAGATTAATTGTTTTATAAATATGTCGAAAAATGAGTGAATGCATATAATGAGCATACTCACTTAATTCTTTCCATGACTCACGAGCTCCTGATCGCTGGTCTTGCTTCCACGCCTATCACTTTCAGTACACCGTTGATAAAAAACAATACATTGTATTTTTAATAACCAAAGTGTTCTATATTATTCCATTTAAGTTGAGTATATATATATATGAACATCAAAATAATGCCCTTTCATCATAATGTAATCATAAAGTAACCATACAATACACTTTCTCATCATGTTTGCTTTTGGTTTGTAGTTCACATATAACCTCAAAGAATAAACATTCACGTAGATTAAGGTTGGTAGAATGTCTTTGTTTATCTTGATGGCAATGTGGTTTCCATTGATATTATACATTTACATATGGCTATAGAAATACGACATTCATGACATATTAGGTTGGTAAATCCACATCCTGTTGTGTTGGTATGATGTGATTTACATTAAATTACAGTTACCTTCATGACAATTGGTGGGTGTGAGTGAATCAAATCGTATTTGGTCATTCAGTGACTATTATTATTTCGAATCAACTTACTTTTATCACGATAATTTCATATGGTTCAAATATTGGCACATATATATTTGACAAACATTTAGAACAACGACCATTGATCTATTTATATATATCTTATATATATTTCACAAATAGCATTAAATGTAGTCGTAATCACATTTTCAAATCCATATGCACTTTCGTAATAAAATTTCAAATTTATTTGGTATATTCTACGGAACATGTGTGAAATGGAATGAAGATTGAGTGAACAAACAATTATGGATTCATATACTTTCTGCCGATATCAATCCTAGAATTGGAGTTGTCATCCTCGCTACTTTTTAGTCAAAATATGATTCTTTATATAGTGGTTAAGCAAATAATCATACTAAGCGAATATTCGGCTTCTTAGAAGCGTTGAGAAAGTGCAATCACGTTTTTTTCACTTATTCTTATTCTTATTTGAACCCCATTATTCATTCTTGAGATTCCTATTCAATTTTCAATAGTTCTTGGCCAAATGTAAAAATGGGGTACATTTGAACTCTTTATTACCCGATACACCTTTGACCTATCTGGAATTACGGGTTACCTTTACAACTTTGTTGTCGGTACACCCTTGGCATGCGGAAGTGCAGTTACCTTTACATACTATCAGAAGGTAAATGACTGTCATAAGTGCACCTGGGGATTTTTCCCAATGTTGGTTTTGGCATTTTCTTTCTTTTCATCCATGATCTGCCAGTCAATCTATATCAAAATCCACCATGGAATCTACCCAACAATTTACAAAAGGTGGTTTAGGCTACCGATAAAAATCGATTTCGCCGTGTTAGAAGACTTTTTAGTAGAAATCTTAATGAAGTTTGGGTTTGTTTTTCTTTACCTTATCTATTCAAATCTCTCTTTCACTGTTGTTTGATCTTAGGAGGCAGGAGTGGGAGCAAAGCCACAATGATCTCTTGACCTGTTTTACCATTTTCTCCTTCCTTACTCCTCAGCAGGATTTGCTCTTCAAATGAGCCCTAAGACCACATTTTGGTCTTTTAAGCTACAAATTGTAGACATTGTTTGGGAATTCAGCATTTTCTATTCTATTTCATTTGCTCTTAAATCACTTATTCCTTATAAGGCCTTGTTTGGCCGCAATGAAATCAATTTTCCATTTTGACATTCTTTTTTAATTGCGTTCATCTCATTTATATTTATTTCTTATTATTTAAGCTATCATTAGCGCCAGATTATGTTTCATTCATTGCCTTTTTCTTGAGTTCTTTTAGGTTTAATCAACTTTCTCATTTTAGCATATAATATTAAATCATATGCTCACACTTTCAATTTACATTACATAATTTTTCAATTTATCAATTTTCCCGGAAAAACCCAAGTTTAACAAAAATAAATTACTTAAATATATATTAAAATTTACTATAAAAATTCTAGGGTATTTTTGGGCGTTCTATAATTAGATGACTGAAACATTTGATTAAGTTTACTAAGATTATACCAATACATTAACCTAAAAAAAATTTGTAATAAGTGAGAAATATATTATGCCCTATGAGCATTGAAAGATGTTTAGAGAGACATCAACAATTTCAACCATTTGTAATAAAGTGTCTTATTTTCATTTTTCATTGAACATATATTGAGAGACTATCTAATAGGTAGAATGGTTTTTAACGTGATTACCTAAATAGTGGCTCAAGGACATGATTTTTGTGTTGTTTTCCATCAGAGAAGTTATTATTTTGTCTCTATATATTAGGTAATCATTTGTTATTATTTACATTGTTAATTGTTACAAAATAAAAAATAAAATAAAATAAAGTTGTGATAGACTTTTAATATAAACCACCAATTTAAATTAGTTTTTTATTTCTGGGATTCATTTTAAATATTATTTATATTAATCCTTTTATATTTATCTAAATACATTTATTGAGATTTGAATACTGTATTTTAATGTTCTCTCTATATTTATATAATTCTTGCTTTTTAAATCATTGTAAAAAAGTAAAATCACATGAAATAAATGAAAAATGTTCTCTTCAAGCTATTTTTAAATAAAAACTGTTTTCCATTTTTGGTTCATAGTTATAATTTCCATTTTATTGTTTATGAGAACATAGGACTAAAAAAAAAACACTAAGTTATTAATGGGTTTCAAACTTTCTTTGAAATAAATTACAGAACAATTCCTTATAATGTTTTGTAAAATAAGGTTGATGTTATCTAAATTTGTTTGATATTTTTTTTATTATAAATTATTCTCAAAAGCAGTTTAAAGCAGAACCAAACAATTGTAATTTCTCTTTATAATAGTTTTTTTTTTTCATGTTGTGTATTATTTTTCAAACCAATTTTAAAAAGCTAAATGAAACAACTAAACATATTGTTATTCTTTATTTTTTAATAATCAAATGTGTTTTAAGTATTTAAATAAACATCTAGATTTTGACTCATTTAAATCTTTTATTCACGTGGACGTTGGGTAAACATCGACATTGAAGTGAGAATTTTTCACTCGGGATAGAACAATCGCATGTCCACATTTGACTTCTGATTTTTCTGATTAACCTTGTGCTATCGTGCTGGCATACCGCTAATTTCGATTTTCTAAAGCAACTCATGCAATCAATGCATATTAAACTAATTGATAGGTGCCTTCACTATTTCTTTCTTTTTCTTTTTCCCCAAATTTTTGTTTCCTTATCTTTTAATTTAGGGATCTCAGCGGTAGGCGACAGGCAATAGATCAGATCAGTCATGGATGGTTGGCGAACTCAAACACATTAGTGAATCAATAGGTGAGGCGGTATTATTTTTAAATGTGGCATTGAGCTTTATCTTTAGTAGGCGCAGTGGGATAATGAAGCGGACATTTCAGAGATAATAACCAAATCAGGCCAGAGTGAAGGCACAGGCCCAGTGACAATGGAGACTAGAGTGTGGAACCAAGTGGCGGGACTGTATTACATTCCACATTTGTTCTTCATGCACTCCCATGCTTTTTGTTAGAAAAAATTGAGTATATTACAAAAATAATATTAATGAAATACATGAAGAAATTCTAGCTGAGAGGTTTCGTATTTTAAAATTTTGACAAGCGGTTTCAAATAATAATAGAGTATTTTTTTCTTCTAAGTGTAAATAAATTTTTAATGAGAAAGTGTTTAAATAAATAATGTTTTGTAATATATAAGTATTTTCAAATAGTGATCAAATAATAGTATGATTCCTCATTTTTCAATAAAAATATATATAAAATATATAAACTATTATTTTTTGAAACAAAATATCATTATATTTATAATTAATTTATGTTAATTTGCGTTTTGATTGAGACCCTCAGTTGCATTATTAATGTGGGAGTGTTTTTAACAAAATCTGGGGTAAAGAGGAGAATATCTTTAGTTCAGGTGTTAGTATGGTAGGTGGTTTAAAATGTTGAGCAGTTGAACATAAAATATTTTTAGTATAATATTTTGACAATAGTTTCAATGGATAGTCAAATTGTAAATTCTTGAGTAGTGTCCATTGTTCAAACCGAAAAACTTGATTCAAATATCATGATTTTTTGATGAATGAAATAATTTGAAATGAAATAGTAAAATAAGTGTGGTGACAACTAACGTGGATCAAATTGGTATGAAATCATTAAAATATGATAAACAGTATAAGTAGTAAATAGTTAAGTCTATTGATTGGTGCAAAGATGAATCGTTCAAACACAATTTTTCTTATAGTGAGTGTAGCTTGTGGTGAAGATAGTGGATTCATGTCAAATTGATCAGGCCTTTTTAATATGACGGTGATTCATTGAAGGCAGATGAACATTAGTTAATCTTGATTGAGGGTTGAGTAAAATCTTATTAAGGGATCATTAATGAAAAATTCAGTGAGGCAGAAATTTAAAATAATATTTTGCAAATTTTGAGGAAAAATTTGTTTAACATCTAATATTTGGACATCTTTAATGCATAAAAGGCTTTTTATGTATTCTGCTCATTATATGAATAGTGAATGGATGTTAAATAAAAAGAATAATTTCATTTAAACAATAAATACTCCACATAATGGTAAAAATATAGCAACTTTAATAAATGATGAAATTATAGATTTAGGTATTCGTGATAAAATATTTCTGATAACATTAGATAGTAGCTGAAATAATGATGTACTTGTCTAAAGGAATTAAAAGATTTTGGCAAATAAAAGATGATCATGCAAAATTATTTCACGTATGTTATTTGTGCACATATTTCCAAATTTGATTGTAAAAAGATGGATTAAAACAAGTTGATAGCACATTAGAAAAATTAGAGACATTGCATATAATATTAATTGTTCCCAAGCAAAACATGAATTATTTTTGATTGAAGTGTAAATATGACGAAAAATATAAGTTTAGACATACCATTTAGATAGAGTCACACTTATAAGGCACTATGAAATATAAAAAGTAGTACAATTATCACGAATGCAATTATCTAATAATATTGATGTAGATGTTGATGTATTAAATGATTATGATTAGCGCATTGCGGACCTTCACGAGATCTTTTGAAAATTTTGATCTTGTAAATATTTTTTGTAGGTGTATTATGATATTATCGACTTCACGCCAATTCAGTATTGCATGATCGTATTCGAGAAAATTTGAACTATTAGGCGTCTGAAGAACTTAAAAATATCGAGGCGTGAGATGGATCAAGAGATGGTTACATCACGAGAAAATAATGATTAAAATATTTTATTGAAATGTATATTGTATTTTATTTTCTTATGATTGAAAAATCTGAATGATTGAGAAACGAATAAGTAGGTCTTGGCTGGTGAATATACTTATTTGTAGTGATGTAAACTTTTAAATACGTTTAAATGTAATTATATTTGATTAACCAAAATTTAAAATGATGTATTTTTATTTTGAATTATTTTTTTAAAGAACCTTTATTTAACTTTTGAATAAATTTAAATAAAACTACGTGGAGGGATTGGGCTTTTAGGCGGGCTTTTAAAGTGGGCTTTATGGTGGAGAAACTACGGGCGGGCTGTAGACGGGCTTTTAGACGGGCCTCTAGGCGGGCTACAAGCGAGCTTCAAGCCTTGGGCTTACAGGCGGGCGCTGAATGAGGCTTTTGGGGCGGAGGCTTACAGGCGGGCCTAAAGCCCATGATTGGGCACCTTAGTGGCCGGAGGCTTGAAATGGAAGCCGCGGCCGGCCCTCCCAGCTGGGCTGGGCGGGGCTTGGGCTCGGGGCACAGGGGCGAGCTGGCCGATGGTGGGCCGAGCCCAGAGCGGGCCTCAGACTCACGGGCTTTGGGATCTTATCTTTTATGCTTCTTCTATCTGGTTTAGTGATGGGGGCATGAAGTAGGCCTACATCTCGGCCTAGATAAAATAGGAAATCCAAGTCTAATGATAATTTTTATTATTATTAATTATTTATTTAATCATAATTTTTGGATTTATTTCCTTATTTATTTAATTCTACTTTTAGGATTTATTATTGGGTATTTTGTTGGTTCTAATAAATAGCACTTTATTTTATTATTTTGAAAGACTTGATATGATATTGAAAACTTTAAAACTCGTTCTATTAATTTTATTTGCTTTTTTTCAATTTTATTGTTTTTTATAACTGAGCTATGTCAATTTGGTATTAAGCACAATTTCGATTCAGTGATCATTTCGCGAGTTTTGATTTTCAACCAAAACCCACAGTCCCAGATTTTCAACCATCGCCGTCGCCATTGCTACTTGGAGTTCTTCGACCGTCGAACTTTACCATCACTTGCTGCCCGACACTCCATCCGTAATTCGTCACTGTCTATCCTCCTTTTTCTGCAAGTTTGGATTTTTCGGCTATCCCTTGCCGAAATCTGCTTTTTTGTTAAAGGAGTAACATCTACCAATCATATAAAACCCAGCGATCTCAAAGAGAATACCAAGCAACAGCAAAAGAGAACCAAGCACCACTGTCGCCCCTGGAGTAGCGAGTTCACCATCCCCGTAGCCTTTGAGGAAGTCAAACCTTGATTTGACTTACAAGTCCATAACTTTTTATAATACTCCATCCATCTATTACACATTGATGTAACAAATCCTTTTGATTTCAAGTCCTTTTGATTTATCCACACAAGTCTCTTTCTCGTGGATACGACGATACAGTCACGTCACTTTGCGGCTTTTCATGCCCTTAATTCCCGGCCGCCTTCTTGAATTTTAATTTAATTCTCCTACTCGCTACACAACAACGCCGGAAAACGACTTATGTATCAACTGTTCTTCGTTCCTGCATCTCTATATTTCCACAAAGCGTTGGCTCGGTCCGTGTTGTAACTAGCAGGAAGTGGAATCAAACACCGCACACTCTATCCAGTTGCCCTTATTAAAGAGTTGTATACTTTATTTAATTCCTTTGCCACCAAGCTAAGGAATCATAGGCGTCTTAAAAGTTTTTCAACGGGATACATTTTCTTTTACTTTGAAAACTCAGTTAATATTCATAATATTTAAGTATATTTTGTTTCATTGTTTTAGGTTCCAGTTTATTTATTAGATCATAAAGTATTATATATATATATATATATATATATATATATGTATATATATATATATATATATATATATATATATATATATACTTTACTCTCTGAATTATTCTTTCGTGACTCGTGCAGTTTGAGATATATAATCACTTTACATTTTTAGATTTGTGTTTGTTGCATTAGTATATAGTTTATAAATTTCCTTAATGAAATTTTAGATTCTATCTCAACATGTCAGTCACCAAAAATGATACTGTTAAACCTTCTTCTTCACCTAACACCAAAGATCAAACTAAGAGACTTAATAATTTTGACTTAAGACTACAAGTTTTATCTCAAGATCTAAATGATAGTCTAGTCTGTATTACTCATCATCATGATGCATATAAAGCACAATTAGATTCAATCACTGCATCGGTAAAGTAATTTAAATTCAATGTGTGGTCAATTGACTCACCGTTAATCTGCCTTAGAACAACAAACTCATGCAATGAATCGAAAAATAGATTTGCTTTTAAAACATTTGGGTAAACATGAGATAAGTGAAATTGTTGATGAAACTATTAGAAAACACATTGGGTCATCACACACTGGGGGTGTAAGTCCTTTTGGAAGTCCACATCAATCTGATGACTTCACAAATGGTTTGCATGACAATCTAGGTAAAATTAACTTGGGTAATAATTCAATTGCTCAACCTCACACGAGGTTACCTACAATAGGAGACCTTCAGTTCAACCTAGGTGATCGGTTTCAACCTACTAATGTCACCTTCCCATTAGATTACCAACCACCAAGGCAAAACTACCCACCAAATTATGCTTGAAGGAGAAGATGTCACTCCTCAGTGATACCAGCCTAGGGTTATTGGTAATTGGGGGTGAGGAAATCATGATGGAAGCGGGTTCGACTGACCTCGAGAGACATCCGCAAAAAAAGTCAAAGTTAGTGCTCTTGAATTTGATGGTAGAATGGATCCTAACGCTTTCTCTAATTGGTTAGTTGCTATTGAGGAATATTTTGATTGGTATGAAATGATTGATAGTGAACGGATTTGGTTTGCTAAAATGAAATTAACCAATTCAGTTAAGATGTGTTGCAAGACATGATTCGTCTAGGTGAACCACCCATCACCCAATGGGCTGTTATGAAAACAAAGTTGCAAGAAAAACACATTCCTCCTTCATATAAGAGTCAATTGTTTTCCAATGTGATTAATTTGAAACAAATGACTCTTAGTGTAGCTGAATATTATGCTAAATTTGAGAAAGGTAGGCTTAGGTATAGTGAGTTCCATGTTAAGGACCAATTTTCTATCTGCACTCATTTTGTTAATGGTCTCAAGTTCGACATTCAAAGGATGGTTGAATTGCATGCTCCACACAATGTAGAGGATGCATATAAAAAATTCTTAGAAGTCGAGAAGTTCAATAGACCCTCCTCTTTTGCACACATAGGTCAGTCTAAGTCACAGTCTATGTCATCAAACAGTAACACTAGGCCCAATCACATTAGGAGCCAAGGCTAGTAATTCATTGATGACATACGTGTTAATGAAGTTCCATAAGATTCTTTGAGTGTCGTGTTCCTTTAGATGGGAATTTGCTAGATGATTTTGTTGATATGGTGCTCGATGAGTTGCCTAGTGAATTACCACCTTTAAGAGACATCCAACATGCTATAGATTTAGTTCCAAGTTCTCAACTACCTAACCTTCCACATTATAGGATGAACCCTAAAGAGAGAGAGGAGTTGAATAGGCAAGTAGAAGGACTTTTCGAGAGAGGATTTGGTAGGCATAGCCTTAGTCCTTTGTCAGTGCTAGCTTTGTTGACACCTAAGAAAGATGGATCTTTGAGAATATGTATGGATAGTAGAGCCATCAATAAGATCACAATGAAATATAGATTTCCTATCCCTGAGGATATGTTGGATCTATTAGCTGGTTCTAGTATGTTCTCTAAGATAGATTTGCGTAGTGGTTATCATCAAATTCTTGTTAAGCTAGGAGATGAGTGGAAAAATGCATTTAAAACACAAGATGGTTTGCTTGAGTGGTTAGTCATGCCTTTTGGTTTGTTTAATACTGCTAGTATTTTCATGAGAGTTATGACCCATGTCCTGCAGCCTTTCATTGGTAAATTTCTAGTGGTCTACTTTGATGACATATTGATCTATAGTCAATCCAAAAAAGAGCATTTAGAACACCCTCAACAGGTTTTTCTCACTTTTCGAGAGGCCAAGCTTTATGTTAACCTTAAGAAGTGTTCTTTTATGCAACCACATGTGTTTTTCTTAGGCTTTATTGTGTTTGAACATGACATTTCAACTGATCCTGAAAAGGTTAAAGTTATTAGGGAGTGGCTTGAACCAGAATCTATCACTAAGACTCATAGTTTTCATGGTTTAGCTTTTTTTCTATAGGAGATTTAGCACTATTATGGCTCCTATCACAGAATGTTTAAAAAATGGGGAGTTTCAATGGTCTAATGCTTCTAGCCTGTCATTTAGAGAAATCAAGGTCAAAATGACTAAGACACTTGTTTTGAGATATCCTGATTTTACGAAAGTTTTTGAGGTTGCTTGTGATGCATCAAGTGTAGGTATTGGTGGTGTCTTGAGTCAAGAAAGTCACCCAATAGCTTTTTTCAGTGAAAAACTCAATATTCTACATATGGTAAAGAGTTTTATGCTATAGTGCAAAGTCTTCGTTTTTGGAGGTTTTATTTGTTGCCTACGAAATTTGTGTTGTTTTTTGACCACCAAGCTTTAAGATATTTAAACTCACAAAAGAAATTGAATGCTTGAAATGCTAAGTGGGTTGAATTTTTTAATGAATATTCTTTTGTGATTAATCATCGTCTTTGAGTATTGAAAATAGAGTCTGGCGATACACTAAGCGGGTCTTGTTACCTTATTGTATGAGTGCTCATGTCATTGGGTTTGATATATTGAAAGATGAGTCTGCATGTCCTGACTTTGGTATTATTTATGATGAGGTTAGTCATGGTAACCGTCATGAGTATGTTGACTTTTTTTTGTTAAAAATGGTTATTTGTTTAAAGTGACTAAATTGTGCATACCTCGGACATCCTTTAGAGATTTATTAATTCGGGAAATGCATGCAAGTGGTTTCGTTGGACATTTTGGGAGGGATAAAACTATTGCATTGGTTAAAGATAGATTTTATTGGCCTTCTCAAAGAAAGGATGTTGCTAGGATAGTTGCACAATGTAGAACATGTCAGTTAGCTAAGGCTAAGAAACAAAACATTGGCTTATATACTCCCTTACCTGTTCCTCATGAACCTTAAAGGATGTTAGTATGGACTTTGTTTTTGGATTGCCTAAGACTGCCAAAGGACATGATTCTATTTTGTTTGTTGTTGACAGGTTTTCTAAGATGACACATTTTATTCCATGTAACAAAACCAATGATGCTTCACATGTTGCTAAATTATTTTTTAGAGAAGTTGTTAAATTGCATGGTTTGCCTTCCACCATTGTATCTGATAGGGATGTGAAATTTGTCAGCTATTTTTGGAAAACTCTTCGAAAATTGTTTGACACTACTTTGAAATTTTCTTCTGCTTTTTATCCTCAAACTGATGGTCAAACTGAGGTTGTTAATCGTAGTTTGGGTGAAATGCTTAGGTGTTTGGTTGGGGTAAAACAAGGTGTTTAGGATTTAATTTTGTCAATAGCTGAGTTTTCTTATAACAATTTTATTAATCGTTCAATTGGTAAAAGTCATTTTCAAATTGTTAATGGCTACTCACTTCACACACCCATTGATCTTGTTCCTTTACCACCTCATATGCATGTGTTTGAACCTACAGAAAACTTTGCAAAACACATCCATGACTTCCATGCAGAGATTAAGCGAAAATTTTCTTTAAGTAATGAAGAGTATAAACTGGTTGCTGATGTGCATCGTAGATCTAAGGAATTTAATGTTGGTGAATACGTCATGGTTCACATTCATCTTGAAAGAATCCCAAAAACGTTTTCCAAAAAACTTTATGCAAGAGTCATGGGCCCTTATTCTATCATCGTAAACTGGGATCTAATGCATATATTCTTGATCTGCCTAATGACATGGATATTCGCCATATTTTCAATATAGAGGACTTGTGTTCGCCTTTTTCTATATAGACTAAAACCCCTCAAAATAACACAGCTAGTAGAGCCTTACAATTCTCTTATACCCATGTCACTTTGGATGATTTGGCTGATAAAATAAATTTCTATTAATGTTCAGGATAAAAAATATAAGGGTTCAGTCTATGACACTGCAAGTGCACAGGTCATACAAGTAGTAAATCTGAATGTAAGTCTAGGTATCATTCCCACGAGAGTTGATAGCGAGTGCGGTCGACTACTTGACTACCTAAAATTTCATATTATTTGAACTCGAAACTCATAGTGAAATTTTATCGAAACCATGAAATTAAAATCTATACTATTGAATATGTAAATTATAAACTAAACAAAGTAGATGACTAAAAATAAATTGTACATAAAAGAATGGATTGAATCAGTTTACTGTGAGAAAAAAACCATCAATGAAATACAATGGAACAGTCAATTCGGCACTATCTCCATTACTCTATATGTAGGGATCTGATTTTTGTCAAGATTTTCCTAATTATTGGAATTGGATCTCTCTAGTTTCAACGATTTAATATACTTGCTTCTCGAAGACAAGATCGAACCGGCTAAGTATTCCACATTTTCTTGCAAGATCGAATTATTTTTCTCTCAATACTTCACACCCATTCCTGACAGCGAACTTTAACTTCACCTTCTCGGAGTTTTAGCTAAGTTTCTACTACTTAATTAGTGGCTCATCCTTCGGATCTATGAAACATCCTTTCCTTGATTAGATCTAAGCTTTAACACGGGGATTGGAACCTATCCTTAGATTAAGGTGAACTCTCACGATGATTTATATTGTTAAATACACCCCTCCCGACTTCAATTATGAGCGAATAGAGTTTATCAAAATGAACTCTCAGGCTCGTGATTCATGGTATGAGTCGAACATACCCGAGAAAAAGTGCTTTCAACTCGGGAATCTCCGTCTGTGTCCGCATGAGGCATCACGGATATCGGAAGTAAGATACATTCCTCAGCGGTACCTAGAGTACTACTATTTGGAACTTATCCATTAAACGACACCGATTAAGTAAAAACTAAGCAGATTAATTCTCGCCAAATATGCGGGAAAGGCTTGTAACTAAATGTAAATCAAATCCAACTGAGCTGCGCTCTGATTACTGCATTGCGAATCAAGAAATGGAGTGCCGATAACGCACAACCACTGTAACTGCAATAAATCTGAAAAGAAATGAATTCCAGAAATTTGTCTAGATTTCCTTAAATTTCAGTAGTATGCCCGAAGAAAATATAACGAGAACTAATCCGGCTCTAATCGTCTCGCACGATTCGCTTGATTCAAATCGAGAAAATAAAACTAAAATAAAACTAAAATAAAATCTACTCTATAATATAGGGTTCCTCTTTAGCACCCTTTACGCAGGTAGTAGAAGGAGAAAAACTACTTTACTATTCGAAATCTCTTATTTATCTTGTCGAAAAGGAAAAGCTGGGTCGAATCCCAAAATACTCTAGGTGGAAATCCCGGATAAAAGCCCGACCAACTGTTCTATGTCGCGACCTCGAGTTGATGTCCGCGACCCATGAGTCCCTCTTGATGGCTCGCGATGGTCGCGACCTCTTCCTTTCAGAGTTACAGCTGTTTGTCTTTCAGCGAAGCTTTGATTAGTGGTCGCGGCGTCGGTTTGTCGTGACCTCTTATGCTCAGTGTTCCTTCAGTGTTGATGTCGCGACCTCGGGTTTAGGTTGCGACCGCGCTACGCTAATCGTAAGCGACTTCATGTTGTGACTTTGATTGGCAATTATGATGCATTTGGTGGTTTCTTGTCTTCATAACTTTCAATTTTATGTGGGCCTCGAGTTGATGTCGACATGAAAATGGAGACAATATAAAACTAGATTTGCAACCTCTTTTCTTTTGCAAAGACTTCTCTTGTGGCTTCATAGGCAGATTTGTTGTGACCTCAAAAGTTGATATCGACATCAATTCTTCTCTTGATTGTTTCCTTTAGCCTCGATCACCGCGTTTTTCTTTGTCACGACTTCCTTTTTTAGTCACGACTTCACTTGTTCACGTTTGATTTCTTCTTCAAAGCAATTTGTGGTATCGTGACTTAGAATTCTTTGGGCCAGGCTTCTTGTCGCGACTTAAATTCCTCGTTGTGACCTCCAGATTACTGCTGCCGGTGATTTCTTCGATTTTGCTAAATTTTGATTTTTTGTTGTATTTTCCTCTGAGTGAAATTTAGGTCAATTATCAACTTTTTCTGCCAAACAATTCAACAATTATTCTCATAATAAGCTCAGAAAAATGAATTAAAAAATCTAATGAGTTTGGACTCATCAAATTCCCCAAACTTAAAATTTTGCTTGTCCACTAAGCAAGAAGAAAGGATTATTTGTCCTCGAACAAATAAGCTTAGAAAAATTTAATGACATTTTTCGATTCATTTGCAGTCTTTCCCATTCCACCTTTTGAGCTTGGAATTAAGAGATACCAACATTATTTTAAATTTCAGTTTTGATGCAGAACAAGACATGAGTATCTTCTAACCTGAAAATTTCTTGATAAACTAATGTATTTAAACAGTTTATTTTACAAGTCTTGTTACGTATTGTGCAGGTCATCAATCCTTTCATCTTCATGTTGAATTTAGTTAACCTTACGCAGGAGTTTCTTAGACTATTTGTCAAAGTCCCATGAAGCATTTTTCATATTGATCTCCACTAATGTAGGTGAATTCAACCTTCAAAATCATTGGGGTCTTCGGGCTTGTAATGTTGGGCTTAGGTAGTGGGTGATATTGGAAAATTTTGGTTGAAAATTACCGATTTCCATCTTTTCTCCACACTTGTTGCCTCGACTTTCACCCCTTTTTCTTCTTTGTTCTTATTGATTCTCCTCGATCTGCTTTGATTCATCTTTTTGAATTCTTTTATGGAATTTCAATTTCCATATATAATTGGTCGACAGATTGCTTTGTTCTTCCTCCTTTGCTTTTATTCTTCGTTGGGAATAGTGCAATGTTTTGTCTTCTTAAGCTTTCTATTACTCTTAGAGAACTTTGGGCTAGCAACTCCCATATCAGTTAGCATTAGGGTACTAGGTGTTAAAACACCCCTACGAGCTAAATTGTTCAAGGGAAATAGGCCACAAGACAAAACTTATTCTTTATTTCACTAATTTTACGCTTCTTTACCTCTTGACTCCTTCATTGTCAAAATTTGGAAATATTGTTCCCCCGAACTAGTTTCTTTGCTTATACTAAACTTTTACGAGGCTAGGCTAGATAAATTGGGCTCTTTCTTTAACGGGTTTATTGTAAGGAAGGGAATTTCGATTTTTCGTTTCTTGTTTATTGAAGAAATAAGGCTTATTTGGCTCAAATCAAGGAACTAGAGAATATGCTTAAGCATATTTTGAGGGTAGGCTTAGAAAAGCTCAAGTTGCCAAGGATGGCCTCTATCATTTCTTGTTGGTTGTTTTCCTGGGTTTCGCCTCGATGATGTCAGGCAAGTTCTAGGACTATGGACTCTAAATCTGAATCTCCCCGAGGAAGATGTTCCTGAATTCTGTCAGTTTCATAAGTTTTGTTGGCCTAAGTGTATTATTTCTTCAAGACTTGTATTTATTTCTTTGTTTTACTTACATTATTTTAGCAGTATTTTGTTCCATCAGTGATAACCAATTTTCCAATTTTGCAAACTAAGCGAATTTAAATAAAGCAGGTATGCTCCTAATTTCGGTTTAATTATTCGAATACTGATTCTTCTCAATTCTGTTCTTGAGGAAGAACGAATTATTTATTGATTCCTAAACATAAAGAAAATGTACGAAACAAAAAATTTGGAAATATCATGAACGATCAATCAATTTGCATCTATTTATCCACAAACAGAATTTTCATTTCTTAGAGTGGCTTATCATCAAGCAAAAAAGAACACTTATAAAATGAGAAGTCAATCAAACAAGGGACATGTAAGATGAACCAAATCAGTTTCCATTAAAATTTTTGGGAATGTATATATTTATAACATGCTAAAACCTTCATTTTCCCTTTCTTCTCTTGTATTCCCTTTTAGGTATTATGTTTGGAGGGTCTACATCAAAAGCGAAAGCTGCTAGAACAAACTTAGGGAATTTTATTTCAGCTTTTGCTTTTAAAACGGGGAGATTCCTTTGCCCTTTGCGGATGTTTCATGCGATTTGCCTTTACGAATAAGCGTATCTTGCCTCTCCCTACTTGATTGGTTGATTTCCTTCGCCGAGGAGGGCCCATTCAAGCAGCTTGGATAAATTTTGGTTGATTAGGTCCATACTTTCCAACCATGTTTTCCTTCTATACACCTCATCAATCTCTAGCTTTGCTGATCTCTTTCTTTCATTATCTTCTCAAACTCTTTGAGCAGGTTCATATATGTGTTTGAACCCATCTATCTTTCTTAGCATGCTATTCTCCATTTCTTTCTCCTTACTTTTCATGATGTTGACAATTGACATCTCTTTTGAGGCTGATTATTGTAGAAAGCTTGCATTCATGTCTGCGTTACGCCCGTCATCTTCTCTTCTTGTCTTTTCAACTCTTCTTTGTGTTCTTCTCTTAATTCTCCAATTTTCTTTATTTGTTCTTTCCTTCATTGTAACCTCAGATTCTTCTCGATCAGCATTTATTTGTTCCATTTTAGTTCTCTTTCCTCCATTTCTTTCTTCATTGTTTTCAGCATTTCCATTATCTCAGCATTTCCTGCTATGCTCCTGGAGGTTTCTGCTTGAACTGGTACATGTTCCTATACTTCTGGAGATAAAGGATATGTTTGGCTTATCCTTAGAGGTTCTTCTTCTGCTTTTGGATTATCGCGCATGATTTCGTCGATCATTTTGTTTAGATTGTTGACTTCATCTTTGATTTGCTGCCATGATTGAAGGTTTATGGGGAGTGTGAACTTCTACGGTTCTAGGGTTTCAAGATTCTAAAAGATGGATGCGAGAAGCTTGGAAGGGTTAGGTTATTCATGATTCTTAAATTTGAATTGGAATATAAAGTTTGGTTTTAATGTCATGACAACATTTTGGGGTCGATACATTAATGACCAGGTCCTTAAATTAATGTTTTGATGACTTTTATTATTTTCAATGAATTGTGGTCATGACTTAAAAATTCCATGTCATGACCTAAAAATTTAGGTCACGACAGGGAAAATTGTTTTTCAACCTAAAAGTTGTTCTTTCCCTCCTTTATTTCAGTTGTGACCTCAATTTCATTGTCGACTTTCTTTTCCACTTCTTATTCTTCCATCCGGCCTCTTGGTTGCCACTTTTGAATTAATGTTGCTACCCAAAACAAAAACACTCAAATTCTCAGCAATTGCAAATTATTCAATTCCACTCAAAACAACTACAACTCAATTCATCTTCATTATGCAAAAATTCAACAAATTTCACTATGCATCATATTCAAAATTTAAGCACCCAAAACAAGATAAAAATTCCCCCAAACTTTCAATCATGCTATATCAAAGACAAATTTAAAAATTCAAATCAAGAAGAAAAAGAAAACTGCCCCTTTTTGGTCTTTTATCGCTGATTGAGTTTGATTCAATTCTCCTTTTGCACAATCTTCATAGTCCTGCAAAACTAAAATATATATATATATATATATATATATATATATATATATATATATATATATATATATATATATATATATATATATATATATATATATAATAAAATAAAATATTTACCTACTCTTTAATCAAAAATTGGTAAAATCCTGTGATAAAAAATTTATTAGAAATTTAAACACGAAATTTGTAAACTATAGCAAGAAAAATTAAAAATCAAAGCGAAGGTAGTTGCCTTCCGCAAGTTGCTCAATTTTAGTCTTTGAGATTTGGACTCTCTGCTTTGCCTTTTGTTACTGTTTCTTTTAATTTTCTTCGTTCGTAACTAAGGGTTTATCTTCCAATTCTTTCCCGAGATAATGCTTTAATCTTACCATTAACTTTGAACTCCTCATAGTTATTTGTTTCCTAGTGTCACTTGCCCAAATTGTATTGCTTGATACCCACTTTGTAAATAGATCGCTCCATTTGGACTTGACTTTCTGGAAAGAGTCTTAATCTGAGTTGAATAACAAGACTGATCTCACACATGAATTCCCTCCCTCAAAAATTAGTTGATCATGCCCATTTTTTGTTTTATCCTTGTAGATTACAGCCTTATCATAGGCTTCATTCCTCAGCTCTTCCAATTCATTTAAGCTGGGTAGCCTATCTTCTTTGGCAGCTTTAAAATCAAAAGATTTAGCTTCTTGATGGCCCACATGGCTTTATATTCTAGCTCGAGAGGTAGGTGACAAGGTTTTCAGACAAATTACGTATGGGGACATTCGATGGGAGTTTTAAAAGTAGTCTGTATATGCCGTAGTGCGTCGTCAAGCAGACCAATCTCTCTGCTTGGGCTTACAGTCTTTTCGAATTTTCTTTATTTCCTGTTGGAAATTTCGAAACGCCCATTTGTTTGAGGATGATAAGCCAAGCTCATAATGTGTTTGATACCATATCGCTCATGAGTTTGTCGAACACCTTAGTTGCAAAATAGCTTCCTCCATCACTAATTATAGTTCACGGGTGTCCCAATCTGCGAGAATATTTCTTTGTAAAAACCCCACATTTGTATTGTCATCATTCTTTAGACGTATTCTTTCTTACACATTTTGATACATAATCCACAACTAGGGAGTATGTATATATTTCCAAATAGTGGAAAAGGTCCCTTAAAATCCTTTATACATGAAACCATTTGCACCACGGGGATACCTTGGAGCATCTCATGCCTTTTGCTGATATTTCCTATTCTTTGACATTGATCACACAACTTTACCCATTCAAAACAGTCTTTAAAAATCGTAGGCCAGTAGAATCCTGATTGGAGAATTTTATGGGCTGTTTTATCTCCTGCAAAGTGTCCTCCATAAGGTGATGCATGACATTCTTTTAAAATCTTGCTTTGCTCACCTTCTGGTACACATCTCCTTATTATCAAATCAGCGCCTCTTTTAAACAATAATGGATCATCCCAGATGCTTAGTACTGCTAATCGAGTCCTTAGCTTTTTCTCTGTTGTTAAGTGAATTACGGTGGCATAATTCCCGCAGCTAAGAAGTTCATCCGGCGCCATGGTGATTGGGTGGCCGGCTAAAATAGCGCTCATACGGAAAATTTTCTGCTATTTCTCTTCCTTCTTCTTGTACGATGGTTCTCTACTCTTGTAGTGATCGGCTATCATTGTCACTTCCTTTTGTCTTTTATTTCTAAATCAAATTCACATAATAATAGCACCCACCTGATCGATCTTGGCTTTGCTTAACAACCGTATTAGATATTTAATTCTTTTGCATGATCAGTGTGTATAACAACATGGGACCCCAAAATGTATGGCCTGAACTTTTCACATCTGAAATCTGTGACAACATCTCCTTTTCGAGTGGTAAGTAATTTTCTTGTGTTTCATTAAAGGTTTTGCTAGCATAGTAGATGGCCTTGAACACTTTCATATTTACGTCGATACAACTCCCATTGCAAAATCAGCATCCCACACATGATTTCAAATTCTGTTCCAATCTGGTTTTGCCATGTGGAGCTTAATAGTGCGGATTTGATTTCTTCAAATGCTTTATGGCAGGATTCATCAAAACAGAACTTAGTATCTTTTTCGTGCATAGTGGTGCAGCAATTTTGAGAAGTCTCGATAAATCTTCTATAAAATCCGGCCCATGTCTAAGAAACTTCTGATTCCCTTATTTGTAGTGGGTGGCATTGGGTTTCTTATAATTGAAGCGTTGCAGTCTACCTGAAACCACACTCATCAAATCATGTGCCCCCAAAAACAATTCCTTTTATAACCATAAAATGGCATTTTTCCCGATTGAGCCGAGATTCTTGTCTTTACACCTTTGAATCTGTCCCAGGTTATGCGGGCATTGTTCAAAGCGGATCCATACATATAAAATCATCCATAGTGATCTCCTCTTCTTACGCTACAGATCGGAAAATATAGACATCATGCATCTTTGGAAGGTACCGGGGCATTACACAGACAAATGGCATTCTCCCCAAAGTAAAAGTACCAAATGAGCATGTAAAGTGGTTTTCTCTGATCTTCGGGTGCAATATAGCAATTTGGTTATATCAGGGTATCCATCGAAAACAAAAATGAGGTGTCACCTTGACCTATCGACATACGATCGATGAAAGCGGGAAGTGATCCTTTAGTTGCGATATTCAATTTTACGTAGTCGAAAATACACACCCTCCATCACATCCACGAGTTCTTGTGAATCAGTTCATTCTTTTCATTTTGATCACAGTGGAATCCACCTTTCTTGGGAACCACATCATGGGCTTACCCGAGAACTATCTAATAGCATATATAAAACACACATTTTAACCATTTGAACTTTTTTGGCAACTATTTAATCCTTTGGGTTGACCTCCTTTGATGCTCAATAGAAGTTTTGCATTATCTTCCGGTAATATTTTGTGCATACGAATGGGGTGATACCGCCGGATCTTGATGGACCGAGCACTTGCTTCCTTGTATTTCTCGAATTACGGCGGCTTACGTTTTTCGACTTAAGTCAATCTTGGTGATATGATAAGCGGTTTTCTCTTTTACGGTTATAAAACTCTCATATTTTTAAATGACTAGGCAATTCCTTCAATGTTAGCCCATACTTTCTAGTTTTCTGCTCATGAGTTTATTGTTGTTCTGGTACAGCTTACCTCATCTTGGTGATTTTCATTTTATCTTTAAATTTGTTTCCTTGTTAAACATAATTGAAGGCCCGATACTTCCTGATCAAAGCTCTCAAGGTACTGAAAATTCATCTCAATTTCATTGATAGAGTGTTGAATGATACAATCAGAATTCAATTCATCATTAAGAAGGCTATTGTTTCTTGTATACAGGTATGCGCCTCACGTAGGATGTTCAGACTCCCAGTAATAAAGCACCTTTGCTTCATCCCCAACTCGAGTGTCGGTTCACCTTTAAGTACATCTATCAGGCAGCTCCTGTTGTTAAGAAAGGCCTTCCCAGCAACAAAGGAACTTGGGTATCTTCCTCCATCTGCATGATAACAAAATCCATTGGGAAAATGAATTTCCCAACCTTGACAAGTACATCTTCTAGAATGCCTTCTAGTTGTGCCATTGATCTATCAGCCATCTGTAATGTAATTGCTGTTGGGGTAAGTTCCCCAAAACAAGTCTACGCACCAACGATAGAGGCGGCTAAATTTATACTTGCACGAGAATCACATAAAGCTTTCTTGAATTCGTATTTCCCTATGGACGGGGAATGAGTGGCTTGCCGGGTCTTTCATCTTTCTTTGGGAACCTGGCCCGGATAATGTACTTTGCGGTGTGATCAAGTGTATACACTCCTCAGCTATCTTTCTTTTCTTACTTAGTATCTCCTTCAGGAATTTTGCATAAAGAGGCATTTGGCTTATCACCTCTGCCGTGGGATATTTATTTCTATTTTTCTTGAAAATATCGAATTTAAAAGCTGTTATTCTCTTCTTGACTTCTGAAATCTCTGTGGGAATGGCATTGCAGGTGTATATGCTGGTACTCCTTCCTTCTTTTTCTGGTCATTACTTCCTTTCTGCTTTTTAATCTGGTTGTTCTTCTCTTCTTCATTTTCAGTCTCTTCTTTCTCTGCCTCAGTCTCTTCTTTCCCTTATGTCTTTTTGTTGCTGCTCAAATCCTTCCCACTTCTTAACTGAATTGCCATGCAGTCTTTTGGGTTCTTCTGAGTGACACTAGGGAATGTACCCTTGCTCTGATTTGGCATATTCAGGGCCAGTTGCCCTACTTGTGTCTCTAAATTTTTCAGCTAGGCACTAGCATTCTGAGAAATTTGTTTGAGTATCGGACTTGAAAAATTCAAGTCGGATAGTTTTGTTCATCAGTTGTAATAGCCTCTTATTATCCCCGTGAGCGCAACATCTGTTCTTGAATGGATTTAGGTTCTCTCGACCACGATATTCATTTCTGCCTTCAACTCCTTGGTGCTGCTCACTTTGGGACAGCCCAGTGGGCTGGCGATATCCTTATTGAGGATGTTGTCCACACGCAGGCGTGTAATGCCCCTCCACCATATGAGAAATTCTCATGGTTCCTCAGTGTTGGATTGTAGTGTGTGGGCAGGTTAGGATTTGGCTTGAAATGATAACTTCTTTTCTCGTTCACGTACTTAACCTCCTCAGCACCATAAGAATCTTCTTTTGTTGGCACGTCAGCACTTCTTCTCATAAGTTCTCTTTCGGCTGCTCTGTTCATGAAGCGGTGTAAATCTTCTCTTGTTTGTTGATGAGTGCACAAAACACTCATCTTACACTTTCGCGTCAGTTCGTCATTTTCACATTTATTTTATAATAATTTTATAGTTTTGTGGCTAAGATCACGGTTTTTTGTGTGCGGTGTGGATTCTGGGTTCATTCAGGCGTAAGAGCGGCTTTTGGAAGTTTTGGAACAATGAGGAAGCGAGGCAAAGAGTGGCTGTCGCGTCGCGGCGTCACCGTCGCGATCACCCACGTCGCCATGTCACCACGTCGCGACGTCACCACGTCGTGACGTCAGCTCGAAAATCTGCACCTAATCATTTAAAGTACGAATGGCTCAGAAATTAGGGTATCGGGAGACGTACGAGGAAAGACACGGAATTCCAGAGCAGATCGACAGAGACTTGGAGGAAGTGCTCGGGATTTGGACGGTTTCTCATAGTTAGATATTATTTTTGGATAATATGATGATGTTTTTAATACGAGACAATTTGATCTTTTCTCTGATGATGTTCTAGATCTCTTTACAGGGTTACATCAAACTTTGTCACACTCTGATAGTTAAAGTTTGATCTTTCATGTTATTCGGTTGTTATTGATTTGTCACATCTACTCTACTGCATTTCAATTATATGATAATGTCGGCCAATGTTAGCATAATCGCCTTTGGAAGTCCAGAGATTCGAGAGATGGGGGGGTATTCGAGGATGCGGGTAGAGTAGCCTTTAGCCGATTCGGTTAATAGAGATATTCCAGAACACAGGAAGGTGGCATTTGGGGTTAAGACCTTTAAGCATTTCGAATGCAGTCGAGATAGAGATATACCGATTCTATTCACGAGATAGGCGGATATACCTCGAGAGGAAGATCTCGTAGGCAAGATCACCTCGTCATTGACATATTACAGATATATTGAATAACAATATCTTTAGAAAATAATCCATTGAGCGTGATATGGGAGATTTAACCCTAAGTGACATTAATTCACTGAATCAATGGCTTAGTTGTAGTTTCCTTGTTAAATTTTACCCTAGAATCATTTATTCGGATATTATCGAAGCGGAACCTCATGATCGATTCATTTCACGTGGATTGATATCCGTCACGTTAAGTACAACATATTACTTAGGACTCTGGCGTGCACTTGCGCACATAGGCATTCATTTTACACACGCGTTTCGGCTGCCGAGTTTTGGCGCCGTTGCGAGAAAGGTTTAATTGATATAGAAAGTGAGCACGCGGTCGTATGCAGATTTTTCGTTACTTTTGTTATTTTTACAAGTGCTGGTAATTTGGTTTTGTTAGTTCGTTGTGTTATTGCAGTCTACGAGGTTTCGGTGAGTACATCGCGACTGACAAAATCGAGATGTCAACACTGTGTGATCACTGAGCGAAAGACTTACGCGCAGTTGCTTGTAGAAGCGAAGCGAGAACATATTAGAATTCCAGTAGTCATGGAAAACCGCGAAGCAAGATTTTGGCGTTGAACAAAGCGAACCACGAGAAATGAAATGGGAATCGGAAGGAATCAAGCACCCGAGCCGTTTGCTCCTGACGGGGCGATCCTTACATGCTGTGCAGATGAGTTCGTTTACCGCAAGCGGTTATTCGGGCAGCGTCAGGCGGCCCTGGATTAATGAGCAATTTCGAATTGAAGTGATCCGTCTGGTCTTGGTGGAACATCTTGTTCCATGGACTACCCATGAGAATCGAACATGCATTTATTGCTTCCTCGAGTTTGCGTGCCATCAGAAATCTGTGGAGTTCTTGTGAAGAAGCTCTAAGATTCTGGTTGTTTCCCACTTTCACTTGGGATAGAGCTGAGCATTGGCTAACGATCGACCACGGATTCCATTTACTACATGGAACGATTTGGTACAAAAGTTTCTGACCAAGTTCTTTCCACCTTCAAAAATTGCACAACTTGTAGAAAGAGATCCAATACGTTTGGTCGACTAGAGGGGAGAACTGGCGGAGGCATGGGACGGGTTTCATGGTGTGCGGAAGTGTCCTCCTGCCATTGGCAGGATGGATCTGAGTCCACACCTTCTGATAGTGCGAGAAATGCAACCCGAACAATGATAGATGCCTCATTTGGAGGGTACTAATGAAGAAAACCACGAGACCCGAGCCTGAGATCTTGGAAGGCAGCTGCCGGCTTGACACAAATCGGTGGCTTTAGAGAAGGCTACACCCAGTGAGTGCGGTAAGTGGGCACAGGATAATGAGGTCACTTATGACACAGTGAATCATGTGGCACAAACTAACTAGCGGTTGAATAGACAGCAGGAGCAGCGAACGCCATACAAACTAATCCATGGGAGTTGTGAATTTTGTGGAGGGACGACACGACGGCGCGGAATGTCGGTCGGTAAACCACTACCGGTAGAAAGCGAGGCCCCCGGTACGTGTCGAGTTTCAATCGGGAATCAATCCATAGCCAAGAATGAAGTATAGAGTAATTTACTAGAATCGGAATCGAGACGAGGTAGGCGTAACAATCGAGAACCCGAGAATAATCAAAACAACCCGAGGGTATGGATGTTGAGCAATCGAGAACAATCTGTGATGAGCCGAGGCCCCAGTGAAACACACTGCGAGAAGAAGTTGGATTTAAAAGCTAGCTCTTGCATAGATGTGCTTCTCATTAAAACTTATGAATGAGACTAAAGCAAACATGCATCCAGCAAACAGCAGTTGAACAATCAAGCGACACGGTATGAAGTTTGAGAACCTGAAATGGAGCAACGAGAATGGCAGACTGTGACGGAAGGCCCGACCGGGATCGCTGCAGAGCAGCTCGAAAAGTAAACCCCAGGCAGACGGAATGGAGCATGTCAAGCGATTCTGAGAAGTATGGTAAAGACTTGGAGACCGAAGAGAAACCCTCAACTACGAGAGAGGTAGGGCGGAGAATGTAATCGGCATAGTCGAATTGATGATACAAATAAAGACGGCCCGAGGAGAAGCAGTCGCCGGAAACTCTATTGGAAAGCGAAGGCCCGGCCATACGGTTCCTTACCTGGCGTCTCGAAACATAAATTGGATAAGCAATTCACTAAATTCATGGATGTTTCAAAAAATTTGCACATAAATCCATTTCGCGTGCCACTAGAGCAAATGCCTAGTTATATAAAATTCATGAAAGGCGTCTTGTCTCGAGGAAGAGAAGATTAGGCGACTTGAGGCGGTGAATAGCAGGGGAATGCGGTGCCGTCAGCCGGAGGAAGCTGCGAGCTCAGGATCGAGGCCGGTTTCACTATCCGGAGTGCACGATTGGAATGCTATTTTTGAGAGGCGCTATGCGATTTGGGTGCTGACATTAATCTTGCCCTTATCCATTTTAAGCGTTTGGGATTAGGGAGAAGCTTCTTGCATTTACGGTTACTCTTCAGCTTCGCGGACGGATCTTTGAAACATCAGGAGGATAATAGAAGATGTCCTAGTTAAGATCGACAGTTTATCTTTCCGGCTATATTTCATTGTTTTAGACATGGAGGAAGATAAGAATAAGACAATCATGGATTGTTCTGCTGAGATGATTGATGTCTGTTTGAAATGGCGAAGTACAGAAGAGAAGGAAGTAAAAAAGTTCAACGTATTCGAAGCGGAGTTAGACACCCGACGAGAAAGTGATACTTGCTTTATGGTAGACACTTAGTAAAATTTATAGTGTCCTAACCAAATTGGTCTTCTTGACCCTTTAGAGACTAACTGTGAGGAGATAGTCGAGAACACAGTGTGGCGGAAGAATATATTAAATGGATGGACTCTTTCGGACACAATGAAGGCGGAAGTACTTGAACCTGCGGGCGGGGGAAGAGGTTAAAGCATGGTCATCGATTGAAGCTGACCACCCCCAGATGGAGCAAAACCTCTACCTAGTCATTTTGAAGTATGCATACCTTGGGATTAGAATCCATTTGCAGTGATTATCTCGGCCTCTTTGACTACACTAGAGGAAGAGAGAAATTTATTGAGGTCCTTCGAGATCCTGAGCATGCACTTTCGGATGGTCTCTAGGCGAGTCTAAAAGGATTCGTCCTTACATGTGCATGCATCGTATTTTACTAGAAGATGGACATAAACTAGCCTTCGGTGGAAGCGCAACGGAGGTTAAGCGACGATGAAGGAGTAGTCGGGAAGAGGTTTTAAAATGGCTGAACTTTGGGGTGATTTACCCCATTTCGGGCGGTGCATGGATCAGCCGGTTCAGGTGGTAGAAGAAGGAGGAACAAGCGTCATCAGAGCTTGAAAACAACATCTTCTTGCCATCGAAACGATTCTGGGTGGAGAATTTGTATTGATTACGGAAGATTTGAACAAGGCCGCTTTCGAAAGATCACTTTCCATTCTTAGTTTCTTCGATCGGATGCTCGTCGATTATTTGGTTATGAATACTATTGCTTTCTAGACGGATACTCCGGTTACAATCAAATTGCCATAGCTCCTGAAGATCAGGAGAAGACAACATTCACTTGTCCTTATGAGTACATTCGCGTCGGCGGATGCCCACTGGGTAGTTTGTGCAATGCCTGCCGGGTACCTTTCGCGATGCATGATGGCATATTCTCAGAGCATAGTGGAAAACGATTGAAAATCTTCATGGGATTCGGTAATAGGAAATTCATTTGACAATTGTCTAAAAAATTTAGAGAGAAATTTTATCTTTGGCAAGATGTGAAGAGACCAATTTAGTACTCAATTGGGAAAGTGCCATTTCATGGTACGAAAGGTGTGTCACGGACATCGGATCTCGCGAGGGAATAGAGGTAGATAAGGAGAAGGTGAAGCAATTGAAAAGTTGCCTCCACCCTCTTCGGTAAAGGGATTGGCAGTTTTCTAGGACCGCATTTGGATTTTATGGGCGGTTCATCAAGTTTCTCACCAGTTGCAAACCCTTATCTAACCTTCTAGTCCGAGAATCCCATTTGAGTTTGAAGTCCCCGATGTTTGCATCGTTCTCGGTGTTGAAGGACAAGTTGATCTACGCTCCCTATTGTTGTGGCACCCAGTTGGTCATTACCCTTTGAACTTATGTGTAGCGCCCGGTGACCGCGGTGGGGGCGGTACTAGGGCGAAATGGGAGAAAATTTTCCAAGTGATCTACTATGCTAGTAGAACCTGAATGATGCTGATTTGAATTGTACCCTTTAGAGAAAGAACATTTAGCTCTGTGTTTTTTGCTTTACGACAAATTTAGGCCATATTTGATTGGCCTTAGTCGTGGTGCATATCGCGATCATTCGGCTATTAAGTATGATGACCAAGAAAGATGCCAAACCCAGATTGATTCGGTGGAGTCCTATTGTTCTGAAGAGTCGAGTAATCGGGAATGAGGGCCTTTGAAATCTAGTAGTGACAATCTTCGCGTTGGAGGCGGAGATGATATTCCGTTGAATGGCGAATTTCAGGACGAAGCGTGAGGACAAGAAGGCAGTTCCCTGGTTTGCAGATTATGTGAACTATTTGGTGGCAGTGAGTCGGGTTTAACTATCGAGGAAGAGGAAGAGGTTTTCGCACACCTTAAATACTCTGTGGGAAGAGCCAATTCTTCACGAGACCTTTGTCTTTGTCGAGGTGATAAGGAGATGTGCCCGAAGATGAAATGCATAGTATCGAACCATTGTCACACTCTACCGTGTGGTGGACACTTTGGTGGCCAGAGATCAGCAGACAAGGTTCTACAATCGGGTTTTTATTGGCCTTCCTTATTTAAAGATGCTCACCAATTCGTTTCCACTTGTGACAAATGTCAACGAATGGGAGCATCTACACAGAAAGGGCGAGCCACCGCCATCCCATCTTGGAGAGTAGAGTTATTTGATTTATAGGGGATCGATTTCATGGGACCATTTCTGCATCGTACAACAACTTGTACATTTTGTTGGCGGTATTATGTCTGAAGTGGGTGGAAGCAATTCCTGCATGTAATGATGCAGGTTGTAGCTCACTTCTGCGCGGCAATATATTCTCACGTTTTGGAACTCCTCGGGCTTTTTAATCACGGATAATGGTAGCATTTACGCAATAAGTATTGATAAGGTGTTGCAAAGTATAGGAGTACGCCGCCGTACATCTCTTGCATATCACCCACGTCGAAGCAGGCGGCGAGGTATCGGCCGCGGAAATCGAGTACACATTCTCGAGAAGGCGATTCAGCGGCTCGGGAAGGATTGGTCTAAGATGAAGCGATCGCGCTGCAGAGCCTCCATACCGCATTTAAAACTCCTTTGGGCATGTCTCCGTTGAGACTCGTGTATGGTAAAGCTTGTCATCTTCCAGTGGAATTGGAGCATCGAGCTATTGGACCCTTTCGTGACTAAACATGGGCGTTATTTAGGTGAAAGCGACTACTCATTTCGGTGAAGTTTAGATGAGTTCAGAAAGCGAAGCATATAAAACTCGCATCTATAAGGAAAAGACTAAAGCAGTACGACAAACACATCACTAGAAAGGAGTTCACGGCGGATGACAAGTCCTTCTATTCAATTCGATTAAAGAAGCTTTTTCGGGAAATTGGAAGTCTCGTGGTCAGAGACTCACCGAGTGACAAAGGTCTTTTCACATGGTGGGGCGAGAAGTTTCACATCTGAGAAGGCACATTCACGATCGCCACCCAACGCTTGAAGGCTTGGAGTACTATGGAGGCGAGTTTCTTCACGAACAAAGAAAATCATTCCTTTAATGATGAGGCGAGTGGCAGTCATCACTCACATGGTTTGGGTTCTGAACACATTGAGATTGATTCGTCAGGCTAACGACATTAAACATAGCGCTTCTTGGGAGGCAACCCAAGTGTTCTTAAACTTTCCCTTTTGTTTGGCTCCAAGTTCTATTGTTTATTTTCTGCGATTTTAGGTTTCTGGCTTTATTTGTGATTGGTATTTCGGTTTGTTTGTTACTTCCGGATCGCGGCGGATGCAGGTCGGGAGGATTCGTTCGACTACGCATTACGGCTCATGATCCTGAGTGCGAGAGAGGGTTCATGTTCATAGATCTTCTTCAATATGCTTTCGAATTTTTTCCTACGTCACGCGGCCGCGGCGTGTATTTTGCGTCAGCGGCGTCGGTAACACCCCTCGTCCGTCCGCGGCGTGTATTTTCCGCGTCAGCGACGTCGATTATGCCCCTCTGTCGGTCGCGGCGTGTGTTTCCGCGTCGCGGCGTCCAAGTAATACCCTACGTCGCATTGCGGCGTGTGTTTCTGTCGCGGCGTCAGTATACACCCCTGTCCGCGTCGCGGCGTGGATTTGCACAAGCCTGCATTCGCGTCGTCATCCTCCGTCGGCGGCGTTGCCTGAGTGAAACTCTACGTCGCGTGCGGCGTGACCATGCCGTCGCGGCGTCACCTGTTTTTAAGCCCCGAGATCAATTCATTTTGGCTCTTCACCTCACACCCCAAATCGAAGCCTAGGTACATCACGAGCACCAGCCCTCACCGGACCTGTCGGAGCCTTTGTTCCACATTGGTGGGGTCGACATTCTCCGACCCCCATTGTGCTCTACGGAGCCCACCCTCTTCCCACAGTTCAGGGTCATTGTGGCATTTCCACTATGCTCGGTTCTGGCCCAATGAATTAAATTACAGGTACCTTTGGCATCGGAGTGGTTCGTGGGCTTATAAATGTTCATTAGAGTATTTTGGAGTCCCCAAGTAGGGTCAGGTCTTGAGTTAGGAATTTGAGTCTTGAGTCTTAGTTAGTTTTTCTAGCACATTAGGTGTTTGTGTTTTTGTCCAAGTCAGTAGGTGCCCACTTTGGGGCCACTACCACGTGTTCTAGGTCAATATGCGGCAAGGCGAAGTTGCACCTTGAGTCGGCCAGGCGGGGTCAGACTCCGCGTTGATGCCTCGCGATTTGCAAATATGAGTCTTGCGCCCAGGCGGTTGGCACCATTTGCAAAACCTTCGTTCATTAAAGAGAGAAGGGTTTCATCACCCCAATGATTTCTTAGAAAACTATGAGGCTAAAGGGTGGGTGCTTTATGCCAATCCCTCGTCCGACGGCTGATAAGTGTCTGAGAATTTTACCTTGACCTCGCTTCCCATTATCTCGAAATTCCGGGTGCGGGGCGTATTGGTCGACTTGAGTGCGGAGTCGATCAATAGCTTTTATAGTTTAGAGCATGTGGCGGGGGCCTTTAGCCAAACTCGTGAGCACCACGACTACCCTGAGGTCATCAGCGCATATTGACCAAGGCGGGGTGAGTGGAGGATCGATAGTGCCGGGCCGCAGCGATGGAATTTTAAGGCGAGCATTTGGCCTTCATTCCCCAGGTTTGGCATCACTTCATCGCCGGCGTCTTATCCAGAGCTGACGAATGTGTGTGGATGAACGACCAGCGTGCCACCGCCAACCGCCATTATCGGGATATACCATTCGATGTGGGGGCGAGGTTATAGAGGATCACGATCCCCTCCATGCTTAAGGGCCTTGAAAATGAACTAAGGGCACCGCACCTCTACAGTCTTTGGCTTGTCCCCAGAGCAAGCAGGTGCTATCTTGACGACAATGAGGCTGGCTTCATCAGATTAAGGCCATATCGGTTCGCGGGACACACACAGTGTCCCACAACTTTGAGGGGTCTCGACTCGGGCCAGGCCCCTCGGGTGTGAGGGCAGGCTACCGATTATCGGGCTCGCTTTGCTCTAGGCGACACCCGGATGGCTTATAGGTTAGTCACCGTCCCACCCACCTCCACCACCACGGCGTACTCAGGCGGCCGTTTCTCCTCCTCCTTCACCAGATCTTGAGGACCCGGTGCTCTGCCTCACTGAGCGTTTTGGCGCGTGCAGGATGAGACCCGAGAGCCGGGTCTCGTTACAGAGATATGGAGGCGTTGCGTCTTGACATACGAGCGATCTACGGCCAATCGGGCCATCATTCGGCTGGTAGCAGTCTATGCAGGCCCAGCTCACCCAGCTCCTGGCTTTCCACCGGCCTCCACCACCTCCACCGCAGTGATCTTCAGGGGAGTCCCCTTACTCTCTATTGTTTATATCTTACCAGTGAGGACACTGGATATTTTGTTTGGGGGGATGTGTTGATAGGGTACTATGTTTTTGTTCTTGTTTATTGTTGTTTTGATTTCCGTAGTATCTGATATTTTAGTTTGTGCATGTTAGTTGTGTTTGTTTTTAGTATTGCATGCGGAGTTATTGGTGGTGTTTAGGTTTAGTTTTAGTTTGTTTTACATCACGCTTTCATGTTAATGAGTCATGTGTTAGTTGTTTCGCGTGTGTTTTAGAGTTGTTTTATGTATTGATCGCATACATGTGCCATTTGGATATTAGGGATCGATTTACGGATTGAGTTCCTCTCAGCTTGTTGAATCGCACATTTGTGATGCTTTCGGTAATTAGGTTGAATGGTTGAAAGGCTAGTGAATCAATCCGGGTGAGTCGACGGAGTTCTCTAAAACCCTACCACACTCACCTGGTGACTTTCAGAGTATAGGTGCCGAGACCAACTACTAAAAGTTCGATCAACCTAGGGGTCGAACCATTTGAGTGATGGGACACCTAATCAAGAAGTTGCCATCGAGCTGACCAAAAGAAAATACAAAATAATGAAAAAGAAAGAAAAGGAAATATGACAAAAAATAGGTATATGCATAAGAATAAGCGGGATCATCAATCGGAATCAGGGCCGCGATCTGAGGGCCTATAGAAGCTGTGCCACTGACGGTGGCTGGAGTCATTGGCTTCCTTTTGCCGTACATGGGACGGAAGATGGATCATTCGCAACCTAGGGCCTTTGAGTTTGGTTGAGTGTTCGAGGTGAAGTTTGAAGGGAATTGAATGTCTGGTGCCCTTAACCAACTGGTGGGGAGTCACCAATGGATCCCCACTACAGGAACACTCGGTTAAAACTTCTTGGCACTAGGTCTTCTTCCATTTTGTTTTAGGTACGTAGGAAATTTCTAAGTATGAGGACAAGAATAAATAAGGTGCGTTCTCTCCTTTCCTAGTTAGCTTCTTCCTAATAGGCGAGTTGAGCTTAAGTTTGGGGGTATCGGAACCTAGGCATGATACGGAGGTCATTCGGCTATAAGCACGTAGGGGTTTTGGGAAGAATTATTGAACACCATGGGATTTGATGCACTAGTCGATTCACCTATCTCAATCGAATTCTGAAAGTCAAATATCTTGTATGCCTTCAATGAACATCGAGCAAAGCGGTGAGTATGTGGTCGATCCAAATTGATCCCCTTTATTTTTCGACATGTGCATCCTTTGTCTTAGTGTTAGTTACATTATGTGGTGTGTGTGTCCTGTCTAGAGTCGGTTCTTGCTTGAGGACAAGCAAGAAACTAAGTTTGGGGGTGTGATGAGTGCCTAAAACACTCATCTTACACTCGCGTTGGTTCGTCATTTTCACATTTATTTTATAATAATTTTATAGTTTTTGTGGCTAGATCCCTGATTTTGTGTACGAATTGTGGTTCTGGGTTCATTGGAGCGTAAGAGCGGCTTTTGGAGCTTGATTTGGAGCCTTGATGAGGAGCGACGAGGAAGTGGCTATCCCACGTCGCGGCGTCCTGCGGTAGCGGCGATCGGCTCGAAAAAATCTGCACCTAATCATTCCCAAAGTGCGAATGGCTCAGAGGGGTAGAATTGTCGGAGGCGTGGGAAAGACCGCGGAATTCGGAAGCGGATCGTGAGGCTTGGAAGTGCTCGGGATTTGGACGGTTTCTCATAGTTAGATATTATTTTGGATAATATGATGATGTTTTAATACGAGACAATTTGATCTTTTCTCGATGATGTTCTAGATCTCTTTACAGGGTTACATCAAACCTGTCACATCTGATGGATTAAAGTTTGATCTTTCATGTTATTCGGTTATTTATTAATTTGTCACATCTACTCTATACTGCATTTCAATTATATGATAATGTCACGACTGATGTGCTTATAATCGCCTTGGAGATCAGAGATTCGAGAGATGAGGGTATTCGAGGATGCAGGTAGAGTAGCCTTTAGTAGGTCGGTTAATGAGATATTCCCAGGCACGAAGGTGGCATTTGGGGTTAGAACCTTTAAGCATTTCGAATCTTAGAATTCGAGATAGAGATATACTTTCGATTCTATTCATGAGATAGGCGGATATACCTCGAGAGAGGAGGATATCTCGTAGGCAAGATCCTCTCGCCATTGACATATTCTAAATATATTGAATAACAATATCTTTAGAAAATTAATCCATTGAACGTGATAGGGAGATTTAACCTGAGGCGTGACACCATTAATTCACTAGAATATTAGCTTAGTTGTAGTTTCCTTATTTAAATTTTGCACCCAGAATCATTTATTCGGATATTATGCGAAGCGGAGACCTCGTAGTCCGATTCACCTTTCCTGTGGTCGATGTCCGTGCGTTAAGTACCTTTATGTGCCAGGGCTCACAGCGTGCACTTGCGCACATAGGCATTCATTTACACACGCGTTTTCGGCTGTGTTTGTCAAATCCACATGCATTATAGCATCGACTTTGCTTCCATAATTTGTCATCTTGCTCAGCTCCATGACCCCTTTTCCTCTGCTGCTTCCTCTTGAAAACTTAGATGGAGCTTTCATATTGCATTTTACTAAATCTTCGATCAGATCTCTCGCATCTTCAGCACTTTTTCGTTTGAATGCTCCACATCATGAAGCATCGATAATGCCCTTAGATGTATCATTTAAAGCATGATACACTATGTCCATCTGGGTCTTCAAATCTATTCCATGCATCGGACTCCTCTTGACCTCTTGGATCACCCCCGAGCTACATATAGGCTCTCATCTTCCCCTTTTGGAATACTATTATCTCTCTTCGTCTCTGAAGTGAGAGATGGGGGAAAGAATCTGCAGTAAGCTTCTACTAACTCTTCCCAAGTATCAACAGAACCATATGGTAATGATTCATACCATGTGGCTGCTATGTCTCTCAAAGAAAATGGGAAGAGATGTAGTTTTATCACCTCACAGTCTCACAGATTCGGCTTCTTGTATTTGCCATCTGAGAAATCTTCCCGGGTGTTCATTTTAGGGTCTTGGTGGGATGACCGATGGCGAGTGTTGCTGAACCATTATGATCAGTGGCTTTAGTTGAAATTATTGCATCCTGATGGGCGCCGATTGCAGAATATTCTTCTGAATAATAGGCCTCAGAAATCCTCCATTGTGTCAATAATGGGGGCCTTGGTATTGTCCTCGTTCCTACAATTTGGTCATGTCTCTCATACGCCGCCATTGCGTTCTACGCTCTTTTTGTCTTTCTTAAGCTCCACGAGTGTTCTTTCTAATTCGATTAATCTGCTGAGGTCAGGTCGAACCACTGTTTCCTATGCATTAAAGGTTTTCTGAAATCAAAGCATGCCAGTTAATAGGATTAGATCAAATAAACAAATATTTCCAACATGGCTTGTTAAAAATTAGTAGTGATGTAGCCCACTTTGGCAGAAAAGCTATTTTGTTCTTTTTCTTAAAAATGTCCAAATTAGTATTTCCTTCTTTAGTCGGGGATATTGATCCTCATTAATTCTTTCAATCCCCGACAGAGCGCCATAAAAACTTGTTAAACTTTTCTATATAGACTAAAACCCTCAAAATAAGCAGCCTTACAATTCTCTTATACCCATGTCACTTTGGATAATTTGGCTTGCTAAAATAATTTTCTCTTAATGTTCAGGATTAAAAAAATAAGGGTTCAGTCTATGACACTGCAAGTGCACAGGTCATACAAGTAGTAAATCTGAATGTAAGTCCAGGTATCATTCCATAGAGATTGATAGCGAATTACAGGTCAACTACCCCAACTACTAAAATTTCATACTATTCGACTAATACTATAGTGAAAATTTTATTTAAAACAATAAAAATTAAAAATCTATACTCATTGAATATGCTCAAATTAAAACTAAACAAAAGTGAATGACTAAAATAAATTGTACATGTTAATGGATTGAATCGCCATCAGGAGAAACGAAAAACCATCAATGAAATATAATGGAACAAATTAATTCCAGCACTATCTTCCATTACCTGCTCTATGTGTGGATCTGATTTTGTCCAAGATTTTCTAATTATCTGAATGATCTCTCCGCTTTCAGCTGATTTATCCTGTTTCTCTCAAGACAAGATCAAACCAAATGCACTGTATTCCACATTTTCGCAAGATCCGGGCATTTTCTTCTCAATACTTCACACCCATTTCGCTGATGCCAGAACTTTAACTTCACCTTCTCGTGATTTTAGCTAAGTTTCTACTACTTAATTAGTGGCTCAACTTCAGATCTATAGGCTTATCCCTTCTTGATTATCTAAGCTAACACTGGGATTGAACCCATCCTTAGATTAAGGTGAACTCTCCGATGATTTATATTGTTAAATACACCTCCAACTTCACAGCTATGAGCGAACGGGGGATTTATCAAATGAACTCAGCTCGCCAGCTCGTCAATAATAGCTCGAACATACCTTAAAAGAATGCTTCTCAACTCAGAATCTCCGTCTCCGTCACTACAAGGCATCCTTGATATCGAGAGATACATTCCTCAACTGCACTAGGTACTACTATTTGAACTTATCCATTAAAACACACCGATTAAGTAAAACTAAACCCAAATTAATTTCCATAATTGTGCAAGAAAGATCAGAATTAAATGTAAATCAAATCCAAATGAGTTTCGCTCGATTATCGATTATGAATTAAGAAATGGAGTGCCGATAACGCATTAAATCATCAATCGCATTAAATCAAAGAAATGAATCTTAATTTGTCTAGATTTCATAAATTTCAGCAAGTAATATCGAAGAAAATATAAATGTATTCAATAACTAAATTTAATCGCCTCTCGCGCACACTTATGATTCAAACTTAAAATAAAACTAAAATAAAACTAAAATAAAATCTACTCTATAATATACATCAGTTCCTCTTCTTTTCCCTTTTCTCGTAGTCAAGAAGAGAAAACTACTTTACTATTCAAATCTCTATTTATACTGTCAAAAAGAAAAGAAACTGGGCCGGTCCCTCAAATTACTCCTGTGGAAATCCAGATAAAAGCCCAAATTTCATTGTTCTATGTCGTGACCTCAAGTTGATACCACACATAGAATCTCTTTGATGCCGTGATCACACTCTTCCTTTCTTTCAAGTCGCGAACCGTTTGTCTTTCAACAAATTTTTAGATTAGTGGTCGCGACGTCGTTGTGGTCGACTCCTTATGCTCAAAGGTTCTTCGTCGATGTCGCGACCTCAGTTTAGGTCACACCACCTTGATGTTGTAAATCACTACGTTGGTGACTTTGATCTTGGCTCCAAATTCGCTATGGTTTCTTGTCTCATAACTTTCAATTTTATGTTATAATTCGAGGATGTCGCGACCAAGTTGATGTCGCGACATGAAAATGGAACTTAACGTATAAAACTAGTTGCAACCTCTCTCGCAAAGACTTCTTCGGCTTCATAGACGACTCGCTATGACTCTAATGACTCATGACATCACTGATTGTCTTAGCCTCAATCACGCTTTTGCTCCAACTTCCTTTTCAAGTCACGACTCACTCTGTTCAAGATTTCGCTTTCCAAAGCCAAATTGTCACTGGCCGTGACTTGGAATTGCCGGAAACCGAGCTCCGGCTGCGGACTTAAATTCCTCGTCAGGACCTCAATCAATACAGTCGATTTCTTTGATTTTGCTAAAATTTGATTTTCTGATTTTCCTACAAATTGAAATTCAGTCAATTATCACTTTTCCGCAAACAATTCAACATTATTCTCATAATAAACCTGTAAAAATGAATTAAAAATCTAAATGAGTTTTGACTTATCACCTTGTTACCTACCAGGCACTCAAGCCTTCTACTTTGCCTTCTAGTGTGTCTACAGTAAACTAGCAAAGGTGCACCTAATTATGCCTTCAAGCATAATATTCCCAAGGAGACGGTGGATATTATCCTTGATGATTTATTTGTGACTTCTAAAGTGACGGTTTCTATCAAGCTCTGTCAAATGGCATGGTCATCCTGATTTTGATGCAACTTGGATACAAGATAATGATCTTCGTCATTTGGATTCTTCATTGTTCGATTATTACCTTTTCTCTTACTCTTCGGAGTCGAGTTTTTTTCAACCCGAAGGGAATGATGGGGCATGGAATAGGCCCATATCTAGGCCTAGACGACATAGGAAGCCCAAGTCCAATGATAATTTTATTATTATTAGTTATTTATTTAATCGTACTTTTTGGATTTATCTGCTTATTTATTTAATTGTACTTTTAGGATTTATCCGTTAGGGTATTTTGTCGGTGCTTATAAATAGCACCTAATGTTATTGTTTTGGGAGACTCGACATGATATCAAAACTCGGCACTTCGCTCGCGATTTTATTCGCTTTCTTCAATTTTACTTTTCAGAGTCGAACTACATCATCTATGGGGTCTTTTCTTTCTTTAGAAGACAAAGTTGATGCCTTTTAAAAAGGTTTCATACCATTCTGTGTGTTTAATGCAATCATGTTAAAGGAAGATTAAATCTTGATTTGTATCTCTACTGTTACCTATACATTAAAATAAACATTAAATATGAAAAGAATTTCCCACCTTTATCTTAGAGTAAAATAATATATTATTAAAATCAATTTTTTTTTTAATTAATCTTACCCTTAAAGTTACTTTCTCTTTTACCTATACATAAAATCTTGATTTGTATCTCACTATTACCTATACATTGAAATAAATAATAAATATTAAAAGAATTTCCCACCTTTATCTTAGAGTAAAATAAGATATTATTAAATTAAATTATGCTTTTTTTTTTAATTCAATCTTACCCTTGAAGTTACTTTATTTTTTACCTTTTCTTATATTTTCTTTCTTATAGGTGGATGGGGTTAAGGAGGTTCCTAGCTCCAAGTCCTTGTACAAAGTACTACAAAAAATATTTTCTTTCTCATGAAAAGTGTTCTAAGTTTTATAAATATTTTGGAAACTAAGATCTATTTAAAAATTTTCAAAAATTGTTATCAAATAACCGTTTTTTAAAATAATTTTTAAAAATAGTTCTATTATCTCATACTCTTTTAATAAACGCCTATTTAAAAAAATATTCTACATTTTCAATTTATTTGTGTCATTTGTTTTATAATTATTAAGAAATTAAGTTGGATTATTGCTTATCTAGGATTTTGACAGGCCGACAAATGTGAAAGGGGTCAAGGGAGTTAATGCTTCTCATCTAAGAGAGAAGTTGGAAAAGTTACACCAATGAAGACTTGAACTCCACCCGAAGTTATAATAGTGGTTATGATGGTAAATGTTGACTAGAGGTGGTAGTAACTGTTGAATGGGAAATGGAAACCAAAGTATGTAAGGCGGGCCACAGTTTCAAATGGGAAAATGGAGGATTGGAAAGCAACAAACATCAACCACCACAATCTACGCAACAAAAAAGGTTGAGACATATGATTCAGGATTTAGGTCTACTTCCTTGGCAATCTACATCACATTTTTTCTCTACTCTTCACTTGGAAAATTGGTAAACATCAACTACAATCCACGCAACCAAGGGTTGTCACATGCTTTAACCGATTTGGACTTTGAGATTCCCTAAATTTTTATTGATCTTTTTTTTCGTTTTAGGGTTTGTGGGGAGGGTTGAAAATTGTAACAAATGTTATGGGTCAATTTGTTTATGGTTTTTGGAAACCTTTTTTTTTTTTGTTTTGAACCCGTTTCATTCAAAGTTTTTTTTTTGTTCTGAAAAAACATAAAGAACAAAAAAAAAAAAAACATTAAATTTAAATAACGATAACATTTTTCAAATAATACCAAAATAACATTCTTTGTGCTTTCAAAAATTGTTATCAAGAACAAATACCTAAGGTTGTGTTTGGTTTAGAAAAGTAACAACTAAAGACAAAAGTGGTAAAGAAAATAATTTTCTTATATTTTGTTGTCTAATGAAAAATCTACAAAAATCAACTATAAATAAAATCATTGAAAATTTTTCTAGTATTTTCAATTTTTTAATCTTTACATTGATTAGTTAAATAAATAAAATGATTTTGAAATGTCAAATAAAAATAAAATGTCATTTTTTTTTTATATTTTCCTTTGTTTGTGTTCTTTTTATTTTCTTTTTCTTACATTTTCCCCTCAATTTTTATGGTAACTAAATATAGCATAAGAAACAAAATATGTGCAATACAAAAGTAGTCTTCAAGTGTAAATACATGTACACAAAATTTGCATTAGAATTTTCTATACCTTAATTCTTCATTCACTTCACTAATAAGAAATGACTTCTTCCAATGTCCAAGGCTTTATCATCTTTGATATTGAACGAAAAGAAAGGTCAAAAAGAAAAAGAGAGAAAAGAAAAGAGAGAGGAGAGGCAAAGAAAAGAAAAGAGGAAATAATTGAATAAATTAACTTTTAACTTTAATAAAAAAGAAAAATCTTTATTCTCCACTCTCAATTTTTCCCTTTTTTAATGTGAAGGAAATAAAAATTTGATAAATATATTAACCATTCCATTGGGTTAGATTTATTGAGATATTTATATGAAATTTCTGGTGATTTAATTAAATGTCATATAATCTTATTTAAATATCTTATTTTCTAATTGAACCGTTTTAAAATAATTAGTAATTAAATAAGCTACGTTGGGTTAAATAAGTTTATAATATTTTATTTTACTTAGATAGGATAAAATATAACTTCTTGGTAGGGATGATTAGGAAAAGCCAAATTTAAAGGTGGAAGAGGCTTAATCATTGAGCCAAATTTGCATGTGTCCCCCCTCCCCACCAGTTGGTGGAAAGTAAGATGATGAATATTTTACACCTTCACTACATTTCATTTCCGATCACAGTGTGCCCATTCATCAAATATTAGCATGCTTGGACATATAATAAGCCATACGAATGTAAGCATTTAATATTTTAATTAAGTCACTTTATGGTAAGATTATAGTTTGATACTGTCTTGCCCATACCATTTCCATATGTATTTTATACTAGAACAGGTTCAAGATTATGAATACCCATGAATCAAAACTATCAGCTTCATTCCATGTTTGAAGCTTTTCAAAAGTTACCATTTGAAACTCAATGCCACATGACCGATGCCCCCAATTTTGATGAGAAAGATCAGACATTCTTGATCTAGATTCTTGAAAGTTAACTCTTTATTTTTATTAAGGTCAGTCAGACTGGGTAGTTGGAAGTGACCCACCCTCTGAGACCATGGTTTTCCTTCTAAGGTTGAATTTCAAGAAAAGCATAATTTATGGAGGGACTCACTCTCTCCTAATCATCCCAATTATTTGAAAAAAATGACGTTTGCATTAGCTCAAGTAGACGCAGGCCTCTCTGTCCATAAATAAGATTGTCCAGACAGTTGAGCTCAACACAAATAGCTGATTAGCAATGGCGTGTCCAAAATTTTCCTTTCTTGCATTACTTTTCATTTTGGTATCAGCTTCAGTGACAGCTTCCGATCCTATGCTGGAAAAGTTTTCTCAATGTGTTTTTCTCAATACAGAAATTCTTGTCCCGGTAGCCACTGCCTTTTACACCCCCAACACCACTTCTTTCAATACTTTTCTGCAGTCTTCTGCTCAAAATCTAAGGTACTTGGTGCCTTCTCAGCCCAAGCCTGAGTTTATTTTTACGCCATTTCATGACACCCATGTCCAAGCTGCTGTTATTTGTTCAAAGCAGCTTGGTATTCATATGAGAGTCCGGAGCGGCGGCCATGACTATGAGGGCCTTTCTTATGTTTCCCAAATGGAAAAGCCATTCGTTTTGGTCGACCTGGCCAGGCTCCGAGGGGTCAAAGTTGATATAGATGATAATAGTGCATGGGCTCAGGCTGGCGCCACTATCGGCGAACTTTACTACAGGATTTCCCAGAAAAGCAAGACTCATGGCTTCCCGGCCGGCCTCTGCACGAGCTTGGGCGTTGGCGGGCACATCACTGGCGGTGCTTATGGACCCATGATGAGAAAATACGGGCTGGGTGCTGACAATGTTATTGATGCTCGGATTGTTGATGTCAACGGCAGAATTCTCGACCGAGAATCCATGGGGGAAGACCTGTTTTGGGCCATTAGAGGCGGCGGAGGAGCCAGCTTCGGGATCATTCTCTGGTGGAAAGTAAGGTTGGTTCCTGTTCCATCAACCGTCACAGTTTTCACAGTTCCAAGAACCTTGGAGCAAGGGGCAACGGAGCTCCTCTACCGATGGCAACAAGTTGCAGACAAGCTAGATGAAGATCTTTTCATCAGGGTCATCATTTCAGTGAATGACAACGGAAAAGGTAAGAAAACTGTCGGTGCTGCCTTTAATTCCGTGTTTCTTGGTGGTGTAGACAGACTCCTCCATATAATGGGGGAGAGCTTCCCGGAGTTGGGTTTGACAAGGAAGGACTGCACGGAAACGAGCTGGATCGGGTCGGTACTTTACATCGGGGGCTTTCCAAGTGGAACGCCCCCTGAAATTCTCCTCCAGGGGAAATCAACATTCAAGAACTACTTCAAGGCGAAATCAGACTTTGTGAGGGAACCCATCCCGGAAAAAGCCCTTGAAGGGCTGTGGAAGAGGTTGATGGAAGAAGAGTCTCCACTCATGATATGGAATCCTTATGGTGGCATGATGAGTAAGATATCCGACTCTGAAATTCCGTTCCCACATAGAAAGGGCAACATATTTAAAATCCAGTATCTAACGTCATGGCAAGGCGAGGAAAAGAACACGACAAACCATATGGAATGGATAAGGAGGCTTTACAACTACATGGCTCCTTATGTTTCCATGTTTCCTAGGACTGCTTATGTGAATTACAGGGATCTGGATTTGGGGGTCAACAAAGGCATTAACGCAAGCTTCATAAAGGCGTCTGTTTGGGGTGTTAAGTACTTCAAGGACAATTTCAATAGATTGGTGCATGTGAAGACAAAGGTTGATCCGGATAACTTCTTCAGGCATGAACAGAGCATCCCACCATTCCCACAACTTCTCAAGGGCGCAGTACAAGGACTTGAGTAGTGATTAGTAGTGTTCTTTTTATATCCCCATCAATAAGCTTGTATTTCGAGTATAGGTTAATGAAGGCCCATCTTCTTAAATATGTATATTCGTCTTTCAAGTATGAGAAATAATTAATGTAATGGTTTTCTATTTTCTATTTTTTCCCCTTCTCCTTCTCTTAGTTTTATTTTCATGTTTCTTAAGAAAGTTGTCATGCTAATGAAGCCTAGATCAATGGTTAAAGATTAGACGGGGCATAGAAAATGAACCTCGTTTGAGTTTTAGGTTGGGTGTAGACAATAACAAAAGTATCATGTACGGATCATTAGCGTGGTATACAGAGATGATGAATAGGAGAATATTTCAAAGAAAATTTATAAACATCAGATAGTGTTGTTGTCCTGCAGTTAATATGAGCAACCACATCATTAAGAGAAATTTGTGTAAAATAATTGGATTAAAAATGAAATCATCAATGTATGGACAAAACATTTATAAAATTTCTAATCCAAACAAAATATTTCCAATATCCATGTCAAAACATTAAGAATAATAATATTGCAGTAAATGCGAAAACATACCTAGATCCATAGGTAATACGTATATAAAGGGGACCGACCATGACTTGAAAAATCTAATTAGTAATATTCCAATTTCGTCCATCATAAAATCAGAAATTTACTATCTAGCATCTACACATAATATACCATACTTTATTATATACTAAACCTATTTAACATTAATCCCATTATTTAACATTACTAGATTGGTTTAGTAAATCTATATAATAGTGACTTTATTAAATATATGTGGGCCCACATATATTATTTTTTCAATAATCTCCCACTTGGACCACACATGTTACACCTTATACATAACCTTATGAGTCTCAAAAAATTTGCTATCATAACCAAAAGAATAACCAAACAACCTTGTTCATCAATTATATCAATATAGGATCAAAGCAAATTTAGTTACATTTATATTGTAATTAACGACATGCTTATATATAAATATAAATCTTAAATGATGTTGATCATATATGATGTAGTATGAAATTGCATGCAATGTCATCATCTACACATGCCTATTTCCAACTAGTCCTACCATATATTCTTTCGTGAGATCAATATTATGTCGGGCGTGTTAAAACTAATGTTTTATTTTTGTAAAAATGTTTGTAAACATATAATGTGTCCAAAAAAACATCAATAAATACAAACTCTTACTAAACCGACATATCATCTATGCTCTATAAAAACTTGACCACTGGTCCTTCTTTTTTGAACAAATCAAGAACTTGATGTCAATATACTTGAGTTCGATTGTACTCTGTTATGGGAATACATGATTGCCGACTTTATTGTCATAAGACATTCTTTAGTGGGTCTTTCACCACCGAAAAATGCACTGGGCCATATTCCATGATCGTACGCCCAAAACATGCTATAAACTCCGATTGGTGGTGGAAGAATCTACAAGTGTTTGCTTGGCAATTTCTAAGAAATAAATTCCTCTGCCAAATATAGATATACCATGGATTTTTAAGACTCCGCCTGGCATCCTAATCATAACTGTAATACCTTATGATCTCCAACTGATTCACTGAAGATAAGTAGCATGAAACTGGGTTTTCTCGTAAATACGCATAACCTGTTTGACTGCTTTCCCAATGATCCATCCTGGGTTGCTTAAATATCTACCCAACATTCCAACAATGTATGCTATAGTCGGACATGTACAAACTTAAGCATACATTATACTTCCTACAGCCGACGCATAAGGAGTCACCTTCTTTGCCTGAATTTCTAAATCATCTTTAGGGCATTGATTAAGACTAAATTTGTCTCTTTTAGTGACAAGGATGTCAATTAGTTTTCAATTTTGCATGTCAAATCTTTTAAGTACCTTATGCCCTTTTGTGATAACCTAAGAATACCCCGAGAGCGATCCTCGTGTATCTTAATCCCTAATACAAAAGAGTCGTCACTAAGATCTACCATCTTAAAGTTATTTGATAGAAATATCTTGGTTTCATGCAATAAGCCCATATCATTAGCGACAAGCAGTATGTCATCAACATACAAAACCAGGAAGATGTGCTTACTGTGATGCCCTAACACCTAGGGGTCCATTGACCAATCGTCAACTTGCGGAAATACTACCTTAGATAATTGTATACCTAAGCTTTGATACCAAATTGGTATCAAATACCTGCTATGGAGTGTCACGGTAACTCAATACCTCGTTTAGATTACATTTTACGAGATCCATTTATCTATATTTAAGTTAAAAATATGCAAAATTACTTTTAAAACATTCCGTAAGAGTACGATCACGACTCTCTTACCATTATTACATACCGGAACTAGATTGTTCCAAAGTTTTACAAAAAAGATTTATCAAAGCCACATGTTGGCCTTCTTCACAATTCGTCTCGGGTGACATCGATCCACCGATGTATACCTTTTTGAAATGTTTTCCCATAAAGGTGAGCCACGCCTCAGTGAGAATATTTCACAAGGCTACTCCTTACCTAAGTGCACATGCAATGAGTCTTAATTCACACATTCACATTCACATTCAAGTAAAAACATGCAATTTCTACTATGGAATCCTATATGTCATTCCATGAAATGAGATGAAACTCACCAATCATGCTGCCATGCCAGAGTCCTTGTGAAGCTCCATCACACAGAGTCTTTACAGGCTCATCACCTGATACCAAAGCCCATATGTGATAAAATCCATAATTTCTGGATTACAAAAGAAATTCATTTTTTCTCAAGCCAAAAGATTTTTAGATGTTATACCTCAATGATCATTTATGATGTGTCTTTTATGGGCGACAAATTTTAGTGTTATGACTACACACCTAGAGACGGCTTTCACGGGCTTTCACAACTGGAATTATGTTTAACCACAAATACTAGGTCTTTCACCCGATGGCGTGTCTATCCCTGCTTGTTATTACCCGACCCAAGTTTTCTTTTACAGTTTCATGTAACCGTGCGACTTTATACCAAGCCCATTGATGAGTCTTAAACTCATCTATTTTTAATCCATTTTTCTAGCATGTTTTTAGTATTTTCAAAGCTGTTTTAATGCCAAATTATGGAATATTTACAAACTTTGTGTTTTGCAGGAGTTAATTCAAAAAGGAGAGATTTCCAACAAGAAAGAAGAGAAAAACAGCATTTAAATGAGTCTGTCATAGCGAAGTTCGGTGTGTCGCGACAAACGTCTAAGCAAATGGCTAGAGAACTATGTCACAACAATATTTTATGTGTCGCAACACAAGACCTAAAAATTGGTAGATGAGCTATGTCGCAACAAAAGAGAGGATGTTGCGACCGGAAATGGGAAGAATCGAGCTGAGACAAAGATCAGTTATGTTGCAACATAATGAAATATCAGAAGGCAGAATCTATGTCGTGATAGAATCTACTCTGTCGCGACTTGACTCTTCTGACATAGAGGGCCAGTTGAGACGAGAGGAGGCAAGCGAAGAAGAAGTTCAGTCGAGATAAAAAATTTATGTCGCAACAAATGGCATCACTTGTTGAGGCTTTGGCTGGAGTAATTGGCTCAAAGGAACCCAAGTTGCAACATACTTCAAGCTGAGAAGATAAGTCTGTGTAGCGACATGGATCTTATTGTCGCAACACATAAATAAGCTAAACAGACAGAAACGAGGTCGCGATAGACTTTTCTAGGTCGCGACAAAGAATTTAACACAATGCAAAGAAGTTATGTCACGACATAACAAACTGTGTTGCGACATAACGAGTAAGTTGAACACAAAAGAGTCTTGTCGCGACATAAAAACTAGGTCGCGACAAAAAATATTGACAACACCAAGAAGCCATGTCGCAACATCAAAACGAAGCTGCGACAAGAAATCTAGCACAATGGCAACAAGCCTCTGTTGCGACAGACTTTCTGGGTCGCGACAAAATTACTGATAATACAAGGCGTTGTTGCAACACTGGCACGAGGCAGTACTTTCGTGACATAGAGCTTGGGTTCACGACGCCAGCACCAAAGGCACTAAAGCGTATTGCGACATGATTATCGATGTTGCGACATAAGCTGTTTGAGGAATGCACAAATATTGTCGCTACAAAGCTACGTACGCAACATAATTATCATGCGAAAGAAAGAGGCTGTGCAACAAAATACGTTGTCATAAGCGGAAGCAGAAGGAGCCTGAAAGATCTTGAGAATTCGCGACGAGACGATTGCATACTGCAACAAAAACATAAAACTTCACACATCCACGACACAACTTCTAGGTCGCAACGAGAAGACAAATCCGACCATAATTTTTAGGGTCACACATAGCCTTAATTTTGGGACTGAACTTTAGGGCTCTGTAAATGAGAAGCAGCTAGCGAAAGCGAGGCGGTCGGTCGACATCGGACGAACTAAAGTACAGGAGGCGAGGTTGCCACATTATTATATTTTTCTTTTCTTTTCTTTTCTTTTTTTATTATTTTCTTTTCTTCATAGATTAGATTTAGAGTAGGACTACTTAAGTAAAATTGTTTTGAAGTTTTGAAGTTGAAATTAAATGCTTAAATTCATTTACGATTACTGTTTGAATTCAATGAACTCTAGACAAAAGCTGGAACTCATTTCTTCAGTTGATTGCGTAATAGTGGAATTTTCTGATCGATGTTTCGGTGTATCTTTGTAATCCGAGTTTTTGAGAACCATGACTTCATTTGGGAAGATATGATGTTGAGAAAAGTTGTAATTCTTTTCTACACAATGAGATGAAAATTTCATGAGTTATGGGGTTTGAATTTATTTGAATGGTGTTGTTTTTGAAATTAATTATTCCCAATTTTAGTAGCTTATACATGAAGACGATTATCGCTCCCAGTTTCCGGGAGGCCCTTTTGGGTGACCTGCAAGAGATGGAGATTCCTGAGAGCATAGAACAGTTACTTGGGGGTATGCTAGACTAATATTGAAGAACTAATAAGCTCTAAAAGGTTACTTCGATAAATCCTCAATTTGCTCATGGTTTAAGAAAGGGTTGAGTGATATATCAATTTGTAGAAAAGAGAAAACTCTTTCAGATCTTAAGGATGAGACATCATTCATTTATAGAAATCTAGCAATTGCTGTCTTGAAACTGAGAAATGCGTAGTCAAAGAAATGGGTATGAAGTATTGGAAAAGAAAAATACCCAAATCTTACAGAGAAATTCTAATTACAATTAATTGATTAGAATCATGATTCAGAAATGAACATGAACCTCTACTCAATGAAAAGTATGGTTAGAGGAGGAATCCAAACTATACTACCTTGCCTCTTGAAAAATTCAGATTCCAACTCAGGAGAAAATAGAATTAGATTATGATGCAGGAATTGATAATTTCACAGTAGTGAAATTCCAGTGTCTACTTCCAGCAATAATATGGTTCAGTTCAGTTTATATTTAGGATTTAAATTTTTCCCTTTATTTTAAATGTAGGATCCCATTTATTAGAATTCTTATAAGGTTACTAAATTTTCTTTAAACTGGTGTAGTTGCGGTAGTTGAGTAGAACTTGAGTGGTAGTTGAACTTGAGTAGTTGCGGTAGTTGAAGTTTAAATTCTTTTCAATCTTTGTGGGAACAATATCCGGACTTATATGTCCACTTTATTAGCTGACACAACCTGTGCCTTACCGATTTTAAGGCAATTAAATCTTTAAGTGAGTTTAGTGACAAAATTATTCTTCTTATGAGCTTACAAGTTATATTTGGTTTTAACACTCACCCAATCAATCATTAAATGCAGTGTTGAATATAACCATGCACTCACACTCATTCAATGCGATGCCCCCGTGCATATGCAATGCAATGCGCCATTGCATGTTATATCATGCCACGTGTATAATGAATCTTTACATGGACAACCTGATCCACACTCACCAGGTGTAGACCGATCACATCACCAGCATATGACTTCCATACTACATTTCATTCATGTCAATATATATGCACGCATATATCAACATCAATATACAACATGTCATTCTATGTTCAAGCAATGACACACACAATCAAGCCATGAAATGGCCATTTGCACATATAAATTCATCACATGCCAATACATTAGAACACACATGTTAACATCCAAACATGGCACTTCTTAGTCGAGCAATGACACTCTCAAACAAGTCATACAATGCCCCAAAGCAAGCCACAAAAAAATCACAAACCGGGCCACAAAAACGACCCCTAACATGCCATGAACACAGGCCTCACACAATCATAGGCTCGCCTAGGCGTAGCCTACCTTCGCCTAGGCGAAGTGGTTCACCTAGGTGAGCAACACCCTCACCTAGGCAGACCAAAAACTTCCCAATTCTTATCCTCGGGTTCACCTAGGGTACACTCCCTCGCCTAGGCGTCTCTTTGCGTAGGAGAACACTCCCTTTGTCTTGGTGAAGACACTTTTCTTCTTAAGGTTTCCCCTTGTCCTCGCCTAGGGGATGCTCAGCTTGCCTAGGTGAAGGACGCCCGACAAGAACTCAAACATCTGATCATTTTCGGCCCAAAAATGGAAAATAACCAAGTAAGAAGAATTCCCTACCTCTTAGAGCATAGTAGTATTCTTAGGAAGTCTCGAGGACACCTCCTAAACCCGAAACCTTTGATTTCCTAAACTCCTCGTTTGGATCCTCAATGAAATCCCGCATTTTCGGCACCCACGCATAGCCCTCATCGATGAGATGAACTTTCGTTCTTGGCCCGATGAATTTTGACCGACGGAACATCGTGGAAGGAAGCTCTTGGCTCTCCTCTTTCTCTCTCTTTCTCTCTCATTCAAACACAATAGAAAAAAATGAATTTCTACTCAGTCCCACTTTTGTTCTAAGCAGAAGTTTGCAAGTTAAGTGGCCCGTCGTGCCACGTGTCCACACTTGTTCGATTCCGATTTTGGCCCAAAGCTACTTATTCCATCTCAGTTCAAGTTCAAATTATTTTCCATGAACTTAACTCTAGTTATTTCTAACTTTTTGAGTTTCATAAAATCTCTTTATATGAGTCCATGGACACTGTCACCTGACGTAGAAAATCAATGCTAAATTCAAGGAAATTGTTTGGATAACTGAATTTTCTGAAGACAGAATCAATAACAAATGAAAGTCCATTTTGTCTCAAGATCTAAAAAATTTCTAGGTTTTCAACCTGTACTATAGCGACAAATTACAGTTTTACCCTTTTTAAGAAAAATTCGATTTTTTTCTTGGGTTTGTTCCCTCCCACTTAAAAGAATTTCGTCCCGAAATTTCCACACACAACACACACAATCACATGCATATGGAATAGTCATTTAATATCAATGGATAAAAACATACCTTCTTTCTTGAACAAGAAGGGATAATTGGCACTCATAGTGTCTTCACATTCCCATGTTACCTCCTCCACTCCTCAGTGCTACCACAACACCTTCACTAGCCTCACGGTCTTGCTTTGCAAAACCTGATCCCAACTATCCATGATACATACCTTTCCTTCCTCGAAGGTTCCATCCGTATCAACAACAAGCTCTCCCGATCCACCACTTTGTAGTCGATTTGGGATTGTCTTCAGAAACATGGAGACATGGAATCTTTGCACTGAACACTCGATAAACAGCAGTGAATGAGTGGTAATGCCGTACCTGCCTCAGTACCTCCAAGGGCCCAATATGCATAAGATAGCTTTCCTCTTGTTGAATCTGAAGCTTCTCTCTTGGGCGTACCTTGAAGTATGATCTTACACTCAAACTCTAAAAATTAAGCCCATCTGTGGCATGGTTCTTTTTTGACTCTTAGGTCGCAGAAGGCCTTCCGTATCAACTCCACATTCTCAAAGGTGTCTCTAACCAATTCTAGACCCGTGGTGGTTCTCTCTCCCACCTCCGTTCAACAAATCGGAGATCGACATAGCCTCCCATATCATTGCGCTCATAAAGGTGCCATCCTATATACTCCTAATAACTATTGTTTATGTGTAATTCCACTAAGGTTAAATGCTCTTCCCAGCTACCCTTGAGATCTAAGACGCATGCTCATAGCATGTCCTCTAACGTTTGGATAGTCCTCTTTGACTGATTGTCTGTCTGGGGATGAAAAGTTATGCTCATTATCAACCGTGTCCCGTGACTGGCTTCAAACTCTACGAATGAGTCTATGACACCGGGATCTAGATCAATGCAATGATATTGGCACTCCATGGCCCCGGACAATGCGCCGTATGTAAATACAAAATTCCTCCGAGTGAAGGTTATCCGCCTGACCCAAAGTGTGAAATTCGCGGGTCCATTTATCACCCATGCGCATCATGCGGAGTCCCCGATCACCCACATGCATCATGCCCTGTAGTCCGTGCCAATCATAAATACAAAGTCCATCATGACGTGTTCCTACTTCCACTCAACTACCTCCAATGGTTAGAGTAATCCTGTTAGCCTCTAGTGCTCAACCTTTACCTGGTTACAAGTGAGACATCGTCGAGCAGAAATCTCGACATGTTTCGCCGTCCACTCAATTAATAATAGGGCGCGGATCATGATACATCTTCATGTACTACCTAGATGCATGAAGTAAAAGCGAGCTATGGAACTCCTTGAGGATCTCCTCTTTCAGACACCTTATTGGGAACCTGACTCTCTTCCCCTATCTGAAGACTACTAATCGTGTTAAGGCCAGCCTTAACTTTACATGCGAATGCACGTACTCGGACCTTGATGGACAATATCTCTTTGTCATGTCCCTAAGACTCAATCACTTTGCTTAGTAAGGAAGGCGTAGCCACTAAACTCCCAAGTGCAGGCCTAATCATTTATGCTGCCGATTCAGGAACTATCTATAGTGCGATGTCTTCCACTCAGGGAGCTATACGCCAACCTCCTCATGACTTCCCGGCTGGGTGCTCGCTCACATTTGCCTTACCAGGATGGTAATGCAAAGTGAAGTCATAATCCCCTCTGAATACTCCATCCACATGTTTACTCATGTTGAGGTCACTGTTGTGTGAAAATGTACTTCAGACTCTTATGGTCCAAAAACACCTTGAATTGTTCACCGTATAGATAGTGGCACCAAGCCTTTAAGGAAAAGACAATGGCCGCCAACTCCATGTCATGTGTAGGGTAACTCTACTCGTGGTTCTTTAACTGCCGAGAACCATAAGCCACCACCTTCTGGTTGCATCAAAAACACATCGATCCAGTTCTTAGAGGCACATCCTACCAATCTGATTGTGCCTCTGTCCCATCTTTGGGACTATCATAATAGGAGTTGAAGTAAGCCTCCTCTTCAATTCCTAGAATGCCTCCTCACACAGGTCATTCCACTCAAACTTGACCTCCTTTCGAGTCAACCTCGTCATAGGTGCAACTAATCGGGAGAAGTCTTCAATGAACCTACTATAGTACCTTGATCTAGATTGCATATCAGACCAACTTGGTTCTCCCAACTGCTAACTGCCTCGGCCTTCTCTGGAATTATGGATACCCCCGAAGCTAATATCACGTGCCTCAAGAATCTCACCTCAGTAAGCCTAAATTCACACTTGCTAAATTTGGCATATAACTGATGTTCCCTCAAGGTCTGAGAACAATCCTCAAGTGACCTTCATGATCCTCCTTAGACTTGGAATAGATCAAGATGTCATCCAAAACCCATGACGAATAAATCTAGGTAGGGCTGAATACCCTAGCATAAGATCCATGGTGTTGAGGGCATTCTTCAATTGTTGACATTGTTGTGAGCTGAAATACCCGTATCATGTTCATATTTGTCTGGGATATTTACCTCCTTAACTCTGTGGTAATTAATGCGAGAATCTATCTTGGGTACAACGCCCCCTCTCAGTTGATCAAATAAATCATCAATCCTTGGCAAAGGGTACCTATTCTTGATAGTAGCCCTATTCAACTGCTAGTAATCTATACACAATCGAAGAGTCTTGTCCCTCTTCTTGGAAAATAGTACCGAAGTGCCCCAAGGTAAAGTGCTCGGTCTAATAAAACCTCTATCCAACAATTCCTACAATTGGACCTTGAGTTCCTACAACTCAACATGCGATATTCTATGCAAAGTCATAGAAATATGCGATGTACCAGGGTGCAACTCAATAATGAAGTCTACATCCCTTTGTGGTGGTAAACCCGGTAGTTCATCTGGAAAAACATCCTTGTACTCACAAACCGCGAGGTGAATGAATCTTGTCTCCCTAGGTATCTAACTGATTCAGGCTTTCCAGCTAACCATTAACTACGCATTCTTACCAGGAGTCATACATGGCTCGAGAGTGCGATCCTGCTTATCCTGCAAAAAATAACACAAATACTGCATCCCTAGGTGTACTTGGGGCAATAATCCTCCTATGATCACAATCAATGACGACTCGATGTGTTGTCAACTAGTCCATCCCAAGGATGACATCAAACTTCGACATGTCCATGACCCTAAGGTCCATATTGAGTAGAATCCCTGAGATCTCTATCTCACAATCCCAACATATTTAATCAACTCTCACCTTAGTTCTTAGGGGAGAATTCACATGCATCGGCTCTTCCAAGGATTCAACCTCTAAGCCTAAATCTTTCACACATGATCTGACAATGAATGATTAGCGGATGCCACGAACCAAACGACACTCTTGCCGCCATTGAAAAGTAGAAATGTATGCGGAATAACGACCTGTCACTGGCTCGGTCTAATGTGCAATGGTGTAGACACGCCCTTGGGTCCTTGAAGTCACGGCAGGAACTCTATGGCACCTCAACCCCTCTCGACCCATGCCTGGCCCATCAGGCACATTTGTGAAGTAGTAGGAGCACTCACAGGCATCTGAGGCCCGATCTTGTCTTCCCCCAGCTATGGAAGTGAGAGGAGGAACAAACTACGTCTCTGTGTGTCCTACTGACGACTGGGACTAGGGTGTCCCATAGCCTTGGGATCCCTGCCTTTGAGGACAATCCCATCTCAAGTGTCCAAGCTGGTGGCAATGGAAACATGTCCTATGCCCTGACTAGCTAGTATCCCTAAAGTGTCTCCCATATTAGGATGACTGATCCTGGCCTTGGCCTTGGTAGCCGCGACCCTGTCCTTGAAACCATCGCGGAGTAGAAGTCCTCTACTTTTTTCCCAAGCTAGAAGAAGAGAGTTGACTCTCCTTCCTCTTATCACTAGTACCCTCATCTTGGATGCTCCGTGCGTCATCCACTTCCCTCTCTATGGCCATAGTTGTCTTGAACATCGATTCCATATCTTGTAGGAGGAGTCCCACAATTTTACCCATGATGGACAATTTTATACCATCCTTTCTTCACTTTAGCCATGTCCGTGGCCACATAATCATCCACGAAACGTGCTATTTCACTGAACTTAGCCACATATTCGAGCATTGTCATCGTTCCTTATTTCAACTCTAGGAACTCCTGAGCTTTCGCTTGTCATGCAAATGCCGGGAAATACTTACCCATGAAGAGCTCATGGAACTCTTCTCATGTCATTTCCTCAAAGTTCCTTGAGGCTTTTACCCAATCCCTCCATACTTTGATTCCGCCTGGTGAATCGATGATATCCTTGTGGCGCCGAAGGTGATCTCCGCCAGTATCAAAGATCCTGACAGCCGGAACCAATGATTAGCTTCCATGGTTCCCTGTACCCCCGCCAAGAGTTGGAGGAAGATGTGCCTTAGGCGCCTACTCACGGAGGTTACTCGGTCCTCTACGGCTCACATTTTCTTATCCAATGGTGGTACCATAACACGTGCCTACAGAATGGTAGCAGTCGTAGTACCAATAGCCTCCATGAAGGCTTGTTGCTCCATAGCCTCTAAGAATGGTAGCAGTGGCTGGTTGTTGCCCCGTCCACCGCCTCTATGTTCTCTTCCTCAACTTGCCATCTACACATGTCAAATAGAAAATTGAGATTCCTTTTAACTAGTAGTGCATATGCCAACTACTAATAGATATCAAAAACCCGAACCATTCGTTCATTCTTTTTCGAACCCCCCTAAGATTCATTTTTTAACCTAGTGTTCCTCTTTCCTATATACAATTTACCATGTATATAATTCATACAACACAAAGCAATCAGCCATGTAACACACAATGTATGCAATGATCTAAACCCATCCCATAAAGCCTTAGGTAATCAAATACCTATGCTCTAATGTAAGCTGACATCATAACACAATGAATCTAATGACTTAGACCCACCTCCATCAAGCCCTAGGTAGCCATATACTAGAGAAGCTCTAATACTCTGTTGTGATACCTAAAGCAAAGTCGGGTTGACCAGCCGTCAACCACGGAAATACTACCTTGGAAATAGTTTTCAACGTGCAAACTAGTATCAAATACCTGAATGCAGTAACTTCGATACCACCTCGTTAGGTCCCATTTGCAGGGATCCATTTATCATATTTAAGTTAAAAAATATGCAAAATTACATTTAAGCAGTCCATAAGAGTTGATCGCAGCTCTCTTACCATTGTACATACCCATTAGATTGTTCCACGGTTTTTACAAAAAGATTCTCAAAGCCACATATTGGCCTTCTTCACAATAGCGACCTCGGCGAGAGTAGATCGTCGATGTACACCACACTTTTTGAAATGTTTTCCCATAAAGGGTGAGCCGTGATAGAATATTTCTACCAATTTGCCTCTCCACGAAAGTGCACATCACGATGGTCATGTTCCACACATTCCATTCACATTCACATTCCAGAAGTAAAAACATACAATTTCTACTGGAATCCTACATGTCATTCATGAAGTGAGATGGAACTCAATCTGTACCAGCTGCAGAGTTTTACGGCTTCGCCTCACACAGTCTTCTTGACTTACATCACACAATGCCCAAAGCCCATGCGTGATAAAATCCATCATTTTGGATTACCATCCAATGATCATTCGAAACAAATTCATTTGTTTTCCAAACCAAAAACTTTGGATGTTGCTATTCGATGAACATTTATATACAAAACTCGTGTGTCTTTTGTGGGAAGCAAATTTTTGGTGTCATAGCTGCGAACCTTTACACACTAGACACTTTCCACCGAGGCTTTCATACGTTGAATTATGTCTAACCACAAATGCGAGGTCTTTCACGAGGTGTCTATCCCTACTTGTGCAACACAAGTTTTCTTTTACCATTTCATGTGGCAAGTGCGACTCATTCTGGGCGTCGATCCTAGCGATCTGAAACCTCCCGATCCATCACGAGCTTAGTGTTGATTATAACCATGCACTCACACCCATTCAATGTGATGTCCCCGTGCATATGCAATGCAATGCGCCATTGCATGTTATATCATGCCAAATGTATATTGAATGCTACATGGATAACACAATCTACACCACTCACCGGGTGTCATGGACAATCACATCACCTGCATATGACTTCCATACTACATTTCATTCATGTCAATATATTTGCGCATATATCGCATCGACGCCACAACATGTCATTCTATGTTCAAGCAATGACACACACCCAATCAGGCTTTATGTGCCATTTGCACATATAAACTCATCACATACCAATACATTTACAACACATATTGACAGCCAAACATGTCACTCCTTAGTCAAGCTATGACACTCAGAAAGCCTGAAATTAGACGAAAGCGAATACTAAACGGGCCATGAACACATGCCTCACATAGTCATAGGCTTGTCTAAGAAATGAGTGGTTCCTTAGAGCGAAACAACACCCTATCCTAGCGAAAGGCGAAACTTCAAATTCTTGTCGCCCAGGTTTGCCTAGGCGTACACTCCCTTGCTGAGGACCCCTTTGCACAAGAGAACACACTTTAGCGGGTTGCCCCTTGTCCTCACCTAGAGGCAGCGAGGAACTTCGAACATCCGACCATTTCTGACCCAAAAATGGAAAATAAACCAAGTAGGAAGAATTCCCTACCTCTTGGAGTGTAGTAGTAGTTATAGAAAGTCTCAAGAACACTTCCTAAACCTGAAACCTTTGATTTCCCAAACTCCTTGTTTGGATCCTTGATGAAATCTCGTATTTTCGGCACCCACGCATAACCCTCTTTGATGTGATGAACTTTCGTTCTTGGCCCGACGAATTCCGACCGATGGAACTCCGTGGATTGTGGAAGGAAGCTCTTGGCTCTCCTTTTTCTCTCTTGTTCGAACACAACAGAAAAAATGTGATTTTTCTGCTCTCAGTCCTCTTTTGTTCTAACTTAGCGTTTAAAAGTTAAGAATTGGGCACGTGGTACCACGTGTCACTTACTCGATCAGATTTTGGCGAGCTTCTCATTCCTTCTCGGTTCAAGTTCAAATTATTTTCCCATGAATTTAGCTCAAGTTGTTCTAACTCCCGATTTTTCGTAAAAATCTTTGTCACTGAGAATCCTTTAGACACCGAGTCTTACTCGGCATTGAAAATCCCATTGTCTCTGAATTCAGAAATTTTTCACAGGTAACTAGATTTATGAGAAGGATTCAAGGTGAGATCCATTTCATTATCTAAGATCTAGAAAATTTTCAGGTTTTCAACTTATACTATAGCGACAAATTACCGTTTTGCCATTTTTCATAAAAATTGGATTTTTTTTTGGGTTTTACACTTACTCTACTACAAGAAATTCATAGTTTACCAATAGACATTATCAATATCAACATAACAAAGTATTATTTTTCCACATTTTGCTACATTTACCGGCCAGATACCTAGAAAAAATTACCGACATAAGTGTTCCGTAGGTAATTTTCACGCGGTATGCAAGCCCCAACTTTTAGGTACCATTTACCGACATAATACCTACAGAAAATTACCGAAGAAAGTGTTCCATAGGTAATTTTCGCGCGATATGCAAACACCATTTTTTACCTATAAATTACCTACAGATTATCGACAGAATTTAGGCGCTAACTTATAGGTACCATTTATCGACAGAATACCTACAAAAAATTACCGACATAAGTATTCCATAGGTAATTTTCGCGCAATATGTAGGCGCCAACTTTTACCAATAAATTACCTACAGATTACCAACGGAATTTAGGTGCCAACTTTTAGGTACCATTTACCAATAGAATGCCTATGGAAAATTACCAGCGGAAGTGTTCCGTAGGTAATTTTCTCACGATATGCAGGTGCCAACTTTTACCTATAAATTACCTACGGATTATCGACAGATAGCCTTCCATAGGTAAATTAGTTTTAGAAATAAATGTTAACACTTTTATTTTGTTACTAAGCAGGTACTAGTCAAGTGCATCAAATATTTTAATTTAATAAAATTTACAAGCGGAATAATTACATTGGAACGTTACATCTTTGTTAATTTTTAATTTGATTATTTTTTTCTTAAAAATTTTTTTTTTTTTAAACATAACTTTTGCTATGTTTGAAATGCATCGTTTTGGAGCTTTAAAATTATAGGTCAGTTCCTTTATTTCAATCATTACAATGACTTATGTTTTCAGAATGTTAGTATGACATAAATAAACTCTTATAATAATTTCACAATTTTACTTTATTAATGTTTTGATTTACAGATAGATTTGCCAGATTAAATTGTTATTTACATTCTCCAAAATGTTAGATACAGGTCTGAGTTGAGAAACAGAGTCACTTAACACTTGATGTTCTAACACTTCCGAGATCCGTTTGATCCAGGAAAACTGAAAACCCATCTAACCCATTCCTCCGCCATCCCATAGTCGCCTCTTGTTTAGATATTCTATAAACAAAAAACAGACTATATTTTAGTTTGAGTTCAATTAGTGGTAATTGGTCCTATGGGCAATGCTTAATCTTATCTCATTTAATAAAGCAAATGATGAGTAATTTCTATTATAGGTGTTTCTTTTTGTCAATGTTACAAAAAAAAAAAAAAAAGGTGATATTATTGAATTCAAGTTATCAAGTAATAACTCAACATCATACTGGTCCGTTTTTACTGCTTTGCCTTCTATAGTTCATAAAATAACATAAATAATCAGATCCGGAACTTAAGAGTACTTTGAACTAGATCTGTTCCTTTCTCCTCCCACTGCTTCACCAACTCTCCCTCCATCTTAGGCTCAGACCCATGTAACCCTTTCACGCTTTGATTTTCCCTGTCTTTTCCTATCTGAGATGCCACTCTGAGGCTTACAATCCTTACAGCATGACTGCTTGAAGGTGAAAGACCTTAGAAATGGATTTCAGTCAACAAAATGAAAGAAAGTCCAACTGAAAGTCAGAGCTTCTGACTCAAAGCTTCAAGCCTGAGGCGGTGATTCCATTCATATAGTCCAAGATACTTATGGGTGTCATACACTCTGGTCATAACATACATGTTATCACATATCTGCCTTGAATGCCAACTACACAACACGCTAGAACCCTGGGGCAATTATATTTAAAACCTCATGTCTATCCAATATCATATAGTAATTTCACTTTGATAAAAATTATATAATCTATCTTAAATGAATTAATGAGGTAATAGCTACTATGGCAATTGAGAAGTAATATAGCGGCACTATTTCAATGGGTTTTCATTGGTTTCTTTATGATATAACATCCTTTGAAGGCTTCCACACATCCCTAAGTCTCACTGTGAGTGAGCAGATAGTGAGCTCGCCGTCACAACTGATCCACTGAGGGTGGGCACCACAGCTCCTCATGATAATCCCAGACTTTAAAGCAAACTGATTCCTGCTTGTTGAGATGACCAGCCCCTTAGTCTCCTGATTTATCATCACATCCATTGGTTAGCAAGTCATGTAAGATTATGTGGCTGAAAGTTAATAATATCTTATTCTGGCTTTCATGATTATCCCATAACACAGAGGTTTTCCTACCGCAATAAACATCAATACTTATTGTGATGTTTTTAGCTGCCGATTACGGGCTCTTTGATAATATTTTAGCTCCTTACAGTTTCACTCCATGTGATTCTTTCTTGCCAGGTTTTTAGAGGTAGTCAGATTCCAAGAAACGGTGTATTCGAAAGGTTTCCGGCAAAACAATAGGTGCTTTAACGGAGTTTGTTCTAATTAGTTCATTTATTGTTAATTGAAATTGGTTATTTCATGTATACAGATTTAATGAATAACTCATGCGCTGAGGTTTATCCTGAACTTGAATATATGAACTGCTCTCATTGTTTTCATCATTTCCACATGGACCCCAAATTTTTATTTATTCTTTACTAATTTCATAGATGAAATGGAGTAAATTTTTGGGTGGTGACATTCTATTTAAAACAGGGTAAGAATTTGCTACAGCAATTTGAAAAGTTTATTCAACGTTTAATTGAGAAAATTTTTATTTTGATATTATTTTTGTATCTGAACAACACAATCTTGATAAGGGCTCTAGTTAGTTTATCCTGCTGTACCACCTCGATGATAGAAGTTTATTTGTAGTGACGCCCCACTTCAGGCTCCGCCACTCAACCGTCAACTAGAATACCCCAGGTGATCGATATCTCGATATTTCACTATCATGTCTTTATTTAATTTGATAATTAATCAATAACTTATGGAATATCCAGGGTATTCAATCTGATAATTAATAACTCATCAGGTCCCATTCAACGGACCATTTATGAGTATAAGCACTCAATCTGGCCTTTTCAACCATACTCAAAATATTACTAAGGCTAAGGCTCGCCAACAGTCCAAGAGTCATTATACACGCTGAGGGAAAAATCATGATGGCTTAAAACCATTTTGTTCATCATATTACTGGGCAATGAATTACCATATCATGTTTAGCCTTCCTCTCAAAATTACCACTCTGATTGGTACTGGTCAATCCTCAACTTCAATGTAGACCCCACAACTAAGAGTTTGTCCGCTAAACATGGAGCCACGCCCGAGAGAACACTCCCATAAGGCTACTCCCACCTTATAAAATATGCAACAATCACTCAATGATTTCATTCACATTCCAACAAGAACATGTTAATTTATGATGGAACTTACGTGGTCATGCCATAAATGAGATGTGACTCATCACTATAAAAACAAGTCCTTGACCTGATCAATCAAGAACGCCTGGTTCACAAGATAACCATCATCTCCGATGATATCCAATGATCATTTCAAAACAAATTATTTGTTTATAACCAAAAGTGATGATAAATCCACAATTTATTTATATTTGCTTGTGGGAAGTGATTTTTTAAATGACCGAAATTCTCAACCGTACACTTTTACGATCTTCAATCACTTGTGAATTATGTCCTGAACACACCGCTGCCTTCACCAGGGGGACTATCCTTTCATCGACACCTTATAATTTCTTTACTACTTATTATCTCAAGTAATTCTATTGACGTTGTCTAGTTTGAACTGGTCACTGAATCAACACAAAATTACAAAAGGTCACACTTACCAAACCACACCACAATCTAATTTAATGGTGATGATCCCCAGAGCATGCAAACACAAGGCCATTAAATTATTTGTACAATGTCTACATAGATAATGAAATGCTATATGACAATTTTACTAAACTTTGCAACCACCAATGCAATCTTTGAGACAATCATATCAAAAGACAATGAGAATTTCAAGACAACTACCAAAATAATATCCCCGCTGCTATTATATCTAAACATTATATATACAACCTGTTTACTAGCTGGCTAATTACACTTTATCATCTAGGGCTAAATCGGCACATACATGTCCACAGCATTTACAACATGCCATACCACATGTTTACACACCATCATTACACAATATATTGAACACACATCAATATTTCATCAAACAAGTGAAGGTGTCATGCAATTACATACTAAAAGCAGACTCAACTGGCAATAATAACATCAACAAGAACTGTGGATACAGCACAATGAATAGCAATTAATAATCAACTGCACAGATCCAAGTATTGAGGACCAGAACAATTAACTAAGAATCCATTCTACCTCTGTGACTCATCAATCCTTTTCAATTAAACATTTGTTTGACTGCACATAATGCGAAAACACAAATGAATTCTTCGGTAAATGATCCAAACAGCGAACGAGCCAAGATTTATGCGTAAAGGCAAATGCCTCCAAAAGGTATCAATGAACGTTGAAGGATGACACGTTACACCTAAGTATAGTCTTTGTTCCACAAAAACCAAAGACATTAGTGTCTTCCAAAAACTTCAAAAGAATTCCTTCAAAACGCCACTTCTTAAAAAGAATCCACCCACTTGATGATAAACCCATATCTCATATCAAGCCTCCTAAACCCTTTTATTAAAACAATGAATAAATCTGGTTTAACTTATTAATGGCTTGGCCAATAATCACTGGCTGTGAGAGAAAAATTCCTTCAACATCCAGTGATTATAGCTCATTTTATGTGTGACCTCAAGAAGTTCACTGCACTGTTAGCAATGGGCCCAAACCCATATTCTGTTTCATAAAAGTTATGAATTTGGCTCAGCAAGACATATGAATCAATCAAAATCAAGGAATCAGATGACTAAAAACTTTACTATAGTATGATAGACAGTCCTTTCGTCACAATGTCTCATTTGCCAATAAAGCATGGATAAAGTCATCTTTATACAACTTAATTCATTTTCGATTCCTATAGAACACCAACAAATGGATATTGATAACTCCTACCATCTCATTCAGCATGGCCATGTGCATTTTTAGTCCTAATCTACCCAAGAGCTGAATAGACATCCACTCCAATTAAGGAGAGGTGACAAATTCCTCACTGCATCACCACTACATTCCTCCACACATCACTACGCCCAACCATAGTCCAGATTACCATCCAGCTAAGATCACTGATTTACGCTACATTACAGTTCCTCACCAGCAACCCCACAGAATTCAAGCCTATGACCAATACTGAGATTTGAGCAATGAGAATTACTGATGACATAATCCATGTGAAGTATTCACAGTGGGTCAAATTTTAACATTAACTTTATCATAATATGTCTGAGTAAGATCCCATGTTCATGACTATAACCAAGTCTTTCTCAGAAATGATGAATAGGTCTTACTTCATTATTATATTCCCACAATAATGATCGACTATGGACTATTTAGGAATAAAGGTTCTTATGGTTTTACTCATCAAGCCCATACTTGATGCCATGAAGTTTGTTTTTACAATCATTCATGATCCACTTACCTGCCAAACCACAATCAAACAATAAGATAAAATGATAAATGCCTCATGTATATAAACATATAATGACAATGTATATGCCACTGGGCTAGAGCATTTCACTAACACCAAATTCCTATCACTGGCATATAGCTAGATTCTATACTAAAAGAGCTTTTCATAGAGTCCAAAAACGCGCCAATCAGAGTTCAGACGAGAAAGATATGGTCATTTGAAGTTGGAGTACACCAAGAGACACACTATTGTGCCAATCCACGTAATAAACAAGGTCTCAGGTTACAGAGACTTGAAACCTCAAAATGAAATTTACAACCTCAAATTGCTCCTACAAACCCTTTAAACGGCTATAAACACATCCCATGCTATTAAATACGGTACAACACGGTTCCAAAATCAGTCTAAAAACACACAGCCTGGGGCTATTAGAAGTAAACCAAAGCCAGGAGTTAACTCTACTCCTTACACACTCTGCGAATCTCTCCTGAATCTTTACTCCTTTAATCCAAACAAGTTCCATTAGAACCCCTAATTTCCATTTTCTCCCTCCTTCTCTCTCCCTTTCTTCATCTTCCCTCTCACTTTCTTCTCCTTCCCACTCTCTTTCTTTTGTGTCTCTTTATTTCCTTTCTCTCCATTTCCATTTTCTCTTTATTTTCTCTTATTTTCTTCTCGCCGCTTCAACTGTAATCACTTCATTTTATAGGCATGCCCATTGGAGATATGTGGACACATATTTGGTTACTAGTCACAAGATCACATTTTGCCTGTCTTTGCATGTCCTGTGTCACACAATATTTAATCTTTAACAGCGCCCTTTGACACATGGGTTCTGTGGTCACCTCAACACCTGCTACTCAAAAATGTAATCTTTCTAAACCTGTCTAAAATGAAAGAAATTGCATATGGGTAATCAGATTTTGCAGAGAAGCCAACGTGAGTCCTCTGCTTTGGTTATCCGAGATCTAGAAAAATTTGAAGCTAACCTGTACCCGTGAGCTTTGGCTAAGCTCACCGTGGTTTCGTCCCTTTTTTTTCGAAAGTCTCAAACTCAATCTGGTTTTACATTATTCCCCTAAAAGAATTTGTCCCAATTCATAATGCACATAAACATACAATCATTCAATTTTGTTTTCCAGATGACTAAACAACGACTTTCATCCCCGACATAAGATATGGCACGACGGTCCCCTGCTCCATGTTGCCTCATCCACCAGGTGTTACTGACAACACCTTTACTAGCCTCTCGCCCAGTCAGAACCTAATCCAACATCCATAATACATTGTGTCCTTTCCCCTCAAAGATCCCACTACACTAAGAATGAACCCACCCTAACTACCATATGAGCCGATATGGAGGTAATTTCTAAAGTGTTCTTGGCACATTAAACACCAGATGAAGACCCGACAGACCGGGCGGTACGCTAACCGGTACAACTCCAGACCTACAACTTCGCAATCAAGGGTCCAATATACCTCGAGCAATAGCTTCCCCGCTTGCCGAACCCGACACTCCCTTTTAGGCATCACCTAAGAAGACATGGATCACCCACCTCAAACCTAGAGAGGCTCATTGGTCATTTAGCTCTTCTCCTCACATTCCGGAGTCAGTGAGTAGCGACGTCTATCAAACCACCTTTCCGAGGTGTCCTTTACCAAATATGGACCTATAACGGATCTCTCTCCTACCTCCGTCCAATAGACCAGAGATTGACATGGCCTCTCAGAGAAACATAGGGAGCCATCTCTGCCGATAATCAAGTGGCAACCCAATTAAGGCAATTGTCTTCCTGGAAGCACCCCAGATCTGGGAGACATGCACAGGTAATGTCCTTGGAATCGCTTGATTGTCCTCTCGATTTTATCAATCCACCTGGGGATGAAAAGTGTCATCACTAAATGTCCTGGTCCGGCTCACTGCAACTCTTCCAAAAATTAGTTGTGAACCTAAGATCCCGGTCCGATGGTTAACAGAGACTTTCGCACCACAAACCGAATGATCTCTTATAGTTATAATCTACAGAATGCCTCTAGAGTGAAAGTCATCCACATCCGTAAAGCGTGCCATATGGTGAGCGCCTGGGTCCATGATCACCCATTACACTTACGCGCCATGCCCCTACGATAACCGTGTGGGTAAGTGAGTCACAAAAATCCAACTGATATGTCCTCCAGCCTGTACCCGTCACCCAAAGTTAGAGTAGCCTCGCCACCTCGTACTCAACTTTTATCTCGCTCACATACTGAGGCACTGGCCAAACAAAGTCCCTAACTTGGTTTCCCATTCCACCTGCACATCAAGAGAGACTGGCACACATCTGCCACCTAAGTGTATAGTAAAACTAGAGCAATGGAACTCCCTAGGGATCTCTTCTCAAAACCGCCACCAGAACCACACCCGCCTCATGCCAAAGATCACCATCTCGCATGGAATGGTCCAACCTTTCATTACTTGTACCCGATTCCACTTTACCCTTGATGGACACGACCTACATCCTCCGCCCCGGGCCTCCCAATCACTCGCTTCAGAGGGGGAGGCTGAGCCACCAAACTCCCCAAAGTCCCCTGAGCTTGATCACTGTACCGTAGTCCGAACTGTCCACATCTCAAGGTAATTTGTTACTCCCGGAAGTCGTGACTCAGCAAGACTCCTCAGACTCACTGAGCTGATCACCACTACATTTGCCTTGAGCCAACGAGAAGAAAAGTGAATCAGAATCTCTAGGGTACTCTATCCATCTGCGCTGGTGCCCTGTGCTGAGTCCCACAGATAAAAGATGCATTTTTAAACTTTCGGTCCAAAACACCTCGAATCATTAATTGTGATAGATAGGTGGAGCCGCATCTCTAAGGCAAAGACAATGGCCGCCAACTCCACACACTTCGCTAGGTATCTATACTCAGGGTTCTTTAACTAAACAAGAATCCATTTTTACAACCTCCGGACTCCATCAAAACATATCCAGTCCGTCGAGGCATCACCAGATACTTACACTTATCCCGGGCGTCCAAGACTACATCGTAATAAGGGTCATAGTTCCCATTTTCTGCCTTCCCGAATGCCTCTCACACAAAAGCCACTAGCTCAAACTCGACTCCTTCCGCACAACCTCCTCATAGGGTGCAGCCAGTCAGAGAAGTCCCCAATGGCACCTCTCAGAAGATTCCCACAACTCCCAAGAAACACATCTCAGACCCACCTTGGCCTCTCCCAACTCATAACCGCCTACCTTCTGTCCAACTCCGATACGCCGGGTTAACAATACGCCCAAGAACTCTACTAGTTTCAACTCGACTCATCGAACTTAGCATACAAACTCGATGTTCTTTAAGGCTTGAGAAAAATCCTCAAATGATCCCTGTGCTCCTACCAAACTTGAGTAGACCAGGCGTCATCATCAGGACTACCAAGCAAACTTCTATTTGCAAACAGAGCTGAATACCCTATGCATGAGATCTACAGAATGCCAGGAGCACCATCAATCCGAAGGGCCTCATTATGAACTCGAAATGCCCATACCACGTCCAAAACGTTGTCTTAAGGATATCTACCTCCCTAACCCTTAACTAATGGTAATTAGTGCTGAGATCTATCTTGGAATACACTCACGCCCCTCTCAACTGATCAAACAAATCGCCAATCCTCGGAAAAGGGTATCTATTCTTGATAGTAACCCTGTTCAACCGACGATAATCTATGCATAATCGAAGAGTCTTGTCTTTCTTTTCTTTAACAACACTGAGCACTCCATGTGGTGCCTTGGCCTAATAAACTCACTGCTCAATAAGTCTTGTAATTGTAGACCCAAGTTCCTAAGGCTAACTCAACAGCCCCATTCGGCGTGAGCTCATAAATAGCGCCATACCATAAATTGATCCATAGTTCAAGACCACATGTTATATACAATCCGGTATTCATCTCAAAACCCTCATACTACAAAACCAATCATATTTCTAAACCTGGTCTCACTCTCACCTCACAGGTACCCGCAATTAATCAACATCGCTCATGTCACTGTGAAGCTCAGGCTGCCTGGGCAAAAGACTGGTGGTGTTTTGTCTCCCTTGAAAACACACCACTTAACACCGTCCTTAGTATGCAGAAGAACTTCTCACACAACTAATAAGATAGCTATGAGTCATCAAACTATCTATCCCCAGACGACATCAACCCCACATGTCCATAACTGAAGTTATCCACTGAGCATAACTCCCTCAGATTCTTAACCACATAACCACGATATCATATCAACCCTCACCCTAGTTCCTAGGGAGAACTCGTTTGGCTTTCTTTCAAGGTTTCTTAACCTCTAATCCCAAATTTCACAGATACAAATAAAAGAATAAGATGCACCATAATCAAAACAATACTCGGGCTCCATGACTATGTAGGTAAGTACCAACTGAACACCGCAAGCTCACCAGGTGGCCATTAAGACAACCCCAGTCCTTGAAGTTCCGCCGGAGCCCCGAAATTCCCACCCGACCCCGCCTGGCTCCAACCGCTCGTCGCAGAAAGCAGTAGGCCCCTGCTCCGCACCACAACCGGGATATTGTCTCCCTCCCGGCCCGGTGGGAATAAAGAGGGAATCCTGTGGTATCGTCCCACTAAACATCTGGACCGAGGTGCCCATAACTCTAGGAATCCTGTCTCTAAGGACAATCCTGCCTCAGGTGTCTAGGCTGATGGTAATGGAAACATCTCCCCGCCTTACCTGGGTCAGCCCACCTCGCTCTCGTCCCGATACCAAGGCCTCATTCTTGAAACCCTCGCATAATAGAAGGTCCCCTCAGTTTCTTTCCCGAGCTGAAGAAGAAGGCGACTTTCCTTCTCTTATCTTTTTAACAACACCCGTATCTTAATGCCCTATGCACCATCCACTCTTCAATGGCCATAGTAGTTCCTCGAATTCATCGAGTCCATATGTTAAAGAGAAGTCCTAATAATTTTTCCCAGATGGATAGTTTCAACTAGTCCTCAAACTTTCTTCACCTCGCGTCAATGAAGCATAATCATAAGTGAAACGGGCTAATTCAATAAACTTAGCCCTGTATTCAAGCACTATCATAGTTCCTTGTCTCAATTCCAGGAACTCCCGAGCCTTTGCATGTCGAGCAGACACTAGAAAATATTTTTCCATGAAGAGCCCACGAAACTCTTCCACGAAGAGCTCGAACCGATCAATCGACTCACCTAAACTCGGCTGTGAGTGTATTTCTCGAAAGAAGGACAAAGTGAATCAAGGGAAGACAAGACACACTCAACAGCAGCAACCAAACAAATGGAGATATATGCAAAAGGCAAAGAAATCCCATTCGAGACACAAAAACCTAGATGACATTCTAAGTCGATCCTAGCCTCGCGCTTTGAAGTAGACCCTCCTAACATTATACCTCAAAAAAAAAGCCTACAAAAAGAAGAAAAGGAACCTAAAATTCTTCTCAGTGATGTTCTCAATCCGTACATTCTAAATTCCAATAGGAAACCATTGTGCTCATCCAAATTATCCTATGTTTATTTGGTAGATTTTCATTTGATAGTTACCTCTTTCTATTGTCGATTGTGTTTAGTAATGTTGACTGAAATTGATTGTGAATAATTATGTGTTGCTCATGGATGAACATGCTCGAGAAATTGTGTTTGTGTCATTTCCTCGTTAATAAAGCAATTATTAGAACCTTGCTCTAAATAATAAAATGACAAATTTTTCCAAATAAAAATGCAAGAAAAATATGTATGACTAGTAAATTGAAATCGTGAGTGAAGTGTACTCTATTTAAAATCCATTTAGATTGCACTGGAAAAGGGATAATGCCAAAAAGAACAAATAAAATGATTGAAAGTGTGTAAATAAACAATGAATCAGTACAAGTCTTGAAGAAACAATACACTTGATCAACAAAACTCATGAAACTTTGAGAAGAATCAGGAACATCTTCTGGGAAATTCATGATTAAGAGTTCATGGACCTAGAACTGCATGATTATTGATTGAGGAAATCTTAGTAAAACAATAATAAGAAAGTGAGATGAGGCTACCTGGCAAATATTCTTCCAAGCCTACCAATATGTGCCATGCATACCCTCTAGTTCCGTGCTTTGTTTCAAATGCTCAGTTCTTCAAATGACATCAATAAACCCGAATCCCCTTCCTTGCAATAATCCTGAAGCAAAGAGCCCAAATTATCCCGCTTCTAGAATAAAGGTCTAATAAATGTGAAGAAGAAATAAGTTTGGGGGAAAATATTTCATATATTACAAGGGTAGGAGGAGAAGAAATAACTTGAAAGATTAGGA